>VXAA01002473.1:107846-149275 GCA_013399115.1 Anseranas semipalmata
TGAGGAAGAGCGGCAGGAGCCGGATGCGATTGGCGGTGCGGCGAGGGGGCGGGGCGGAGGGCGTGCCCCGGCGGTGCCGGCGGGGGCTTTGCGGTAAGGCTGGGAGCCATTAACGGGCCTCGTGAGAGGGCGGCGGGAGGGGCCGGGGCCGCCATTTGCCTCCCGCTTTGCTGATGGAGGCCGGGAGCGCGCCCGCTCGGCAGGGCAGCCCCGTGTTGCCGCGGCGGGGGGGCCTGGCCCCAAGCTGGCCGCCTCGCCCTGGCGGCACAGTGCCCTTCCTCGCCTCCCTACCGGCTGCGTGACCGGCAGAGCCCCCGGTTCGGGCCGTTCCGCCGTGTGCTCCCCCGAGGAGGTGCTGGGCAGCACCTGGCTGCAGCCCTGGGTTAGGGCAGTCCGTTGGATTTGTCCAGTAAATGGGAAAATGAGCGATTTCAAAATTTTTTTTTTTTTTTGTTAAAGCAAAAAAGCACATAAAGGGGTGAAATAAGGAAGGGAATCCCTTGTGAAAGTGGTGACTGAAAAGGCTGCTGATGGATAGGAGAGGTGCCGAGGCCCTGCCGTGCTCCTGATTGACGTTGCGGCCCTGCAGTCTGTTCTCATTTCTGTAGCAGCCACAACAGTTCTGCGTGTGAACAGAAAACAAGGGTGTTGAGGAATGCCCAGCATGAGGAAAAAAACAGAGGAGGTTGCTGGGGTGGGAAATAGCTCATTTTCCTGTGGAGAGAAAGAAGCCAACCGAACGATGTGTGGGTTTGTTTAAAGAGGTACCTGGGCTGGTAGAACAGACCCATCGTAGGTTCTGCTTTTTGTTAAAGTAGTGTGAACCCTGCAGAGCCATTCTAGATATCTATTAGTATAAATTAAAACCCTTGATTATACAGTAGTATGCCAGGAGAAGTATTTGTGGGGAGGTTTTTTTACTTTCTATAAGGAGGTGAAAATGAGTGTTGTGTAATAGCTTAGGCATTGCTCAGGGTATTATGCTCTGAACAACATCAGTATATTAAAAAGGTTTTGGTTTTGTTCACATTAGCACATTCTTTTAGAGCACAAGGTTACTCACTTAGCAGGTAAACTCTTCAGTCACCTAAAAACCAGACATCATACTTGCATTTATCCGTAACATTTTTGTCTGTTTAACAGAGAGCCTAGTAATGTAGTACACAGCACAGGTACAAATACCAGACTATTTCGTGTGCAGTGTCAGTAATATTGCAGGTAACTGTTTTAAGATTCTGTTACTGCTTCTGTAGAACTACTAAAAGTGAAGTCCTGAAAGACATAATGCTATTACATTCCTCACCATGTTTTAATCTTTGACCGAGGCTCACCTGCACCTTCTTTTCTAGCTGTGCTTGTGCGCAGAGAAGAGTCAATAATTCCTCTCTTTTATGTTTTCCAGGTTATTCAAAATTAGTTCTCATGTCAGCAGAAAGCTCAACCATCACAGTTCGGCTTGTTCGCTCTTTTGAGCACCGGAATTTCAGACCCGTGGTGTATCATGGAGTTGACTTGGATCAGACAGTGAAGCAGTTCATTACTTTTGTACAGAAGGGTAAGGGGTTGTTATTTATTTGCTTGTCACTTACTCTGCCATCCCTGCACAGGGTAGTGGAGGAAAACAAATGAGTGGGAATTCTGTGGCTTTGCTAGAGATGCATATTTACATTTATATCCCCTGTGTACTCTCATCCCTTGGATGAGAGGTCTGGAGTTAGTAAGAGCATCCGTGGTCAGTGTGCCATGCCTAGGGTAGGCTGCTCCTCCTGCCTAAATCCTCATGCTTGGTCCTTTTTGACTAAAAGACAAGGGCATTGCTGCATTTGGCTCCATGCTTAGTCTCCTTGAGCGGTGCTGTCAGACAGCTATTCGGAAATACAGGGGTAAATCAATAGAATTTAGGGAGCCTTGGATCCATAGGAGCTCCACCACTGTGTGGAATGGGGGAACAAACGTCTGTTTGCTGTTTGTGGAAAGAGAGGGGATTGTGAAGATTGTTTCTGACACTGTGAGGTCTCGCTCTGCATGTTTGCTTCTGAGTTTGTCTCCATCTTGAGCTTTATGGTGCAGATGTGCTCACCTATGGACCTTGTGTTTCAGAAGCCTGGATGAAAGTGACAGAAGTGACAGTGTAATAAATGTAGACCTGCCCATGCAGCAACTCAGTAGCTAGGGTGTTAACTAACCCTGCTGGTTAGTAAACCTTCACACCTAAATGGAGACATTCAAGGTGTGCAGGATAACGAGGTTTGTTTTTTTTGCATGATGTCAGCTTAAACAAGTCTGGAACTGTTGCAGCTGATCACATCAGAGCCACTTGTGGGATGTTGCCCTGGGCCCCACAGCTGGATTGTGTTTTCAGCAGCTTCCTTACTTGTAGACAGCAATTGGCATGGCTGGATCTTAGGATGCTTTTAGAAAACTTCAAGCACTTTCAGAACATATGGTACAGCTGCTGTTGTGAATAAGAAAATTAAAGAAACAAAGCTACAAAGCTTGCTTTTGATGTGTGCAGTACTGCAACTCGCTGTTATTTGAGACAACACTGGTGTCTTGAGCGAGACTTTTTGGAACCTTGTTCCACAGATGGCTAGTATTGTTCCCGGTCCAAAATCCATGTTCCTTCCTTTACTGTAATCTGTTTTGAAGGAGGAATTTGAGATAATTTTTTAAACTACCGATAGAATTATGGTTTCGGCCACATTGCCGCCAAGCAGCTGACAGGCAGCTGGGCCTTCCAAGGCCCTGGTTAAATCCCTACATGTCCCCGGGGACACGGGCACCAGGGAGGGTGTTAGTGTTCTCGCAGTGGCCTATTGGCTGTGTCCTGCATGTGGCTAAAGAGTTAATTTTTGACTTTTTGGCTTCCTTTTTGTGACTGGTTAGCATGGCTGTGTTTACTGAACAATTCAGTTCTGAATGACAGTTGTCAGGATGCTGCTGGTAGAAGGTCATGAGAGATGCTGAACTTTGGACTATACAGACCATAATGGGGTGTTTCGGGCAGATTTCTGAAGGATCAGACTGCCATGATCGTATCCTAATTTCATTGACTTGCTGTCTGCATGGGTCATTCTGTTCAGAGGGACTTCATGCTTGAGTGAAGTTAAGCTAATACGGAGTAACTGTAGAATCTGAGCCAAAGGCTGTATTCCAGTATTTGATGCTCAGACAAGTCACTTGTGCTGAGGGTTTAGTTTGATGTAAAGGATGTCCGGGATGCATGCATTGCACTCCTGTGCATTACTGGAAATTAAAAAAGACAATTTGTTTTAACTTGGTGATTTTGTTTTAATAGATGTGCCTTCAAGAACAGGACTTCCTCCTCCTTTTAAAAATTACAAGTATGGTAGGTATTTTTTCTTGTTTTCATTCTTGGAAAATGCAGTCGTAGTCTTTTATTCCAGTTTAGACGATTTAGGAGGCAACTATTTTAGCATACTCGTGCTGGTTGCAGTGTCTGCCTGTATTTGCAACTCTGTCAAGCTCTTGTAGTTTGGGTTGTGCCACTGGGATCTACAGAACCTGACCATTGTTTTGAATTTCTGTATTAAATCTTTGAATTAGGCTGCATGTTATACATTCATTGCTAATTGGTATCAGTGTTTTTGGTATACATTTTTTATTACTTTTATAAGCACCTCTTAACTCTATTTTTACTTTTAGAGCAGCTTGTGACCTCAAACTCTTTGAAATTGTAGTTCTGTTTGTGCTTATGTATTTCAGTGTCTCTTTGTGAGGTTGAAAGGGAACATGAAGTAGGAACTTAAGGCAGTAAATGGAAAATGCATAAAACTCATATTCTTAAATAATTTACATAATATGAGAGGAGCAGGGGAACATTGCTCAAAGTAGATCAGAAAACTCTTAAATAAGAGCTGATGGAGTGAAATAGCCCAGTGTAAAATTTAGGCTGAATTTATCCTCTAACGTAAAGCTACATGTTCATTTCTTTTTGTGAAGCTTAGCACCAACGTGTGCAATTCATCTGTTTGGGATAGAATATACTTTCAAAATAAACTAAATTAGTTCCTTTCTTGGAGTTTGGTAACTCAGCTGTCAGCAGTATACCTTCTCCTCAACTTGACAGTTCTGAAGGTTCCCTTGGAGGTTTGCTACAAGTGATCATCTGTCTCCCATGTTCTTGGAGTTAACAACCTCCTTCCTCTACAGGGATTCAAAGAACTGAATGAGGAACCTACTTAATACATGCAAATGGTGATTGACTCCATTTGCATTAAAAAAAAAAAAGCCAAGCATTGCATTCTGTGATCTTGCTGATGGTGAAACAGTGCATAATGAGAACAGAAAGAGTTAGGGGGTAAGATTTGCAATGTATCAGTGACAAGGACTTGAATGTTATTATTTTTAATGTGTTACTTAATGTCTTAAAATCTAGGTAACCGTAACTTTGAATTTGGAGTTGCCCTTCCTCCCCCTATTACCTGTTGCTTTGGGTAGATGAGGGAGTCCCATCTAGGGCTGCTGCAAACAGTTGTATTTCTGGTCCTGCCTATCCCTGCTGCTAGCTCTTTCATCACTTAGAGCATCAGTTTAGTTTTGCCCAAAGCATATGTTGTGGTTGAACACTTGACTGTGCTGCATAGGACTGAGCATAATGTGGGTGAAAAACACTGCAGAACTTTAAAACCTGTTATACCAGTTAGTGGGGCCCTACTTTTAGTGGGATCGTGCCACCTATGCCGAAATTTTCACATGCTTAAATCAAGCCCAAGTTCCTCACCTTCCCCTTAGGCTGTGAATCATCCAGGTTCATGTTTTTGGCATCTCTTGTGTGCTCCACTGTTTTTCTTCTATTTTGGTGATGAAAGGGCAGTAAGACTTCTGCATGAATAATGCTAGTAGGAGTCAGCTTTCTTTCTGCTTTGTTTGGCAGTGCCAGAAATCTCAGTTGGACCTGGCTGTTTCTCATCTTGACTGCTTTGGCTTCCTTCTCTCCAGAATCCAGCAGCACTTTGTTCTCTTGACCTCGTATATACTGCCATCACCTTTTTCCTCTTGGCTTGGTGCTCTGACTAATTTGCATCTCAAAGCTTATGACTTTCAAATTTTCTCTTCATTTCTTTGTACACGTCATTCTTGTCCTTGGTCTAGAACTCTTCTCAGTCTATCTTCTGATCTTTCTACCCTGTCATTACTTCCTTTTCACTGATGATGGCAGCCATCATGGTGCCATCTTGTCTCATAAGCAGCTTCTCCAGTTTTTTCTTCCGTAAATGTGGAGCAGTACTGTTGATACTGCACAGAAACAGACTTAGAAAGGGATTTTGTATCTATTCTCATGGAAGATCTATTACCAGAAAAGGAAACGATTAAAAAAACTGGAAATATGATTGAGTGGGACTAAACTGGGACTAATTGAAATAACAAAAGCAATTGAGAGGATGTAGCTAGGATGAGAAGAGACTGCAGTTCTATCTCTGTAACAGAGTTAGAGAAGCCATTTAATAGCTCAAATGAAGATGCAGTAAATTGCTGGATGCCAGTGGTGAAGATGTGAACAAGTCAAATTGAGACCATAGCTCAGAGAATGACTGTGCAAGGACCAGAAAAAAGGGAATGTGACAAAGTAGATCTAGAAGCTTAAAACTAAGAGGCAGAGGCTGGATTGTATTTGCTGTGGGAGAAAGGTTTCATGAGTACTGTATGTTTTTGCTGTGATTACTTGGTCCTTTTGAAATGCTTCTATGCAAGATGGATCCTGGCAATTGCAATCAAATACGTGCTTTACTTCTAATACTGCAACTACTACTGCATGTTAAGACTGCCTTTTCAGTGACCTCTGCAGTGGAAATATGGAGTAGTTTTAACCTTCTGTAATAGTTTAAATAAAACATTCAAAATTGGCCAGAGTATTACACATTTGTGCATTGAAGGTATGGAAACAAACTTCTGAGTGGGAATGTGATCTCTCTTGTTTTGAACATCAGAATACTTTTCTCTCAATAGTCTGAAAGTTCTTTTAGCCTGTATTTAACTTTCTTGCATCCTTCTCTTACCAGACTATTTCAACATACAGTGTTCAGTTAAAGCACGAAACCAAACTAGAACAAAAAATGAGCAGGCAGACAAAACATTTTCTTGCTTCTTGGCTGGGAAGGGATTGATGTGTTATTCTGAATTTGTTCCAACAGAGGCTTTGGCAGTTGTGCTTTTTTTTTTTTTTTTGTGCTGCATGGGCATCTTCTGACTTCTGTTCCCTTCACATCTTTTCACTCATCTGGTTGCTTTAGTGACCACATTCTTTTCCCCCCCTTTTTCCCTTCTGTTAACAAAACCTTGCCCGCATAACCAGAGGAAAGTGTCACTTCCTTTTTTTTTGCGTAGCATAATTTCTTAAAGTGCAACACTGCACAAAAATATCACAGGTAAATATGAAGGGGATGTAGAAAGAAAGGAGAGATTGTTCATGTTCATGGAAAACGAACTTGCTCAACACAATTTCTACCATGGGTGAGTTCTTCATGAGGAGGAAGATCTCAAAGAATGATCTGAATTGGTCAGGTTACTGTGTCTTAATTACTTGCTGTTTGTCAATTCAGCTGTAGTAGTTGTCAGCACATAAATGCTGTTTGTCCTGCCCCAATTGGATGTGTAAAACCTGTTAGCTCAAAACACCCTAGCTGACATTTAAATTGATGTGTTTTGGCTGGCAATTGGGATGGTCATTTAGTTAGTTATTTTAATTCAGCCAGTAGGGAGAAGCCCAGTAAGATGTGGTACCTTAAGGTTGGATTGACTGGTCTAAGGCTGTGGCTGCAGGACTGGGAAATTAAAATGTTTCCTCCTCTTTCAGATTGAATATGTAAAATTGTTAATAATAAACAATTTTTAAATCTTCCCCCTGTGTTACTTTCTTTTCCCCCAAGCATGACTTTCAGTGTTGCCTGCATATTAAGCCTTATTTTAGGAAAATATTGTATTTTCTTTCAGATACAATGAAGATTATTCACCAAGCACACAAATCTAAGGTATGGTTACTAGCTGTTTTCTTCCCCTTTTATGTGCTTTAATGCAGGCAGATCTCTGCACTGTAAAACAAGACTGGGACAGAGGCAGTAAATTCTTATTGTTATTTTTGTATTCTGGTTCTCTAATTTGTAGACTGGTGAACTTGTAGTGAGTTTGGAAGATGATGACAAACTGATTTTGAAAGAAGACAGTACACTGAAAGCAGCTGGAGTAGGTATGAGTACATTTATATTGACTGAAGGTGCTGTTCACTGTGGTTGTCATTAAGCTGATAACTGGCTGATTATGTTTGGATAGCCTGCTGAAAAGTAAATGGTATTCCTGATTCTCTTTGCACTACTTGATAATTATTCAGGGAAGAAGGGGGGATAATGTACATTCAAATCATTGAACTGAGGGCATCAGGTATCTGCGCTCCGGATGTTCAGAATGCAAATTGTGATTTTAGAAGGTATGCTTATAATTCTGCGGAGAGTAATTTTAAATGATTGGCAGATAGGTTATTAGTACCGTGTCTGCTTAGTCTTATCAGTAACATTTAAACTGATGTTTTGGTTAGAAATGTAAGTAGTGGAACCAGTATGGAATAATGAAATAAGATTAGATTTGTTTTAATGCACAGCATACAGTTCGTGATAGTCAGATTGCTTGGGAAAGCTTAAGTAGTATCATTTAGAGAATGTGCTGAACGTAGCGTGGAGTTGAAACTTGACCTGATTTCTCACATTTTGACAGGGGACTGCATATAGGGCATGTCTTTTGGTAATAACGTAAAGAAATGTCTGTCATGATAAAATTGATGGTCCCTGGATGTCCTTTGGGCTTCTCATAAACGTGGCTGAATGACTTTGTGACGGTGGGGTACTTAAGGGATGTAGTTGCATTCCACCTTGATATGGACATTTGCTTATTTAATTCTGATTTGCCTAGCTGTGATGCATAACTACCTGCACTCTTAAGTGCAGGGGTGTCGCAGAGAAAACTCCCCCCTGTTCCTGATGCCCTCTGATTGCTCCCCAGAAAAAAATGGGTTTTCTTATGGTCATATGGTCTAAAAGGTTTCAAAGAGTGGAGCTTCTGCCATTTACCCAGTAGTCTACTTGCATCTTTCTTAGAACATATCACCTCAATGTTCTTGGTTATGTTTTGTGACATGGTTGTTAGCCACCCCCTTTTTCTCTCAGCCATAATAAAAAGAAATATGCTGATTTTTAGAGTGGGAGAAAGGGGACCTGATTTTTCTTAGGTTGGGGTTTTGCAGTTTTTTTTTTTTTAAACTTCTGCTTTTCTCCTTTTCCTTGTTTCAAGATTCCTGCCATTTACTTTTCAGTTTTAAGTGATTTGGAGTGTCTCTTTAATGTTTTTCTCTGGGGTGTACTGCACCTGCCTTCAGTATACCTTTCCTAAAGGTCATCGGGCATTCCTATAATATGAATAAGAGTCATTCTCTGGCTGCTTTGTTTTTTTTAAACTAAACCAGGCCTTTTCATCTGGAAGAAAAATGGTTCCTCAAGAAGGAGGATTATTGGCACTTCGTAATTTAGCTAGCAGAAGCTTCATTTAAGCATGATTCTCATCTACCTAAGATACAAGAGGTAATACAGTTTAGGAAGGGGACCGGTGACTGCCAACTGTGAAATTAGAGCTGGCATTGTCCAGAGCTGCCCGCTTTCAAAAAGGCATTGATAAGTATTTGTACACATTATCCATCTTTGAAACTAAGGTTGTACCTACAGCAGTGAAACAGTTGAATGCGATCTCAAAAAAGGTGTCAAAACATCTGAGTGAATATCATAGTGAAAGGAAACTTATACATATGCTCCGTGCATATGTACAAAGAGATGGGTGCTTATCCAGGGAAGAAAATAATATAGAACTGCTCTTTAATTTTTCAGAGTAACTGACAGCAGTCAGTCATTAGTATGTAGTTTGTATTTGTGCCAGAAAAGAAAAACTCTTGCTTTGTAAAATGCAGCATGCTATTATATGATTTTGAATTTTGATATGTCCTGGCATATCTTGATATGAAAATTAGCTAAGTTAAGAACGGGGTCTTTATAAGTAAAATCTTGCAGAAGTCCTTCTTCAGCAAGAAGTGGAAAATGGGAAAACAAGGAAGTGAAGCATGATAGCATGTACCATTAGTCCTCATTTTGTACAATTCATTTAAATCAGGAAGATTTGAAATCTCCTATTGGCATATTATGGTTTTTCAATATCTAGTCTGGACAAGATTTACTAGAATAAAACGGAGAGTTTCCATTAGAAAATCTGGGAAATTCTGAGACATACAGACCATTTTTTCTAAGCTGCACTTGATTGCCCTTGGCACTTTACAGGGCTGGGCGAGAGAGTTATGAATTATGAGGACATTAGATAAGTATCCTCGGGAAGCCTCTGTGGTAGTGATTATTATTACAGCTATTATCTACTCAGCAAAGTTAATGCTTGCCTGTTTTTTTTTTTTTTAAGAGTAGGGTGTATGTTAATAAAGTGTTCAGTATTCATTGCAAACAGGCTTGTCTGTTTTCTAGTTGAGATTCTAAAACCCCTTCTGCTCTTTTTTTTTTTCTTTTTTACAAGACAGGCAGACTTCATTAACTTCAGGTTTAATTTAAAAAATGAACGCGGAACTTATTGGCTCAGCACCTTAAAGAATTCCATGTTTAATAATTGTGAAGGCTTTCCATCAGATTTGTCTCTGTTCTGAATTAGTAATGTTGCTGACTTATTGTTTTAGAAGAGGAAGTCCTTGACCTACTGGGTTGAAAGAATTGTGACTGCTCTGAACCTTTGTGGGTCCTTTAGCTCTGCCATATCCCCTGTGAATAATTAGAGGTATTTGAAGGTATTGCTGGAGAAGCCAATTTGTGTCTTTCACTTTGCATATTGTTGAAGCCTCATGAATTAATCATCAGCAGGGCAAAAAATTAACTTCTTCAGACACATATTTTGATGGGTCATGAGGGAGAATGTAAAGTGATCTGTAAAATATTCTACTGATCCTCTAAGTATTAAATTATTATACCTACAGGCTAATTTCATGGAAAAAAATAGTTTCTTTTTCTTTCCTAAAAGAAAAATGCACAAAAAAGAGAAAGTCATGCTTCATTATTTTTCTAGCATTCGAAAGCATTAGAAATGCAGTCATTTAATTTGCTAAATGCTTATACAAACAATTCTGTAGTTTGTGTTAAACAAATCTTGAGGGATCTTGTGTACATATTTTCTTCTATATATTCTGGTTCTTGTTCTTTTAATGCAGTTAAACCACATCTTCAGTACCAAAATCTTTTCAGTAAAAATATATATGTGTGTGGGGAGGATGTGTGGTGATTTATAATTGTCTTTGACCAAAAAGTCACCAATTGTCTTCTAAGATTCTAAATAGCTGGTTGTTGGGTGGTTCATTTACTGGTGTGCTAAATATTTAATTTTTTATTCATTCTAGCAAATGAGACCGAATTAGCATTCTTCTGTGAGGAAGATTACAGAAACTACAAAGCTAATCCTGTTTCAGCCTGGTGAAGATCCCAAGAGATTGTTTTGTTTTCCCATACCCGTTGTAAATTTTCCTTGTTCTGCTTAATGAGTTTTTTTTTTTTTTTTAAAGATCAATAAATCCTAGAGGATTGTTTTGCAAACAGTGCAATTCCCTTCCTATAGAAATTAATTCCTGTCAATATGCTAAGACTGAGAGAAGGATGACTGGGGGGCGTACATGATTTTTTTTTCTTCCTCTCACATTTCTTTTTCCTTTGCTTGCCTTTTACAATGCAGGCAGTGCAACCAAGCTCTGAGCTGTGACACACATTCTCGGTATGATCCTACAGCAGACGTTGGCCACGTATTGAGATTATACTATGCACAGTAAAAGCCCCTCTCAGTAGTAACTTCTAATAAAAATGGAAAGTTTTTGTGACTAAATCACTGGGTATTCTAGAGAGTTTGGCAAGAGAATCTCTCTGTTTCAAGTAATAGATTTGCTTCACTCACTCTGTGTTTGGGCTCTTTTGTTTAAATGGTGCACACTGGCAAGTGTTTCGGGCTCTTCACTGGTGAATGCTTTCCTTTATACTTTCTTCCAGCCCTCTTTAGCATGCTGAAACAGAAAATGGCTGTTTAGAGGCTTTTGTGTTCAAGGACCAGCTTGCTTGTTACTCCGTTACTTCATGGAGACACCTTCGTGGAAGAGGTAGCAACCTGAGTTCTGCCAGGGCATCAGTATGCATCAACAGGAGTCGGGTGTTATTCCAAACGGTGTGAAAGCTCATGGTGTCAGTCTCAAGAATAAAACCTGAATGATTGATCGTATTTTTGCGAGGAGAAGCCCAGTCCGCACAACAGATGTCTTCAAGACTGGGACTGATTCTTTCCTGCTTTCCAAGAGCCAAATGTTCTGTTGCTATATGTTAGTTCTTGGTAATTCCAGGCTTTCCTGGAATGAACCAAATTAAGATCACTAAGCAAATTAAGAACAAGAAAAAATAGTCATGCATCTAGTTTAGACGGACACTTACGAAACTGCTTTTTAGGGCGTTGCCAAGATGGGACACTGTGTCTTTAAGCCTCTCTTCGCTGAAATAGAGGTGATTCTGGCTCTCTGCCTTTGCAGGCATTTTGGGCAAAGGCTCTGCTAAATCAAATGAGACCTCATGTGCAATTGCTTTAGACCCACACATCTACCCTCAGCTCTGGGTGAGAGCTGACAACATCATTTCCACTAGAGACTTTCCAGAGAAGTAAGCTTACAGTTTCCTAGAACTTTGATTTTTATTTGTATTTTTTTTTATTGTGAAAGACAAGTGATAGTGAAAACAGATGTGTGATTTCCAAAGCTTTTAAATAAAAGTTCTTTTTACTTTAGATGTAGGGCCAAATAAACCTCTATGTATTATTCCCACCTCATTTTCTTCATTCTTCTTGACAACTCTGGTGTAGGCTGGAGACCTCTCAGGTAGCTGGTATTACTCACCAACAGCTTTGCATCAAATAGAGTTTTATTCTCTTGTGAAAGAGGTCTATCACATTGTTATCTGCTATTAAAAAGGTGTGTGTATCTTTATCTTGTAAGGAGCTCTGTACCACTGCGATCTCTTGGGATTTAGGTGCAGATATGCATGCTCTGATGAATTTACGGGGAGAATTTAGCAGTTCCTCCATCTTTCAGTACAGGCCTCCTGTCTGTGGCTGGTACCTGCTCCCCAAACGTGAGCCCATGTCTCAGCTACCTTCTTACACAGTCTGTCATGTTTGCCAGATCAATCTGATTAATGAGAGTTTGTACTCATCTTCGCAGACAGTTAAAACTAATGCATTCCACTCCAGAGTACACCCGTTTTGTTCTGCCAGGTTCACAATAATGAATGTAAGTGTGTGGGCAGTAGATCACAGAATCACAGAATATCCCGAGTTGGAAGGGACCCATAAGGATCATCGAGTCCAACTCCTAAATGGCATACCGAACAGATCACTGTCTTGGGCTGTCCTACCAGGGCATCTAGATGATGTCCCTCAGCACGCTCAGGCTCTCTGAGCAAAGACTGTCATTGTTTTGCTCCTGTTCTGGGGGTTTTAATTTGGTCTCCAGCCCTTTCAGACAGATTTGGATTGTTTTTGTGATCCCTTTTCTCTGAGGTATTCGTGTTTGAAAGTCACCAAATTTTAACAAGTGTCCTTTCTGTAGTTACAGCTAGTAGAGTTACGGAAGTTCAGTGTGACACTGAATGTGTTGCAGTGAAAAACAAATTCTACAGTATCAACAAGAAAAATGCAAATGTTTTAATGCAAATTAAGAATTATTTGTCTGTCACTCTAGATTAGTTTCTCTTTCCAAAGGAAGAGTTAAACGAGTGCTTTGTGAGCTCAGTTCACTCTGGCAGTGGCACTTCATTGGCTCCTTTCTGCAGCAGCACAGTAGAGCCTTTTGTACTGCTGTCAGTGACCGTACTTGAAACTGGATTCTTCCTGAAGTGTGTTTCTACTGTTGTTTTTTTTTTTAATTGGGGATTTAATAATGCTTGTTTCCAGAAAAAATAAAAATAAAACTGACAACCAAAACAAAGAGCCACCACAAAACCATAGCTAATAACAGGACTTGTTAAGACAGATGCTGTTGCAATGTTTTTCGGTGGGATATGGTATGGCAATGTGTAGCCTTGTTTCAAAGTGGGTTTGATTCCAGGATTGTTGCATGCTGAATGAAATCTAGGAACACTGGCTAATAAATCAGTAAAGACTGAGATGTCTTTGCCTGTGTTGTTATGAAATCCTCAGTAAAAGGAAACCACCCACATAGCTGGTACCATGGTTTGTTATCCTGGCAGAGGTTGTGAACTGCGTTGGTTCACAATTACTGTTGATCAAAGGTGGCTTCTCCATAATGGATAGCAGGATAAGCCATATAGCTTTGTTAGCATTCTTAGACATTGCGGGGTTAATAAGGATTCATCGTACAATATGATGTGCTTGGAGCCTTTCACCAGCCTTTTTTTTTTTTTTTAAACAAAAAGAGCAGTGTCCTGGGTGGATACTGAAATGAGACACATCTCGGTTATAGCAGTGTAGCAGGGAAAGGTGGTCAAACTGGGACTGGGGGAGCTACGGTGTTTCTCAGAGAAAGAAAACCACTTTAGAGACTGGAGTTTTGGTTAGGAGATATGGAAGAATACCTACTAAAGGAGAAGAGGGTAAATTAGGAAAGGAATTACCATGAGGAGGAAGAAGAACTAACTGTAACTGAATAAGCACAGAAACTCTAATGTACAACACTCCTGGCACATATATACTGGCGTAGTGCTGCTTTTTATACCCCTAAGGGTATGAAAATAGTGCTTTTATATCATTATGCATTTTAATCACTTTTTCAGAATTGAATGCAGAAACTGCTGTAATAGGCATATTGTTTTTTTCTGGCTCTGATATACTGTACTTTCTACATGCAGCTGTTTCTGTGTAGTTTTCTGTCCAGAGGTAGTCACATTGCCTCTTGATGCGAGAGCTAAGGCACAGGTAGCTGAGTTAAATGCTGCCGGACACAGAGGAGTCCCCAAAGATCACATATGCACCGCTGTTAAAGTTGAGGAACTGCTTTATCTGATGAAAATGTTCTTAGATGTGATCCAGAGATTAGTTGTAAGCTGTGATGTTTCGCTTTCATTCTCAGAGTATTCAGCGCATCCCAACAGATCATTCACTTAAAAATGACCTTGCAGGTCACAGTCCAGCACTTGATGCAGCCATGACAGGACATCCGTGGGTGCTGGCCTTGCAAGCTAATAGCTGCAGAAATCCTGAATATTCAGAGATCAAGAATGAGAAAACAGAAGATGCAATACTCATTCTTGCTCTCATAAGACTGATACGATCCTGGCTTCAGAGTCAACAGCAGCTGGCTGGAGAGGCATTACAAATGCTTAAGGCAAGTGCACACTTTGGCTTATGGAACAGTTTGTTGGGCTGAGCTCAGCCTTGCTGATTGGCACCAGACCTTCCTTCCATGACTTCCTTTTCATAGTGCTACTGGGCATGGATTTGCAAATGATTGATGAATCAACCAAAGATGGTCAGTAGATAATTTTGCTGCTCTTCATGTAATTGGGACACTGATTTTTTCCTGCTACCTATTTTCCCACCATGAAGTTGGAGGAACAGACACACCTTTGCATGTTTTCCCTGCCACTTCCCTTTCCTTCATGCTGCCATCTCTGCTATTTGTAGTGCCTTAGTGGTTAGGTCTATACTTCATCTGCTATGCAATAGCAGCATTTTCTGTGGCAGTGAACGTACCTTTTTTTTTTTAGTTCATGAAGGAACATTGTTTGAAGTAAAGAAGAGACCTTTTCTACAGTGTAGCTGCTAATTGTGTGCAACAAGGGATCCTTTACTGCTTTACAAAAGGACTTGCACTGTCTACTGGTCAGTGGAAACAAAAATGTTTTTACCATAATGCTTTGCATCTCGCAAGGAAATAGGAGAGAAGTTACATGGGGGATGCAAAAATCCAGTGAAAAACCAAGACCTATTGCCATAAACTATCTTTGTCTGCAGAGAAAGCCACCAGATGTCAGCACAGCCTGTTCTTTCATTCTCCAGAACCTGTGTAAGTCAAGAGATATTGAATGTCTAGGAAGAGTGCTTATCTGTGAATTGGTTTAGCCTGCAAAGTCTGTGCTAGGGCTGTGGTGATGAAAGCTGAAACTTTCCTTGCAGAAAGTGTTTCTTTTTATATTAAAATCAAAGAGCGGCAAATTGAACTGGTATCAGTGCTTAAATTCCTCTTGTTAGAGAGCATCCTTTGCGGAGACAGTTCCAGCGTGTCTAAATCTTTACACGCTGTGAGGAGGCATTTGCAGAACATTCATTTGAGGAATTGTCTGGAAAAGATCAGTGTTAATTTGCTGAGGTTTTATAAAGTAGACTTTAAATATGCCTATTTTTTTTAAACACAAGGAAAACCACCCAGAACAGACACACATGCAAAGCAGAGCAAAAAATCTTCAGCAACACAGCTTAAGCACACAACAAATGTGTCCTCCATGCTTCTGACCTTAAGCTCCTACTATTTCTTCCTTGTAGTGCAAGGGATGAGGAGAACCTGGCACTGCGCTCTCCGGGCCATGCTTGCTGAGCTGAGCTGAGATGGGATATGAGTTTTGCAGCCCAAACCCGAGCACTGTGCAGAGCTTTATGCTTTGAATGATTGAAGTGTGCATAGGTGGTGCCTGTTTAAAAGGGTAAATTTGAATTGTTTGGAGAAGGAAAAGGTGTGACTGAGCTTTCTGCTGCAATTCCTATCAGTCTTCTTGCAGCAGCTTGCAGAAGCCAGGCAGAGTATGGAGGAGAGGGGAGTAAGCAATGGGTAGAGAGTGGGTGACATAAATTCTAGACTACTGTGTGCGTGGGTGCAGTCAGCACTGTGGTGCAGATTGTCTGGGAGGTTTATTCTCGCTTCTCTCCCTTCTACAAAGCACCCAGTTCTACTTCACTGGAAACCAGGACCTCCTCTTGAAGCATGGCGTGCCTGGCAGATAGCTGACAGCAGAGGTGGGTGTTTGGGCTGGTGAAGCAGTGGGGGAAGAGGATGGAGTGTAAAACTTTGGTCTTCCTGTAGGTGTGATGTTTTAGATCAGATATGGTTTGTATTTTTTGTTTGCTAACATCCTCTCTCTCTGATAGCGACAGATTCTTTTCTTTGTAGCAGGCCAAAAGCTAGCCAGAAGAGTGCGAGTTTCAGTTGGTAGTGAGCACATTCAAGAGCTCAGTATGGCAGTTTAGGTTAATAAAAGTTTTTTTGTATGTCCAGTTCTGCCCTCTGGCAGGTGACATAGTGTTGTGTACCATGCATGTCAGCAAGGACTGCGAGAACTGCGTCTGTCTGCTCTCGTTTCACATCTTGGGAAGGTTTAATTCTGCTTTTTAACCTGAAGCCCAAGTAGTCTACAGGGCCAAGGGCCCATCATAGGAAAACACGTTCTCGGTGTGTTACTTTTCTCCTTGTCTTTTCTAAACTCCAAACATATTCTTTAAGGTCAATTTGGGAAGCCCCTCTTCTTCCACAGATCAAGATTTTTTAAAGGGAAGGTATGGTATCAGTCTGTTTTTGACCTTACTTTGGGGTCACACCTTTGGCTCTGTGCACGTATTTGGTGTCCATCCAACTGGAGCATATCTGTTGGTTTTAGAGTCAAAGAAGCAATCTAGAAGTGGAAGCCTCATCTCCTAATAGCTAATATTATGGCAATTTCTCCACACTTCCCCCACCCCTCGAACAGAAGGAACCTGGTCTTGCAGAAAGCAGACTTAAATCTTGCATAGTATCTTTGTTTTCTAGAGTGCTGTATAATACAGCTACTTAAAAGCAGACATCTGATTGTAGATAGCTCTTTAAGCCAGCAGGCTGGCATGTAACAGCAGCAGCTGAAGCTAGCTAATTGCAGATCAGATACAGGGGAAGAGATAACAAGAGTAACTAACCAGCTGAACAGCAGCTGCAGTAGATCCTCCGCTGCTGAGGTTTCTAAATCTAAAGCAGATTATCTTTCTAGGGGAATGGCTGTAGTGCCACTTCAAGTCTTTGAAAGATTCCTCTAGCACTATGGCTTGTATTATGTGATCCTCCTGACTGGCTGCACTCAACAGTTATTTTTAGGCTTTGAATAAGAAACTCCTATGCACACTCTGCCAACAAGAACTGTCCCTAGTCACAGATGGCATCTTCCTGCTGTATATTGCGGGCTCAACTTTAGGGTGGCCCTGACTGGCACGAAAAGCCTTGTGCAGAAATTCTGAAAAACATGCTTCTTATTAAGGTGCAACAAACAGGTAAAAGAAAATTGTCCTCCTGTAACAAATCTTGGTCCTCAAAGCTGAGGCACAGCCTACAGATCCCACTAGCTCAGTATAGGAAATTTTAAGCTCAAGGATATACCAGACTTTTGTTGCTGCTTGTAGCAGCTCACACAGCTGTGCCGGCCATCTTGGAGAGACTCAAGGAAATAGATTGTACAGAGGTGCTGAAGCAACTGCATTCTCCTAAAGATTTAACTGTAGCTTGATATATCACTTTGTAAGTAAATCCCTGGAGAGCAGGAAACCAATTGCACTGTTAAAAGCCTTGTATTATAAAACAGAAGGAGTGAGAGAACTGTACCTGCAGAGGTTAAGCTTCAGCACAGGAATTTAAATGAACTCATTAAAATCAAGTTACAAATTAGCTCATTAAAATGCAATGCTGCAGATCTAGAAGTTGGTTGATCTGGCATGCCACTTCTACGAGGACGTGATTTAAGAAATGGAGAACAAAATGATAGTATTAAAACTTCCTTTTTTCTTTCCAGTCCCATAAATCTCATTGGAAACTCCCTCTTCCTTGTACTCTGTAGCAACAGGACTTTTAGGTTACTGAATTAAGCTCGTTTGTTCCTGTGCTGCAACTGCTGTGTGATACCACTAGCCTCGTGTAATGACGTGTATGTCTGTACGCACTTGTGACCTCCCACGTGCATAGCAACTCTGTAATACAGGCCCTGGCAAACTGGGTCACAGCAAAGATCATTTTCACTTATTATCTTGATAGCAAGAATCTACCAGCTGCTGGCCTTAGCGTGTTTTATTTCCTAGTGGTTAAATTCCAGATAATCACCCTATTCTCTACTACTGCCATTAAGGTAATTGTATTGTTTGGGGGGGAGTGGAGGGGGAATGGGATGGGGAAAGACCCACATGAGTTCTGATGTAATTTTATGGACCTGTTCAGAAGATCTTCTATATAGTTACAGAGGCCAGTGATTTAACTGGCCTTACTCTTACAACTCTTCAGTTGGTTCATACATATCTCAGAGGCACATAATAGGCAATACAGAAAATAAAAATATAAAGAATTTACATTCCAGCTATATACTCTGCAATAATATATATGTTTTCGTGGGTGCATATATACATAGACAGAATCTCCAAGTACTAAAAACCATTAATTGGGAAATTTTAAACTAACCTCACTAAATCCCCTATCCACAAAAATGCATAGGGAAATGATCATTCAAAACCACCTCCAACTGCTTTTCAGTATTCCAGAATCAGAATAAATTATCCAAACTGCTGTGTTAAAGGTTTTAGAGACCAGATGCCTACAGAGGGCACCATTTGAACTGCTGTTCTGCATTAACAGGAACTGTTTCCAGTCTTTAAAGAGATGGTGACTGGCTGGCCAGTATGTTGGCACAGGCGTTACCCAGAGACACCTGATCGGCCTTTTTTTAGATGCTGTGGAGCTGCGGTAGCTGTGGGGGTTTTGAACTGGCTCACCTGTCCAGAGGGCTGGTATCCATCTGGAAAGTACTGTGCTGCCTCATGAACACAGCCAGCTCCTCGGGTCGGGCTGGGTGCCTGGCTCTGCTTCTGCCTGTGAACATCGTCCCTTTGTCATCAATGGGAAAGGAGTTTGTGGGAGTGAAAGTCGTGTAAAGAAAGCAAAAGTGCAGTGCTGACTTCTGCTGGGCAAAAAGGGGAGTCTTTAGCCTTGAAGTGTCTCGCAATAAAACCTTCCCCCTTGAAGGCAAAGCCTGCAAACCTGTGTAATGCTCTTCCCTTGCTTCCTACTCTTTTATTCGCCAACAGGCAGGAGCCTTGCCTGACCTAAAGATGTGAAAATAAACTCGGCTGGGGAAAAAACAAAGCATTAGAATTCTTTATTGTAAACAGAAAATGTGCAAACTGGTGCTTTTATGTTGACTTTGCTTGATGATGAAACGGAAGAGAAGACTAGGAACAAGCTTGCTGAATCCAGTTTTCCCTCAAGCATGAGTTAAGCTGGAGTGGGTGGAATTATACTCATGTGAAACTGCCTCAAATCCATGTGGAAACTTAGCCTACCATTCAACCACAAATAAATAGTGCTGGGTAATCAATCCGCTTGGTGAGTGATTTGATCAGGTGCTGATCTGGGCTGGGCTGTGGAGGTAGATGGGGAAACCTGAATAACTGCAGCTTTCCGAAAGGGACAGTGGGAAAGAATGGTACCTTCCCTGTGTTGCCAAAAAAAATAAAAAATAAATCAGCTGATTATGAAAACGGGGCATTTCCCTCATGCTGATTTCCTTTTGTTCAGTGAAAAGAAGTGGTGGTTGAAGACTTTACTGTAAGCCTTATGCAAAAACTGAGACCCCTCAATACCATTGGCAGCCTGAGCAGTACTTGGAGAATATTACTCACTGTAGTTATTTGAGGCTAAACAGGAAATTCTTAAGTTCCTCTGTCCACAAATCATCCCGGTTACAGAAGCAATGGTGGCATGTAGAAGGGCGTATGTGCCCCAGCGTTGATCCATATTTTCCCATTTGTATTAGCTGGTCTTACAGCAGGTGCTTTTTGGTCCCACAAACAATACCTCATTTGATGCTGACAGCTGTTGTTTCTCAAAGCAATGCTGAACACTGAGTGGTGTCTTTTACTTCGCTGTAGGAAAATGAGGCTATTCCAGCCATGTCCTTGTGCCTGACCTTGCTGAGGTAGTCTTCTTGTGTCATCTTGATTGCTAGAGCTTTTGTGAATGGCCGTCCATTCTCTGTTTGGATGATTTGGATGTCTGAAACCTAAAGAATTATTCTGATAAAAAGCAAGAGCTTGAAGGGATAGGAAGTGAAAGGTAGAAAATTAAATTAGGACGGAATTCTTCAGTGCCCTGTACCTCATCCAAAGTGTGTGTGAAGTCAGAAGAAAAGCATTTGATACCTGCTTTGTGATCTAGGAAGTGCCTTTTTAAGGTGCAAGGCAATGAAGGACGGTGCCCAAAATGTGCAATTCCTGTATTTTCATGCTGTGGTCAAGAACTCACCGATCCCTTTGCAAGACAGTTCAAAGACCTTATCACTGGTAGTGAAACCAGTGGTTTTAGAGCTGCTGTTTTGTCTGTGTAAATGGGCATGTTCAGGTGACAATGATTTCTAAAAGCTCACCCTATTATTCGACATAAAGTTTTGGTTTTCTCCATGAAGTTCTGTGAAGCAGCAGGTCTTTCTGATAACTATCTTCACTCTATTTCCATCAAATACTGCCTGAAACTTTTGGTAAAATGGAGAACATACAGTAGCAGCAGTTGCCATCTCAGAGATAGCAGTGCAGACAAGATGTATGAGTGTTAGGGACATCCCTCTCTTCAAATGCTTTTACACTGCTGGAAAAGGTGATTTAATTCTGCAGCCTATAAACGTGCAGCAGGCACAGCTTACAGGACCAGAACTGCTGTCTGTATTTGAGAAAGCAGAATACTTGGATTTGCTGTCAGGTTTGGATACGTTTACTAAAAAACTGCAGACACTACATAGCACAGATATTGTTCTGCTCTTACTTGGTTCTAGAGTTCATTGAGGGGACCAAACCCAGCGACAATTCATGTTTTTGAACCTCAGTGCCTAGGTTGATCCAGATACTCAAGAGGCAGGATATCTTTGCTGTCATAAAGCCCAGAAAATCTGTGCTCCTTCATATTTAAAAAAAAAAAGAACAAAAACATTGACATTTATGAGAGTAGATAGGGAAGCAACAGAGAAGTACTGGTACAGAGAGCTGCCAGCCAGCACCACCAGTGACAGAATCCATCAGTCTTCCGTTTATATTAGTGCTGCTAGCTCAGCTTTCACGGTGATTTTTAAGGCAATATTTGTCCTAGCAAACCAGCAATATCATTTAAATGCTACTGTCTAAACTAGTTTCATGGTAGTCCATTTTCTAAAGTCACCAAATTTTATTTTTTTACCCACAATATAATTATACCAAAACATACATATATTTAAGAAAAAGAAACACCTTTATAGAAATGTTGATAGTGCTTTGAAATCCGCCGTCACCCCCGGGGCTGTGTTAGACATTGCTAGAGGTCTCCCCGCTTGAATACTCCCCTGTTGCGCTGGGCAGAACAAACTTCACGTATCTCCCCTTCTCCCAGCCCCTCCTGATTCGCAGGAGTCTTTGCTGGATGCAGGGCAAACTGAAGATGACTTTCGCTAGGATCACAGTACATGGGACGAGCAGCGTGAGGGTGTAGGTGGGAGGCAGGTAGAATTTGTACTGGTTCTCATCAAAGGCCCTCGACCATCCGTACGTGAGGGTGTGCAGGGTGCTGATTACCAAGGCAATAAATCCAAGGGTGGACTAAAAGGAAGAGAAACACACACCAGTTAGCAGAGGACCTCATGCCTGACGGTGTTCCCCTGCAGGCATACACAGCACCGAGAAAGCAATGAGTATTCCCGTGTTTCTTTGCTAGAATAAAATGCGACTGGAAGCGTTTCCCAGGTAGTGTGCCAGCCTGCATTTTTTGTTTTCTCATTGGAGGTTAAGTGTGAGGCTCCTGGAGATGCTGCCGACCCACCTGAGGGGTGAGCTCCTGCCTGTGTGTGAAGCAGCCCCAGTGCCCGCTGAGCACAGAACCGTGGGGAGCTCGCAAATGCTCCGTCTGCTGCGGCCGGTCCGTGCCTGGCGAGGGGCTGCTGGCCAGCCAAGGAAAGCACGTGCCTTCTCGCACAGCATCGCGGCTACGGACCAGCAGCTGGCACTGTCAGAAGTTGGTGACGCCTAGCAAAGAGATCTGCAGGTAACTGCTGTCACCTACAGGAAAACTGCAGCGTGCTGAGATTGATCGTAGAAACAGAAGCACTCTGGTCACAGGTGAGCAACAGCCCCGATGGGTTTCCTCCTCTGTCCTAGAGAGGTGTGTTGGTTCATGAGCCGAACCATGAGGCTATACAATGGACTAAATCCTTGGACCCAGGAGTCAAGAGCCCTTTAACCACTGAGGGAGGCAGCAAATACTCAGCCCCTGTTCTGCAGACAGGAACTTGCTCCATTTTCAGCTGAGATTGTGGCTCCCAAGCATCCACAGGAACAACATTTTGCCTGAGTATTTCCAGCTCCTGCTCACGGTTGCTCTCAAGAGGGGTTTTAAATTGTGGTTCCCTCACTGGTGGTTTCCTGTCTGCATCAGAGGCGGTGGCTCCTGAGCTTGCCAGCTCCCTCTGCCCATGGGCACTCAGCAGGAGCCAGGCCCCTGCTGCCAGAGACATCCCAGACACGAGCCTTTGCCACCTCCCCAAGGGCCACCGGCTGTGCTTTCAAGGAAAGGTGTGGGTGTAGCATACTGCTCTGCTGCCCAGCTTGGACTGTCTGGTCTAAGCCTGCAATGACAACCAACCTTCATGCCTAGACAGGAAAAAATTCAACACATGCTGCTGATGTCCCCAGCTTAGGGAAGGAAGCCTTTAAAAGTTGAAATAATCTGGCTTGGTGCAACCAGTCAGAGAACAGCAAGAAACGCTGTCTTCCTGCAGGTATGTCCAGAAAGAACGCACAGCAGGGAAATCAGAGATCAGGGCAAACAGGAGGAAGAACCCATCTTGTTCTCATGAAAAAAAAAAAAATCTCAGCTGGAAAATTACTCCTTTCAAAACATAAACATCCCTTCCCGTTTTTGATCGCTGACAAACCATTTTAAAACCCAGACAACTTTTTAAAGTGCACTGTGCTGTTAACAACAAGCTAGACTCCTCTACCCTTCAGAGCAACTTATTTAGGCAGCTGAGGGGACTGGGCAGGCAAGGAAAGGAGATCTCTAAAATATGCCCCGTATCTTTGTACTTAGCTTTTACAGCACCGATCAGCCTGTCATGTGGGTGTCTGTAAGCCCGGCCAAGATTTCACCCTTACGACACCCTGCCAAGTTAGGGAGCTCTTCTCTCTGTGCCACAGCTGAGCACTGCTCAAGGTCATCCCCAGAGTCAGCAGCAGCCCTGTGAGCTGAACCTCGGTCCTGTGGGCATCCCCACACCCCTCCTTTCTTCCAGACTGCCTTTTTCCCGAAAGCCACATCCAATTCCTAAGCTGAAGTGATAACAAGCAGCAAAACCAAACAGGGTCAAGATTTGTTTCACTCGGAAATGAAGGTGTTTGCTGGAATATGCCATGATTGCAGCTGAAAGAGAGAATGCTCCTAACAGTGGGAACTGACCCACGGCTCATCTATCATTTATCGACTCTTAGCTTCCCTCCAACAGGCAGAACATCCCTGGGTGGAAAGAGGCTGGAAGTACCGGTGTGAGACTAATCTGGCAGAGCACAGATGTAAAGCAGGGCAGTGAGAAAGGTGATGGAGTGAAGTCCAAAGGCAGCAGGTGCTTTCTGCACTGGGCTGTGCAGGTTGCCTTCAGAGTCAGTCCAGATGGGGCTCCATGTACGGCAGAGATGTCAGAGCTGGAGATAATTAGTTTGCTCCTCTACAGTTTCTCTTTCAACTGCTGCTGGCACCAGGGAAGAGCAGAAGTGGAAATTAGGAGGACAAAAGGCGACAAAACATCACAGCCGCGCAGTGACCCACCTTTGTGTGCGGTCACGTGAAGAAAAAAAAAGCTAATTGGCAAGAAATTCGCGGGTGGCAGCTGGACACAGCGCTGGCAGCTCCTCAGAGCACAGCAGTGACACCAATAAGGGGCTCTCTGGTGACCTGTGGTCAGTGGGGCCCCATGGCTGCACCCGCCTGGCACGCTGTCACGGGGCAGGGCTTGAGCTGTAGGCACACGAGAGGACAAAAGTTTTGCAGATTGCAGCTCTGAGCCCCCCACCGGGGCCGATTTGCCCTGGCGCAGCCTGAGTTTGGCAGCTCCAGTCTTGTTTGTCTGCAGTTTCTGTCTATGAAGCTTTTCTGTTTCAAACAGTGGCAGGGCTTTTTGCACTGTCACAGCCTGGGGAATATGGGGCTGCCGCCCAGGTAAGGTGTTAAAGCGCTCTGAGTGATGGGTGTATGAGGATGGCATCTTCCTGATGCAGGCTTGGCATACATTTTCTGTTCTGTATTGATTTTTCTCTCTCCCCCATCTCCTCAGTGTCCGGAAGGCTCCCTGCAATGCATCAGCAAAGGTGACTCTGTCACACACGGCTCATTTAGAAATGCCTGTGCAGCCTCCAAAGCAAAAGGCCCCTTCCTGACCCAAATATGTTGCTGACTTCTGCTGCCATTAGTCCTAAAAAGTCATTAGCTGTGTGGAAGTTGGCTCTGGCTGTGGCTTCATCGACAGGAGCGCTAGAAAGGGTCTGATGACAGATTCTCTGTATCCTGCGATCAGGAGCTAAGAAAGGAACCAGGTCAATTCAACCTTCAAATTCCGGGAGGACTTTTCAGGGTGGGAAGATAAGGCAATCATACACATTTTTACTTCTGCGCCAATTAGATTTGATTTGTAAATTACTGGGAAACATTAAAAATGTCTCCTATAAGTTGAATTGCATACGAATTGTTCCTGTTACCTGGTGCAACATTTTCTGTTAATCAAAACTGGATATACAGGGGAACCATACATACAGTTTAACTATATTTGTTAACTGAAATTTGTGTATGTGCAGGAGCTACTATAAAACCTCTTTTTGTTCTAAAACCTTAGCAACAATCCATATGTGATTTTTGGCCTGTCAAGCACCAGATGTGTATTTTAAGAGAGTGGCAGTACCTCATGACACTGACAGAGGTACATGCACTGCTACTAGAAAACATGAGACTTGGGAAACTCCAGCTAAGGAGCAGACCAGAGTGGTTCCTGGCTTTGTAACAAGCCCCAGCCCTCTCTCAAATGTGGCTTTTGGTACAGCCCCTCTCAAACACAGCAGCCACTTCAACGGAGATGGCAGTTTTGGGGAGATACTCGGCAGGGACTGCTGTGCTCTGCATTTTCCAGGTCCTTCTCTTTTCGCATCCATGGGAAGCCTCTGATGCACTGTAACAGGGTCACGGGCTGGATGTCCTGAACAGTAGCTGTATCTCCTATTCACTTCCTCAAGAAAGGCATCACCAACTTATTGAAGAAAAAAAATTAAAACTTTTCTCATTGAAAAAAAGAAAAACAAACAAAAAAACCAACCCGGACCTGTAATCGTCTTTAGGCACAATGCCACCCGTGCATCTCCTGCATGTCACCAGCTGGGAACTTGTGTGGTACTGCCATGCCTCATCCCGCACTTACAGAAATAGGTGTGAGTGGTCTTTCCATGTCCTACGCCAACCAGTCGCTACGTGGGACAGCCAGGAGCTATTTTGGAGCCGAGCGTCATGTATTTGTTTGGTGCCAACGCTGACATGAAATTAGAAAGACCCGGGAAGGGATCACAAAGGGCAGATGCGACAGTTGTGTGACGTGCACTGGTAGGTGACAATGTACGTGTTACATGACACAACGCTAGCACCGCCAGGAGAGCTGCCTGGGGAGCCAGAGGGAGGTGCAGGGAGTTTCACAGGCTCATTCCAGGCTGCAAGGAAGTATTTCCCTTCATTTGGGATTCGTGGTACCAGATGCCTAAGCCAGGACAGGAATTTATCTGATGTCCCAGTGGCTGCAGCCCTCCCCTGAGGTGTGATGGCAAGAATTAATATGCTCCCGTTGTCTGATCTGAAAGAGATATTTAGAGCCAGATCTCCCTTCTCCCTGAGGGACGATCTCTTGGGTCAAGCTTTCCAGGTGAGGCTCTTCTACGCAGTGTAAATAATTACTCACCAGCCCACAGCAAGAGAGGAGAAAAAAAAAACCTAACTGACTTGCTAGCTTGGAGATCAGGGCACTTGTGGGAGAGCAGGCTTCAAACTCCTGCTGTAATGAATACTGAATTATTTATGTGCAGCTGAAGAGCTTCAGCAGAGGAGAATGAGTGATAGATAACCACCTCTGCATGCCCTAACCCCTGGGCATGCACCGGTGCGATGGGTGGAGCGGCTCCGCAGGGGAGGTGTCGGGGAACCGTGTCCCACGGGGTTTGCATGTGCCAGGTGCCACACCGGTCACTGCAGCATCACCTGAAGCCTGGCACAGGCTAAGCAGTGGCGGTGTAGGAGGCACATTTAATGACGGGTTTTAGGACTCTGTGATATGACAGATGAGTGCCTTTTGGTGAATTTGGCCTCAAAATGAGCTTTAAAGTGCAGGGGGTATGTGAAGTTTTATTCCCTGCTATCCATGTCAGCCTGAAGCCTGGCTCCATTTGTATCCCTGAGAGTGGCAGTCCCTGTGTTGGGAGGGTTTGGGAATGCCCCACACGGGGCACTCGGGTTGCTGTGGGGATCTGGCCCTTAGGAGCCTGGACATCGCTGCAAGTGGGAAGAAGGCTCCTAAACCACTGAGAAAATCTGGGGAAGGAAAAACTACCCATATACTCCTAATTCACATTTTAGAAGACGTGTCCTTTTCTCTGATCATTCATATCTGCGTCCTGCGCCAACTGTCCCCTCAGCTTGTTATCTGCCTGCCTTCTGCAAACTCCCTTCTGCCTGCTGCGAACTCCCCACAGCATCTCCAGCACGCTGGGCATGACTGACAACGCAGCCAGCTCCCTGGGGGATCCTGAGCACAGAAGGGAATAACCCTACCTTCTCTACATGGCCCCGAGGCTTTCTGCCCTGCTGTGTGACTGTGTGACTTCAGGAGCTGTGAACGGCAGCGCTGTTCGCAGGCGCGGAGTGAGGGGGAAAGGAGCCTAGAGGACTCTGCAGGGGGACGTCACACAGGCAAAGCCCAGGCTGCTTTTGCTCAGGAGCTCTGGCTAATGCTGTTAAAAGCAGGGGGAGAAAGAATTTCAGCCAGCACATTAAAGACTCACTCTTGCAAAGCTTGCCACTAATCACCACGTGGATGCACATGATGCATTACATTTTCCCTTCCCCTGACACAGCAGCACCCGCAGCGGACCGCACACGTCCTGTGTGACAGCAGCGCGGTCTCCTGGACACGCCGCATCCCGCTGCCCCGAGATGTCTGCCGGGCTCGAGATGTCTGCCGGGCTCTTGTCCCCGTCGGGGAGGTGTGGAGGGGCAGAGCTGGCCCGTGACACCCATCCGCAGCTTGCGGTGGCCATGCTGGAGCAGCCACGTGCTGGGATGGCAGGCCAAGCCCTGCCCTCCGTGGTCTGCGAGGGCCTGACCCTGCCTGCAAAGTCACTCTCTGACATCGGCAAATGTCAACTTTACCTGGATGAAACTGAATTCCCTCCAGTTGAGAGAGTTTGCGATGGATGGAAGTGAAGTGATGGCAAGTAACGACAGCAAGCCCAGGGCAATTATTCCAACAGAGATATAAATCTCCATCCTCCAGACTTCCTCCTCTACCCAGATATTCATCTTCTTCTCCACAGCCTGGCATGACAATGAAGTTTTGTTAAAATGGAGCGCTTAGGAATAGAGGAATTGATTTTTATCTGTATTCATTTTGGTTCTGGAAGCAGACTTCCTGGATGAACACTGGTTCCTAGTCCCACCTCCAGTGCTACTGGCCTTTGCCTTTTGGGAGATGTGAAAATGCTCTTTTATCCCACGGCTGTTTGTCCCAGTAGATCAGATTTGAAGCCTGCTGGGAAGAACTGCTGGCTGCTCACAGCTCCCACAGCCCGTAACCACAGCAGCAAGCCCCACAGTTGCATTTGGAAAGACAATTGGAATGAGAACTCAGTTTAAAGCCATGAAAACAAATACAGATACTTGAATATGCAGTAGTCTCCTAATAACCTTCATTTTAAGTGCATTTAGGGGGGGAAATTGTTCATGCTAATGGAAAGGAAGATGGGTTTTATGCTGCATGGCAGAGAACAACATTTAGAACCATCCTCTTTAGTCCATTAAATGGGTTTAATTTACTAAACAAAGATGTTGCTAGAAAACAGGAGGTACAGGGGAAATGAACACAGGATGCTTGCCCGAGATTAATGTGCGACTGTGGCAATCGAGAAGGGCCTGTGCCAGGCTGGAATTGAGAGGGGGGATGTCACCTGATGGACGTTTTGACCAAGCACTGCTGCCAAAACCAGCTATCCTGCTCCCAGCTGCCTCCACAGCCCCTTCCCTCCCCTGTGTAGGGACAAGCATTTGGGTGGCCGCAGTGGGAAACGCTTGGAAAATATCCCAGCACAGAAAGCAGACTGGTTTTGGGGCAATTCCTTGATCCGGTTCACCTCTCAGCTGCACAGAGCTTCTTGTGCCATCCCAGGAGGAAGCAGGGAAGAGCAGCAAGAAGCCAGGAGCAGAGGAAGGGCAGAGTCACATTTTTCTGTGGCACTGCTGGGCTGCAGAGCTGGCTGGATTGCTTGAAGGCAGCAATCCCACGCTGGATAAACACTGCCGAGAGCCTCAATAAGGCAATAAAGTACTTCTCCATTTCCTCGTTCCCTTAGACTACGACCAGCTCTTCACCATTATTTTGTTACAGTCCTGAAGGCACGTTGTGATGAGGACACACCTCCTACATAAACAAATCCTCAGGGTTAGGACTTGGTCGCTCCAGCAGGCATCTGCTGTGGCCACCGGTGCGAGCAAACAGGGATCTCCCTGGATGTCTGGTCTCAGACACGCCAGGTGCCAGGCAAAGCTGGTGTCAAAGGCTTGTCTGTGCTCCTCTGGAGCAATGGCGTGAGGGAGTTTGATCCTAGACCTGGCTGCAAAGGCATGGCCAGCATCCTGCTGATGTGCCCGGTCCTCAGTGCAGATGGGTGCGTGCCTGGTATGAGGTGTGCCACAGCGGGGCACAGCTGCCTCGTGAAAGAAGCGCTCACACTGATAACAGCTTCTTCCCACACGTGCTTTGGAAAGTGAATGCAAAGGCCAAGATATGAAACCCACTACCCGACATCTGGATGTGCCTGGAAGATTATTACAGGTGCTGACCTGGAGGGTTCCAACATTACCTGCTTGACGGCCGTCTCAATTAACTGGTAGCGGTGGGAGCGGCGCATGGGCAGACACAGGCTGTACACAGCGTGCAGAGCTGCGCAGAAGAAGCTGAGGAGGCCAATCTGCTTTCTGTGCTGGAGCCACTGGTCGAGCCAATCTGGAAAGCGCCTGTATTTGGTGCCGTAGTAGAGCTGTGAGCAGGCTGCCAGCACGCCGGGCAGGTAGACGAGGGACAGCATGACATAGGCCACGCACGGCAGCGTAGTGTTGACCACCTCGATGGGGATCTTGTAGAACTTGTTCTTCTGCTCCCTGATGTAAGGGTGGATGACCTGCCGCACCAGGTTGTAAGTGAAGAAGCAAAGAAAGAGCCCCAGAGCCAAAAAGATGGGGATTTTCCAGGCTGGCAAGAGGCGCAGGGGAATGTTCTCAATCTCACAGGCTGCGGACATGCAGCCCATGTCCACAGGGGTGAATCCCATGACTTGAGCAATTTCTGCAACGGTGCGCTTGGCTTCTTGGTTATTTGAGCAGATCAGAACCTGCAACAAATGGATGGATACACATAGAACAAAGAAAAATCAGGCTGTGGGAATGAGTGTGGCAGGAAGGATGCTACACTAAAGGAAGCCTACGTTATCACTGAGCATTGTGCTTCTTGGAGGGCTTTCTGATGGGGATTTACTGTGGCTGCCAAGGCTACCTCTCTCTTGGACAGGTTTCCTTTCATGTGTGCAGCACGTTTGTTTTACTGGCTGTGTTTAGATAAACAGACAATTAAATAATACTTTTCACTTACACAGAGACTCCAAAGACTACAAAGCATGGAGTAAGTGGGGTATTTCATTTCTGAGCAAAGAAATGCAGAAACTGTGGGATGGTTTCTGGATGCCAGAAACCCCTCCTCTCTGAGCCTAAGGCCATTTACTGACGTAGTCAGACCTCAGCTGCTGAAATAGTTGGGATTTAGCCCTTACCAGAAGAAAACAATACCTGCTTATTTCCATCCCTGGCACCTGACTGCAGCGTCCACGCAGAAACCACGTTAAAGCCCTTGACCACAGTGCAGGCTGGGAACAGGGAGGCCAAGTACTCGGCATTGGACTCTTTGTGGTGGTTGATTTCGGTGTTGTTACTAACATCCACCAGGATCTTGCCCGCCAGCACATCAGCCAGGTCACAGAGCGTGGAGTAATGTTCCCTGAAAACCGCCACAAAAATGACATCCGTCTTCTTCACCGCCTCCGCCTGGAAGGTGACTTCTGCCGCAGAAGGGAAGAGGCCGGCTTTGCGCTTCGGGTTGCGGCTGCCGACCACCACCTTGAAGCCGGAGCACACCAGGCGGATGGCCAGCGACCGCGCGAAGTCCCCGCTCCCCAGCACCCCGATGGTGCGGCCAGCTGCAGGCGCCATGGGGTCACCCTCCACGCTCCGATGGCCAAGGAGGGGTTTGGCCATGTCTCCTCCGGACATCCTGGAAGGAAAAACAAGGAGAAATTGCCACTTGCGCTGCATGAATAGAAGTGTATGGGGTCTTCGGCAAGGAGGGAATTCCCCGACGCCTGCGTGCAGATGTACAGCGCTGGGTCCCAGTGGCCCAGGACCCATCTGCTAAACCCACCAGCACGTGTGCAGTAATGTCTAGCCACCGTTGGAGGGGGACAAGACACCACACAGAGGTGGTTTTAGGAACAAGTTTCCCCGGTTTGTGTGATCAAACACCTGCTGGCCGCACTCATTGGTCCTTTGTGGTTCTTCATACTTGCATCTCACGCTGCAAAGCCAGAGCAATCCTAACAGCCACCAGCAATGGCAGCTCTCGGAGCGCCATGGAACCAGGGTAGATCTTCTGAAAAGCCCTGGGGCCCGGGGGGATCTCTGAGCCCACATCTGGTAGAGACAGGGGGTGCTTTTGATTGTGGGAGCAGAATCAAGGCAGGGAGTTTGAGGTGAAATGAAAGTGTCCTAGAAGTGGTAAATGAAGAGAGTTGCAGCCTTTGCCTGTTCCAATATTTGGGTCTGTTTGCTTCAGCTCTTCAATGAATAATGAGAACTTACTTGTGACATTTAAAATAATATATTAAAATATGATGGGATTTGCTCATGAAAGATCTTGATGTGCTTTACAAACATTAATGAATTTTGCCCTGTAACACTCTGCTCTCCGTAACAGATTAGATATTGAGGCCACGAAGAGGCTTTAAGCAGATCAATAAATTCAACGGCAGCACACCAGCCAAGCCTGGAGGTCAGGAGGAGCTCAATCAGGGAACTGCCAGGCTGTTCACATGGTGTGTCACCTATAGCTCAAATCTGCCTCTGTGCTTAAAGAATGGCAAATAGCAAATGTGACACCACACTTTTAAAGTGCTCGGGAGGTAGCCCTGGGAACTCACATACCAGGACAGCTGGCTTCTGTATTGGGCACACTGGCAGTCTGGTCTACAGAATTAACAGACTCGTGATATATTGGGAAAGAGACAAGTTGGTTTTGGCAGAGTACAGTCTTGCCTTATAGCTGGTGCAGTGCTTTCAAAGTGAAGGTGACCACTCGGACAGGGTGACCTTGCCTTATATCTGGTGCAGTTCTTTCAAAGTGAAGGTGACCACTCGGACAGGGTGACCTGGTCAGTAGGCTTTGTTTTTCATTGGCTTTTGCAAATGTTCTTTACCCAGTGCTTTTCTGGGATTGAAGCAATAATGGTGCGAAGGGGAAGGACACTCCTGCATGAATAGTTACCAATGGGAAACAAAGGGTAAGAATAAATAAATAATTTTCATAATGGGAACAGGTTGTCAAGGGATTTCCCCAAGGATCTGTGTTGTTCAACATGCTCACAAGTGAGCTGGGAAAGGGATTGAATACTGACTGAACTTGTGGGTGATAATTGTTTAGGAAAGTCAATCTTTATTGCGAGGAACTTGCAGAAAGATCTCCTCATTCAAAGTGCCTGAGCACCAAAATTCACTACTGGCACATGCCAAGTGCTACACATGGGCATAAAAAACCCTATCAGTACACTTTAATGAGCTGTAAGTTTGTTAAAAACACTCAGAAAAAAAAGATCTGAGAGCCACAGTTCTCTGCAGATAGTAGCTCAGAGCTCCCCGACAACCACACTGCAAACACAGCCCGAGTTACTGGAGCGGGGAGATTTCTTACACAACAGCCGCTGCCATCTCTGGTCTTTCAGCCCTGTTCCTCATGGAAAGCCCAAAAACACCTTCAGAAGATGGGCCTCGAAACTATAATTCACTGTTCTGGATACAAAAAAAACACAGCTTCAGAGACAATACTGCTTTTATGGAGAGGTCTGTCTGCTCTCCTTGCCTCTCACCAAGAGACAAAAGATGAGTGTACACGGAAGAAGTGCTCTCAGAAGAAAAACAAGTGCCAAAGAAAGGCAAGCTTTCTTCGCCTTTAAGAACACCTTTTTTCTGCTTTCTACATAGCACGTAGCCTTCCTCTCACGGCCTGGGTGAGTAAGAGAGAATTATTCATATTTCACTCTGAAGGTTTCTGCTTCTGTTCCAGACCTGTGGAAGGGTTTGTGCGCCTGAAGGCTGATTTGGTTATGCAGGTCAGGTCAGGTGGGCTAATATCAGGGCTGCTACCTATGCACACACACCTGTGCTAGGTATAGTCCATATATATCAATCACAGTTACTGCAAAACAACACAAAAAACACAACTATACCACTGTATAAACCCATACTCTGAACAGCACGCTGCAGTTCTGCTCACTCCAGTGCAAAGAAGAGAGAATAAAACTAGAAAAGGGCCATAGGGAACGAGTGACAGAGGAGACATGGCCTGTCAGCTGCAAAAAGAAACACACAGGTGAGGACGGAGAAGAGACCACCTGGGGTTTCTCTGTGTGAACAGCAACCTCATGGTTGGAGCTCAGGTCAATGCCAAACCTCGTGCCCCGATCCTGAGAAGGCTGGAGAACAACATGGCAAGGCCAGTCCTCTTCGTCCACAACCAACCAGGCCACAAAACCCCACTGTAAATACACCAGCTCTGTCTGAAAAGACGTTGGGTTTTCTTTTATGGCCCCTTCTTATCGGACACGTTAACAAACGCTCACTGCTTTACTTTTAAGAAACTTTCTTGCTCCACCTAGATTTATTTGTGGCCAGAACTATTTGTTCTAGGGCCAACGCTATTGTTTAGCTTAACAGGCTCTCTTGCCTACGCAACCCCTCTTTTCAACAACCTGCGTGCACGAAATGTTACCCTGCGATAAAGAGACACATCTCTGGCTCCCGGCCATGGGGAGAGGAATCAATGTTCAGGGCGGCAGAGCGGTTGGTTACGAAACGGATCTGTAGGTAACAATCTGGAGCACCTCAAAAGTGCTCTCCGTGCTCCCCCAGGGACGTGGATTCTGCTGGAAGCAAGTCTCCTTGTGCGTTTTGTCTGTCCGTGTCCGCCACTGAAAATGCACTGAGGTGTTGGCAGTGCTGGGAGATAAACAGCCTTGATGCCTCTGGTTATTTTGATTAAAAAGGCTGACAGAACCAAATGGCCTTTGAAGTCACCAGAGTAGTTAAAAAGCAAGGCTCCTCAGAATGCTTTCTGACTGGAGGTGTTGGTTTCGGTGCTGTTATTCCAGTCATATGCTGACCGTCAGGTCTCTGGTGCAGGGCATGTCCCTGCTGCACGCCGCCGCTGTGAGCAGCAGCTTGGTGCAGGCCCTGCGCCACCACAAGCCACGTTCACCTCACGCCCGCTCGCCGAGGCTCTCCCGAGGGAGGAGGAGAAAATCTCTCTTTGGCAGTAAATGCATTTCGCTGAGAGAAATGCCGTGGTCTCTGGCTAACAGATGCCGGGAAATGGAGTTTGTGATTAGGTAACAGTTCTTTTAAACTTCTGTATCTCTGCAGAACACGCAGACCCCGTCTCTCCGGCCGCCAGCCCTGCTTCTGCCGCCCCCCTGGCGCCCCGCTCTGCCACCCGGCTCCTCTCCCAGCTGCCCGCCCCTCGCCTCCCCACCCGGCCCCAGCCCCTCGCCTCGGGCTCGGCCCAGCACCGTGGAGGCCACAGAGGCCAGACACAGCCTTCGCATGCTGCAGCCTTGGATAAACCTCATTTATTGATCTTCCCCGTCAAGGAAACTGTACCCCTGCTGAGTTACAGCATGTAAAGTTCGAGAAGATCAGTATCTTACCAAGGAAGCTACAGGATGATTTAAAGCCCAGCCCAGTGGAAGTAAACTAGCTTCAATCCTAACCGGAAAGCAGTTCCATAATTAAAGTATCTAATACAATGTAAAGCTGCCCTTCAGCTAGACTGTTAATGACACCCTTATATCATTGCATGGGGATGCTGCACCCAGATCCATTGTGCTTATTACGACCTGCAGTTCACCTATTGCATCTCAATGACTTCTATTATTTACTTCTATTATTTGCAGTACAATAGTGGTGATGGGCAGTGAGCAAGATCAGGAGCTCCACTCTGCCAGGCATGTACCAAAACTGGATAGAAGGCAGCTCCTGCCCCAAAGAATGGGATCAGACAGACAAAAGCTGGGTGAAGCGAAGCAGTCAAATCTCTGCTGCCCAGGTGGAGGGCAGGAGGGGCTCTCACAGAAGGAAAGCAAGGATAACTCTACGTATTTTGCACTTGAGGCTTGGCAGAAGCTGTTAGCTTAGGCTTGGTGCCAGGAAACAAAGCTTTTTCGCCATGCAGCGTGGTTCTGCAGCAGGATGGCTGTTCTGGGCTGAGCTGGGCTGCAGGAGCCCCCCCAGGTGTGGCTGCACTCCCAGCACCATCAATCTGCACTCAGATAATGCCCCACTGCTAATGGGAAGCTGGTGCCACCGTTATCCTCCCTCCACAGACGTGGCGACTGAGATAGCGATGATAACAGGGCTCCAGCACGTTTGCCTGGGAAGACCCTGATATCCTTGGCCACGTCTTTAACAACAAGGCCATCTTTTCAGGACCCTTTCGGTTATTCTGGGCAGAGGACTATAGCCTCACTGGTTCCCGTAATTCACAGTCTGGCGGTGCTTGGCTTGTAAACCCCGGACCAGGATGTACCTATGGTGGCAAGGCACAGGCTTTGCTTCAGTTCTGGACAAAAAAATCGAGACCCATTTCACTGCCTTGGTATTAGGGTTTATCAGATAAAAGTCAACCTAGTTTTACAATAGTTCCGATAAAAAAAAAAAAAAGCAATGTCTTAAACATATCACTGAGTCAAACTGTGCCAAAGAACACGGCAGCAATCTCATAAGGAGCTTGATGTAATGGTGCTGTACAGCACAATGAAACTGGTTCCTGTTTGAACAAAGCCTCATCTCTGAGCTCAGCCTCACGTACAGAGTCTTAGCCCGCAGCACCTTGGCTAAAATAACCGCTTCTGTGTCTTCCCCTGAGGTCAGGTTTTGTTTAGACTGACCACAACTGAGTCTTGAGTAGCTGTGGATTCAACCTGGTGCATGTCCTTACAGAGCCTTGTCAGGGCTTCAGTTTCGGCATTGGGGGTTATCTGAGATAAAGGGCATGATTATTATCTACATCCCTTAATAAGCTCCGGGGTTAAAGACCAGCAAGCAGCAGGAGGAAACAAGTGATGCAGCAGAGCCCTTGGTCAAGGCACTGAAGAGGAAGGTCCTGCTGTCTGCACGGAGAAGGTCCCTGTGTGCCACGGAGCATGGTCCCATACATACACACAACTGAGGGACGGGGCTGATCTCTGCCCCCAGATGATTTCAGTCTGCATGCAGGGACCTTTGTACCTCCTGGACTGACCACAAAGCCAAAGCCCTGCAGCCTCTATTTGCAGAGCCTGGCATTCCCTGTGGAGTTGACACAGCAAGAAGTCATAGCTGCAGAGATGTGTTCAGTGCCATAAGTCTCTGTTAAGTTCTTGCTGTGCATAGACATACTCATTTCTTGGCTACAGCTCTTTTGTTTCCAGGGAAAATAAAGCATTTAAGTCTCTCTCACACCCAGAGAGTCCCTCCAAAGAGCGCTGCCAGTACCATGTACCTGCTGAGACCGGCTCAGATTTAAGTAAGAAAACGGCTTATCCAAAGCTGGTTAACCCCTGCTCTGCTCACACTTCAGGAGATCTCTTAGTCCTGTCCAGGCTGACTGGAAGCAACACATCTGCTCTGCAGGCAGCTTGCAGAAGAAGGAAGGAAGAGGGCAAAACCAGGCTTGCTGCCTCTTTCCCTCTTTCTCCTTCCAAAGCACACTGAGCTAGCTCCCCACCAGTGCAAACCAGGAACCAGCAAAAGCAATAAACCAACCGTCTGTGTTGCTTCAGCCAGAAAGGCGATGTTGCAAACCTTCCTGGGATGCCAGCCAGGCTGTTAGAACGAGGAAATGCCAGCAGCAGGGTCCCCAGGCAGCCCCAGGTCCCCATTTGCCAGGAAGGGACGTCCTGGGCAGGCACCGCTGGGTCCTGAGGCTGTCCCCGGCCATGCGGTGGGGACAGACCTGCTGTGGGCTCCCGGGGCTGTGGTGCGAACCTGCCACTACGCCGTGCTGCGCCCACATCCCTCTCCCTACCCCAGGGCTGGTGTTTATCTGATCGGTTGTTAAAACCACTTCCATAAGCTTGCGCAGAGCCCAGCTTTCTCCCCTCAGTGTCTCTTGATCCAATTAACCTCCCTCGCTGCTTCCTTTCTAACCCCCCAAAGGTCACAGCATGTGATTCACCCCCTCCTTTTCTGCAGACTCAGTTTTTATTTTGAGAATGGGTTTCATGTTTTCTCGGAGGACACACAGAGCTGAATTTTCCATTTGAGCCCCCGAAAGGCACTGGCTGGAGCAGACGCTGCTTCCCCCACGTGCCATTTCTGTTTCTACCTCCCAGCACGCTGTTTGCTTTTGCACAACCGCACGGCACTGCTGGCTCGTGCTCTGCGATGCCTGCAACCCCGTCCCTGTCCCCTGCCTGGCCGGTCCCTCACCCGCTGTCTGTGTGCTCGGTCAGTCCAACCACGGGACACAACACCCTGCTTTTTTAGACCCTCCCTCCAGTTTGTCACAGCCTTTAATTCTGAGCCTCTCCTCTCAAACGATTCCTCCGTGTCACCCACAAAGCGAGCACGTGCCTCCCTGCTCCATCACCCGCTATGACAACGCAGGCTGACAGGCGCTGCCCCCCCGCTCCATGCACCCTCCGGTTTAAACATTGATAAATATTGAAGATGTTGGTTTTTGAAACCAAAGGCATGTCCCTGACCACAGGATGTTCTTCACCGGGACCAGAACTCAAAAACATGTTTCAAAACAGGGGAAAGCAGAGGAGAGAGGACTCCCAGAATTTTCCACTGGAACAACATAGTCTGCTTTTCACACACAAGCTCAGACATTTTGGCCACAGTTTCCCTATAGAGATGCATCCGCCTGTTGGCACCTGGCAAGGTTAAACGGGCAGTGCTGATGCTGGGCAGAAAAATCACCCATCTGCAATATTGGCTGTGTCTTGACTGAACTGGAAAACAAACTTTTGGCCTAGTGTTTTCACCAAAACTATGTGCTTTTAAGCGCAGTTACCACCAGGTTGTGCCACAGATATCCCCAGACTCTCCTCTCCCAAATTCACCTCCGAAGAGCAGCCCATGTCTCCTGCATAGGCACAGGAAAGGCAAAGCCCCCCCACTGCCGTAGCACTTCACTGCAGCAAAGTCCATGTCTGAGGAGCTTTCCCTGCTCTTCTGCCAAAATACCTTGCTGCCAGTGCCCGCCGCATTGATACAGCAATAAATGGCCTGAGGGGGATCTGGCCCGTGATAAAACCTCATAAAATGGGAATCTGAGGCTTTGGGAAGCCTGGAGATCTCATCCTAAGGCCACAGACAGCACAGACCTGAAGCAAACGGGGTTTTGGTGGAACAGTGCTGATGCTGACATAGCACATTCAACTTTATCTGGTTGATGTGACTCTGAATAAGAAGGCTATTTTCCCAGCTTATCATTGAGGGACAGTTTACAGCAACATTAAGTGCTATAGTGAAGTCCTGGGGGGCTTCTACTGCTTTTTTTAGGGGTCTTAATTCATTTGCTGCTCTTACTCAGTTAATGCCTATCTCACAGTGACTCACCCACTTCTGAGCTTTCCCCTTCCTGAAACGCAGGGAGGGCAGGTAACAGCCAAAAGCACGGACTGCAAAATCTTCTCGGGTAGATCTAACGACAGCCTGCAGCTAGGCATGACCGGGGAGGTGCTGCTGCCTGAAATGAGCAGGGGAGAGAAAGTCTGCCCCGCTCAGCGTGTGTCTGGGCTGGGCTCCTGCCCTGCTGCCGGCGGCGGTGAGCCCTGACCCCCGCAGCCACCCCAAGGAGCTGGCAGACCCCGGCTGTTTAAGAACTCTTATTTCTTTCCAGGAAAGACGCAGAGGAATTGCACTGCCTACGCATGAAAATATTTGGGTTGGCTATTGCCGCCTGTTAGAAGGGTCTCCAAGATCAGCACGCCCTCGCATCTCTGGTACTGCCTCTCGCAGCGACTCAGAGGATGCACAGGACCCTGCGGAGAAAAGGGTGGAGGGGAGTCGAAGCCTGCAGCACGGGGTCAGCCCGGCTCCTGCTGTCACCTCTCGGAGCACGCGGTGAGCTCTGAAGCGCGGGGGTCTTGCCGGTCACCCCAGGGAGGTGAATTCCCCCGGTCCCTTTTCTTCAGGGACACTGAGCTGCGGATGCCTTGCTGTGAAGCAATGGTGTGTGTGCAGTTCTGGCCAGCTATTTTATGTTTCTCTCTATTTTTCTTCACTCCTTCAGGTGGGTGCTGAGACCAACAGGAAAGGAGGAAGAAGCATTACTGGCCGGGGAGGAGCTGGAGGAAAAGCAAGAGAAGGGGCAGGTGGCTTCACCGGGAGTGGACCACGGAAGGATGATGACTACAGTGATCATGCTGCCTTGTGAACACAGCCCTTGCTTTGCCCAAACACACAGTATGTCCTTCGGGGTACGTTCACGGTATGCCACGGACATACCTGCTCTGCTGAGCAGCTGTGATGGGCAAGAGAGGTGTCTGGGGAGGAAACACCTCCAGTTAAAACAGCAGCACATAATAATTCCCTGGTAGGTTCTCCAGGATGAGGGAAGCCTGGTGCGGGTGTGCACAACGTGCGCACAGGACCCCAGCGACTCAGCGTGTGCCAAATGATTGCACGCAGCAAATATTTCACCGCTGGCCCGGACAGGCGTCCTGTGCCCCACGGCACGCTGCGCTCGCGATGGCGGAGGGCCTCTGGCTGGCCACGTGAATTGGTGCTGCCTGGCTTTTAGGTTCTGTCCGCCTGGGATCCCTCTTTCATGGTCTTTAATGCATTTTTTATGGGAGATCTGCTGGAGCGCTGCCTCCCGCACCCACCTTTGGCAAGAACATCCTTGCGGTAAGAAGTTCATTTGTTCTAAGTAACTGAAGAGATACAGGTTGGTATCTGCTAGTGATGATCAGTGGTTGGTATCAGCATACCTCTGGGGTGGACACATTAGCTACAGACCCCCATTCTCCAAGCCTGTGGTCTGTGGGGAACTCTTACAACATTTTTGCAGAGACTACAGTGGTGTATTCATATGAACTAAATTGAAATGCATACGCTGGTCTTACCACAATTGAGTCTTTAGACAGACTCACTGAAAAATCTGAGAACCTGGAAAAAGATGGAAGGAGTTTATGTCTTAACTCCTTAAACCCTGGCCAAAATTTTCAAAAATGTTCAATTGACTTGGGCTCCAAAGTACCTAGGGGCTTTTGAAATGGGATGTAAGCTCCCATGTCACTGACACGCTTTCCAAACGTTTTATCCTTTCATTTAAGCTACATTTCACTTGGATGACTATGGGAAGCAGCTTAATCCGCTGCAGGGGAAACAACCCTATGAAGAAGGTGTAACTTAAAGTATGGAAATAATTGGCACTTGGCTCCATTGCGAGGCTGACAGGAAAGGTAATTCTAATCAGTGATGGTAAACGTCTAGATAACTAATTGGTGGGTTTTAATTCTTGTTATGTGACATCTCATAGCCACAGCTGCCTGTGCCTTTCACACCTCTCTGGAGAGCCGGCTTGGTTGGCCTACTTCTTCCACCATCGGAAAAAATGTGTTTCCCGTGAATCTAAAGCTGCTTCTATTTATGTGTGTAATGCTACAAGGTCGCAGTCAAAGCATAGTTCCTAACAATAAAAAGCAAAACAAACAAAAAGCAAAAGTAAAAACCAAAGCAAACAAAAATTATGCTTCAAAAAGTATGTTTTCCCGAGCCATGCTGTGTTTTCTTTTTAAACAAAGACTTGTTGAGTCACCAACATTTTCTTCTTTACAATTATGGAGGAAATCAAATATGTGCAGTGAGTATTGGATCCTGTATTACCGTACATTTGTTTTATAGCAAATGAGATTTTAAGAGAGGAGAAAACTTAAGCCTGATGCAGTTTTTAAATCTTGTTAGCCCTCCATCTCCTCAGCCCGCAGGAATACTGATACTGTAGGCGATGGCCTTCCTCTCTTGCCGTCTCTCAGTTTTGATTTCTCTCTGCGGGAGGCATGTTCCAATGCACCGGTTTTATCTGGAGCATAGGGACAGCAGTGACCCAGGCTTGTCGGTGCACGTCCATCCTCCGCAGGGTGCGGGCCTCCGGGCTCTCCCCAAAACGGGGCTGTCACGGCCCTGCACTGTCCCAGCAAGGGTCACGGGGCAGGGACAGTCCCGTGCCAGGCCACCGCACCGTGAGACAGTGCTGCTACAAAGAGCCTCTGCAGCTCCTTCACAGCTTTCACCCTCAGCACTCTGACACGGAGCGAATGCTGAAGCTGCCCCACGCAGCATCCGACCCTGCTGCCTTTCACGAACCCTACACAGGCAGGGAAGCTACGCAGCCGCTCCGCGCTCACCCAGGGGGACCAAGTTTTTTTTTTTTAATATCTCAGTCCCTGATTTCTCCCATGCTGGAAGAAGTCACTAATCTCCTCCAAGCATTCAGAAAGCCGAGACCGAAAAAGTGAGAGCCAGGGGCACGCCGCTCGCAGAGGGAAGCCGCGCATTTCACACTTGGGCATCCACCTGCAGCTTTCCGCCCCGCGCCGAAGCGCACCGGATCGCGGGCGCGCTCCCGGCCCCCGGCTGCTGCCGAAGGCTCCCAGCACCGCCGCGCTCCCCGTTTCCGCACGCAGCCGTAATCACGGCCCCGCACACAGCGGGCAGCGCAACCCGCCTCGTCCCGCCGCTGCCGGGACTCCTCGCCGGCCGCTCCCGCAAAACCTCGGTCCCCGTCCCC
>VXAA01002473.1:149629-162703 GCA_013399115.1 Anseranas semipalmata
GGTGCCGTGCCGGGGTTAAATCCAGCAGCCGGGACACGCGGCGGATGCGGTCTCCGTGACGGGCAGGAGGCCGGGGCACGCTTTAATTCCCAATTTATAAGCGCCTTTCGGAGCCAGCGAGCGTTTCGTTTTCACGGGAGGGTGCGGCCCGGTGCCGCCGTCTGCCCGCTATCGGGGGCCGCGCACTCGGTCGTGCGAGCTGTGCCACGGGGCGTGGGGCAGATAATGGTCCTCGGCCCGAGACGGGGACAGCGTTGTCCTGCTGCAGCCACCCCAGGGCTGCCGCACGGCCCCGCTCCCTCACAGCCTCGCCGACAGGCTGCCCGGAGATGGCACTGGAAGTAACGCTGCCCGTCCGCACCGACACCGGGGATTTGCCAGCAGAAAATAAGGCTGTGGTGGCCTGCCTGGGTGTCCCGCGCGTGTCTTGGTGACATGACTCCTATGCACAGCCAGCCTTTTGCACAGACCAAAAGAAGGAAATCATTGAACTCTGCTGTGCTTTCTGGATCTTGTTACCTGCCCTCCTGCATCGTGTAAAGGGCATTTTTTTCCTTTTCCTGCCCTTTTAGTTTATTTATAGAACCCTTAGTCGTTGTCTTTTTCTCCCTTGGTCCCTGAGCTTTGTTGTACGCGGTTCCCCTTTCAGGTCTCAGGTCCCTGCTGCAGCCGTGCGGGTCTCCCTGTGCGTCCCTGCCTCGCACGCAGCGAGCGTGCCGCAGTGAATCCACCATCGTGGCCTTCAGCAGCGACCACTCCCGGAGGTCCCTTTATCCCATAGTGCTGAGATCTGCTTAGTTCTGCGATTTCACTCCCTTTTCATAAAATAGTAAACTTTTAGTTTTTTCCCCCATCATTTTCACTAAAATAATTCTCCACTTTTCCACCTTTCTTTCAGAAAGAAACACGACAGAATTAACACCTGTCTTATAACTTTCTTCGTCTTCTGGATCTGAGCAGGCCACGAGTTTGCTGAGTGATTCCAGCCTTGCAGTCCTGCTTTTCCCGCAGACATCCAGCTGTAAAGCAGCTAAACTCTCCCCAAACTCAGGGGCAGGACAGTTCATTCCTCCCCACCACCGCTCCCCGCCTCCTGGACCTCAGGGATGTATTGCGTTAGTGAGCACATTTTTCAGGGACACATTCTTCATTTTGCTCTCCATGTATCATTTATACCAGTGAACAGCCCGGATTTGGGACCAGGCTGTTGAGGTGCGATGTGGCCGAGCGCATCTTGCCCCACGCAAGTGTCGCTGTGGCAGCCAGGAGGATGCTCAGGCTGGAAGTGCCTGTGTCCCAACAGGGCTTACCCGCACCCAAATTCACCACCAAGTCCACGCCACCTCTTTTGTAGCTTATGGAGAGCTGCCACCTGCCCCCACCCCACTTCAGCCCTTCCTCTGTGCCTCCTATGGTCTCCATTTCGGGTCGCTCCCCATCCTTGGGCCCCCCTGGACCACCCAGGGGGCTGGCAGCATCCCTCGGGGAGGTCGGTTGGAAAACACGGTTAACGCAGCGCTACCAGAAAACAGACTCCTGCCGCTAATCAGCTCCCGTCAGGTTATCGCTTTCGCAGCTGCCTGGCTTTTCGGAGAAAAATGTATTTTATCAGCCCTTCGCGGAGGAGACCTGGTAGAGATGCTCAGCGCTGGTGCTGCTGGGGCTTGTCCCCGCCTGTCGTGCAGGCGCCATCTAGTAGGAAAAGGAGAAAAACAACGAAAATGAAACAGTGGAAAGTTGAAATGAGGTTTCTTTCAGGGGCATCTGCCTGTGTTGGGAAAATAGTTTAATCCAACTCAGAGCTGTTCTGGGGCTGCGCAGGTACAGCCCGGGGCCAGTGCTCTCGGGAATCTGCAGCAAAATTCACTGCATGGCAAATGGTTAGGGCATGAAACCCCCCAAATTAAGCAAGTCCAGAATGGGTCCTGATTTGCTGAATGTAAAAATATAGAAAATATAAAGTAGAGGCAGGGCACCTCTCTATATAACAACCACACTGACCGTTGGGGCCGGTTCAGGAGGCTTTGACAAAAAGCATCATTTTCAGGTGCTCCTTGGTAACATTGTCAGGGTTGGATCCCGTTAATTATCTGCGTGGGTTAATTGCAATATACTGGCTTGGGCTGCCGTGCTCAAACCAGCTCTGGTTGGTGTCAGGCTCTCCCATTTCCGGTGCCGAGGTCGATGCAGATCGAGGACGACGATGTCGCATCTGAAACCTCTTCCTGCCATCCGTGCTTGTGTGATTTCCCGTCGCGAAGGCATCTGCTTTTGTCATATCGCATGACTTTACCACACATCCCATAACAACGCTGCCGTCGTTTTCTAACAGTCACATGGATGCCTCAGAGGCGCATCTTATGTCTTCCAGCGTGAATTCCCAGCCCTCGGGGTTCGCCAGAGAAACCTACTCGAATGAACCCCCAAGGGCTAAATAAAGGGGACCCACAACATTAATTTGCTTTAAAAAAAAAATCATGATTTTATACCAATCCCATGATTTTTATGCAGCTTGATTCACCCTTTTCAGTGTGGGGAGATGATAATGCTGGGTGCGTGTTATCTGCGGCACATGAATTCCTGCTGGCAGGAGGTCGGGCTGGGGATACACAGATGTCCCCATCCAGTGGGTCCCTGTGATACACATGTGCCAAGGAGCACGGTTCCCTCTGGCTTTTCTCCTTCTTTTTCCCAAAACACTGTGAACTGGAGGCCGTGGATGCTCGGCACGAGGGGCTTCTCGCAAGTCCTGTGGTCCAGCAGCTTCACTGTGCCTGGGACCGAACCAGCATCGTTGCTCTTTGCCTGGAGCAGAGCCTTAATTCATCTCCACTTTCATAGATAAAAGCCTGAATTAATTAAAGAAGAGAATAGAAATCACTTTGATTTCCAGAACACCAGAAACTCCTAATTATCATAGCTCCCACAAGTGCTGCAATAATTAAGGGGCTGTTGCTGCTTCCACTGCAGACCCAGTTTTTGCAGGGATTTACAAATGGTGCCTAAATTTCCTGCTCTCGGTGCAACACAGTGACTCAGGGCATGGATCTGACTGCAGGTGCATCCTCGTGAACCAGCCGCAACCCCCCGAAACAGTGGCTGATTCCCCTGTGGATTTCTTATTAGAAATCCAGAGTCCCTAATGGCAGCAAGCTACAGACAGCGTCTGCTCTCCAATTACACTCTGATTATTCAAAATAATAAAATTGGGGGCTTTTTTTCTTTGCCTTCTGGTCTTTGAGTCTTTGAAATGCACATGGGGAATGCTTCTGGCTTTTTCATATAATCAGAGACTTAGCATTTATTAGTATTTAAAAAGGTGGTGGAAACCGAATTGCTCACCTGATCACCAGTCTGCTGGTTCCCGTAACCTTTTACAGAAGCACTGAGAGCCTCGTGACAACACTGGTGGTGAAACAGCCGGACTTTGTTACAGTGTGAGAGTGGCAAAACACCCATTTTGACAGCATTGCTCAGAGTTCGCCCACCTTCATCGGCTCCCAGCATTGCCTCCTCACTCTGCTGCCCGGGTGCTTCACAGCCCTGGACAACACTGTCCCAGAATTTCCCCTTTCTGCTGCCTTCTGCTTTCCCTCTTTGCTGAATGCCCCCGATTTTCCTATGCCCTGAGGTCCCCATCCTGGTGGGGTGGGACCTGGTGGCACAGACCGGTGTGGGACTCGGGGTGGTGCACGGCTTGCAGGAGGGTTTGGTGAGGGATGCTGGCTGTGCTCCTGCGCCGGCTCTCAGGGTGAAGTCCATGGAAAAGGGTTTCTTAAGAAAAAGCCATCTTATATATAGCTTGGAGCTGCCCTGCGGATCCATTGCAGGCAATGCATTAAATATTGGACACCTGAAGTCAGGAGTCTTACCTCGTCTGAACTCCACCAGGTACTGCTAACCAACATTTCAAACCACGCGTTTCATGAGACACTTCCTTTTATCTCCCTAGAGAGGCTCAAGAAGCAGCATCTGTGCCCCTTCATAGAAACACGGGGCTCATATCTTACCTGCTTATCCGCCCTTGGCAACTGTGTCCCAACAAACCGAGCACGGGGGACCTGCTTGCGACACCTCGAAAAGCAGCGGGACATGTCTTTTCCTTTGCCTCAGCGATGGCAGGTGGAGGTGGAAAGCCTCCTCCAGCCTCGCAGCGTTGGCTCTGTTCAAGCAGCGCTCCTGCCCCAGCATCACCCAGAGGCAGTTTGGTGGAAAAAGTATTCCACCCCCAAACACCTCAATTTCAGCAGCCATTTCATATGTACGGACGGCACAGATGTTAGGATAGGAGCGAGCCATCGCTCTGCTCTTCTGGGAAGAGCTGCGCAGCCTGGCTGGCATCAGGGAGGAGAAGTGCTGGTTTGTTCAGTGATACGTCACCAGGCCAAAAAAAACATCAAAAAAAGGGAAGTGAAAGGAACAAATGCAAAATTTGTCAGTATTAACAATGCAGGGAAGCACAGGAAGTTAAAAAGATCTCAGACAATTGAATTTAATTGAAAAAGAAGATTAAATAAAATGAGACTTGAATATGAAGAGCTAATTTGGATTAAAGAAACAGGCTAATTGCCTGAAGAAAGAAATTGGAGAATGAAAATGGTTTTATTTTGCATCTGAGTTCCAGTTCTGTTTATATCGGGACAGTTAAAAAAAAAAAAGAAGTAACAACCACCCCTGCGAAGTGGTTTTCCGTTTGAAATTATAACTTTTTTGGAGAGGGTCACAAACCGCAGGGAAACGGGGCTCTCATCTGATCTGACAGGATTAGGGGAGATTTGACCAGGTACAGGGAAATGGGAGCGCATGATCCAAGGCTTTCGTTTTCCCAGCACTGTTGCTGGTGACAGGAGGGTCTTAGCCTGTCCCCAGAGTGTCAGAATTGGGCATTTTGGTGCAGCACGCCGCGGCTGTGGTCTCCATGCTGTGCGCGGGGCAGGCAGTGCTGGCAGCTCGTGCATCAGCTCCTGAAAGCACAATTGATAAGGAAATAGATTGAGGGAAAATGAACAGTTCTTATTCACAGCACAAATGGAAAAAATATATCACATACAGCACAAATGTGAAGAAGGGCTTAATTTAAAGTGTTTTTTTTTTTTTTCTTTTTTCTTTTCTTTTTCCCAAGTTAGCAGCATCTTTATACCCAGGGAGTTCTCCTGAAGGCAGTGAGATGGTTTAGGGCACTCTCCTCTCCAGGTTTCTTAATTTCCACTTGGCTGCTACACCCTTTTCTACAGCACATCCAGCGACTGGCATCCTCCTCCCAGCTAAAGGTACCTTGGGCTGGCGCTCCTGCTGGCCACAGGGCCATGGTCACATCCCTGTCTCCATCCCCATCCCTGTCCCCAACCCCATCCCTGTGCCCCCCGTCAGGCAGGCCAGTGTCCCATGGCGCTCAAGGGAAAGGGGCTTTGGGAATGCTTGTGCCAGGGATGGGGAGGACGGGCCCTGTGCCCCAGGGAGTGTGATCTGCTCCAATATTGCATGAGGGTTTCAGCGCAGAGCAAAATCCAGCTGTGATTTCATTAAGGAGGCTCTCGCTCCTTGTGCTCAATATTTAATTTAACAGGAGTGTGTGTGTTGAGTTCGGGGTGTTGATTAACCATGACTCTGAGATAGAGGGAAATTACGAATATGGGAAAGTGCAGTCAGTATTTCATGGCAAAGAGTAATTGAGCTAACAGTTGACATATGGAGTTGTGTGGGCAAACTAATTAAATTTTACATCTTCCCAAGCATTTGTGAGTTTTATAAGCATTTGATTTATATATTAATTAAACCTTGGAGTGAAATAAAGAGGACATAACTATTTATACCGCACATGCGTCCATCAAGAGGAAGCGCTTTGATGTATTTACAAGCAGATACCAAAACACCTCGGTGAGTCCCTGGCTCAGCCTGGCAGAGGCAGAGGAGCCTCCGCAGAGTGTCCCAGCTGTGTCCCAGCAGTGTCCCAGCAGTGTCCGAGCCATGTCGCAGCCGTGTCCCAGCTGTGTCCCAGCAGTGTCCCAGCAGTGTCCCAGCTGCCCTGCAGGGCCAGTCCAGCGGTGCTGAGCATCCTGCACAGAGCCAGGCACTGTGGCTTCGGGCACTGCAAACCCTGACAGGGAGGTGTTAAATCCCAGCTGCGCTTCAGTCAGGTGTTTAAGGAAAATACAAGTGCTGGTCCATGCGTCTGCTCTCAAGCAGTCATCCTGCAGGCAGCCAACTCCCTCCGACCTGTACAGTGCTGATTCCTCCTCTCAGCCAGCAGGAATAAGCCCTGTGGGCTACAGAGACCAGAGTTTCCCACTGCTCTTGGCACATTGCAAGTAGCTCGTGAGAAAGCTTATATGTGATTTAAATATTTACCCAGCCCATTAGCAGGGCATTAGAGGCGGTTACTGAGTCTCCTGTGATGACCTTGCTGAGGATTTCTGGAGCTGTCTTATTAGCGAGATTTCATCTCTAAAGGGAACTTGCGCTGGGTGTATTTGCAGCTGCACAGAAGGATGCCCAGAGTGTCTCTGGTTATAAGCACCGTTTTCAGCTCAGTGATGCTCTGACAGAGAAGAGTGCCTGAAATTAAGGGTTTGCACCCCAGGAACTCAGGTGAGGGGCAATTTTTGCAGCTGGGAGAAGATGGTATTTGGATACAGCGATGGTTAGGGTCCAAAATGCCCATCCGTGGCCCTGGGCTGAAGTTGGGGCTGCCTGGGGGTCTCTGGCTGTGCTGCAATGAGCTGGGAGCCTTTTCGGTGCAGGAATGCTAATTTTTTCTTTTTTTCTTTTTCAGATCTGAGTGCTGGGGTGGTTTGGCTCCAGCAAGCATCCCTGCTGCTCTGAAGGGATGTTCCTGCACCCTCCCTGCCCTGTGTGTCCCACACGTCTCACCCACAGTGGTGGTGATGCCTGCATGAGCCCTCTGATTCCACAACTGAAAAAGAGAGATGTTTCTGTTTGGCTCCACAGCGATGCCTCCCAGCAGCACAGGCTTGGGGTCACACCGTAGCACTCACAGCTGTTTCTGCATCCTGCTGATGCTAAGAAATGAATCTACCCTTTAGATTTCCTTATTATTCATGGGTTATTTTAGCCTCTTTTGAATGTAGAAACAGGAGCTGCTTGCGATGTCTGCAATGACACAAGATTCAGAGATATTCGATTTTGGTAGGAAAGTGGAATTACAGCTCAAACATGGATATTAAAAGTCCCTTAAATTTAGTGAACTATTCATAACAGGTACACAGCGGATATTCAGATCCATCAGTACTATGAAATAGATGGTAGCGATATTTTAGGAGTCATTCTTTGTGCCACCTCGCTATCCCACCTACCCTCCGGGGACTCCATCAATCTTATGGTGGCCAATGACTCCTGCACACGGTGTCAGTGATTAATGTCGTGACCCACTGGAGAGGAAGGATTACAAAAGCTCAGTGTTTGTGTGCAGCTTGAGTTATAGGCTGGGGGGACAGGAGATGCTAGAAGCAGGTTGGGATTAAATGGGGAGGGAGAAGAGGGGCTGGTGCTCAGCGTGAATTGGATTTAAGATCAGCGCTTTGCTCAGCATCCCTCCAGGAAGTCCTGGAGGAGGCGAGATGCAATTCTGCTGCATGTCATATGGCACACAGGGAACCCTGTTACCTCCTGAGATATTGCATGCTGGATTGGTCCCTCATCATATACCCAAGCAATCTCTCAATCCCTGCAATGATGCAGTCTGCATACCGCAGCATACTTCCTGCAGGCCAAGCCCTGCCCTAGCTCTGAAAAAGGATTTGCTATGTGAGAGGCAAACACCTCTGGAAGCCCATTCCCATCCACCTGGATGCCATTTGAAGGTATTCATTGGGCAGGGGGAACCTTATGGCAGATTGAAGCTACCTGGGAGCTCACTGCCCAGGTTCTGAACCTCGGGTTTTGCTGCCCACACATGCCTGGAGGAGACCAGGGGCTCATGCACCACCAGTGGTTAATTATCCATAATTAAGTGGTTGACAGCATTTGCAGCAGGGCTCAGGGAATTGATGATTCCTGGAAAACCCTGGGACGAGCATGCTCCCGTTAAGGACAATGTCACCCGTGGCTGAACAAACCAGTGTCACGATGCTGCACGGGGGCTCAAGAGCGTTCAGCAACAAGCACACAAATACCTCTTCCCCCAGTCCGGCCCAGCTATTAATGCACCAGGAACAACTCATGGCTCTACACAGCATTACATTTCATTGGCATTTTAGTTACAATGTTAGAGTACAGCGTGTCATCAATCTGTGCATCCCCCGTCTACAAATCAATGTAGCTAATACAATGCGCGGCATTTTGTGTTCAGTGAGTTCTCACTGTATTGCTAGCAGTGCCAATACATTAAGCCTAGAAATGCATCCAACACAATGAATTTTAATTTCATATAATAATGGGACCTGCAGACTCCTCTCTGCATGATATTAAACCCAAGGGCTGGGATACTGTGCTTTGGAAATAGCCGCTGCCGTGTTACGGAGCGGACAGATCACCTTGAGGCAGATCTAATTGGATGCTGCTGGAGTATCAGAAATCATCCTCAACGGAGCTGTGGTCGATGGGGACTTTTGCCTAATGTCACAGGTGGAATCACTAATGAACCTGGGGGATTAAATACACGAACTGATGTAAAATCCAAGCAGCTTCTTGTCTCTGCTGCCGCTGGTTTGAGTGGGCATACGCACGCTGTCTCTGATGTCCTCTGCAACGACTGTTGTTGCTGCTGAGGTAGGTGCCCCAGCCTGACTTCAGAGACACTGGGACTGAAGAGGTCTGTGGCTCCAAAACGATACAGCCTAGACATGGGAGGGGAAGGGCCAGGACTTCCTGCAGAGGAGTTTTGCCCGCAGCACTAGAAGACATAACGGGTGAAGGACTCGTGGGATGAAGCCACCCAGCAGCAGCAGCAGGTGGCACGGCCTCGGGCACCCTCCTGCCTCCTGCTCCCTCTGGTTTTTGCAAAGGGCCCTGCCAGACCTCACTTACCTGCAAGGGCCACGTACAATTTTAAGGATGATGTTAGCTCCCCACTATTCCTCCTCCTTCCTAACGTGCAGTCTGTCCCTGCAATCCATAAACATGCCCTCCGCTTGGGTCGTACCCAAGCTCTAGATTGCTATTGATATTGTGGAGAGCCACAGCAATCTTCAGGAAATTTGTGATCCGGTCCTGGCATATTTGACAGATAACATTCGAAATACAAATGTCAAAACGCATTTAGATTTTCCCCTTTTCTAACTAGCCCTGGAGAAAATGCAAACCCTTCTTGACAGAATCAGTTCAGGAGCCTCCTCTAAGCCAGGCCCTGAGTGTTGGGAGAATCTGCCTCTTAAAGCCATATAGATCCATCGCTGCGGTACAAAAAATACTCTTTGCCCTGAGGCAGAATTGCTTAAGAAAATCCTGACGTGATTAGACACCACTCTCTTCTGAGCAAAAGTAAGCATACTATTAAAGGATAACTGAGATGCTGCATAAACTGGCGGTATTGAAATTACTTGATGTTGCAGTCCTGAAATGCCGGTGTGGCAGGAGGGCACAGGGAAGGGCTTGAATATTTGTGTTTTTCTGGATCCTGCTGTGCAGGTATGCCATAGCCCGAATATGTGCTCTCCTGTAAGCACTAACAGGTACTGCAGTTCCCCAGTGCTCATACGGGGCATATTTAGGCTGTGGGTTGGTGAAGTTCATAAACACAGGCTTGAACTGGCTGCAGCACTAGGCTTCAATTTGATAAAAATATATGCATGTGCTTTGGCATGCAAGAAGTCCTTTTACCTTAAATTAGCGTAATGATGCCAGTTAAACATTTCTTTCCCTTCTAGTGCCCGAGAGCCTGGACGCACGGCTCTGTTTGATGATACACATATTAAACAAAAAGCCAGATTCTGCCCCCAGAAGTGCCTAGTGGAAGTGTAAAAGGATTGCATTGCCCCCATGTGCCTGCACCAGTCAGCAAAATAATTAACATATTTAATTTTATTAAGTCAACAGATTTAAGCATAGTCTTAAATACCGAGCACCATCAGGGCTGTAATTAGGAGTGTTGCTGACCTGCAGGATCTGCAGGCAGCTGTAAGCTGAGAACTTTGCATGTGCCTATCATCAGGCACAGGCGTGAGCAGTTTCAAGGTTGAGGCAGTATGTTAAATGATGCTGTGTGTGTGCTTACATTTCACATCAAAATCTTAGAGCCATTCAGTCTTCATAATCCAACCTTTAGCAAAATCGGGCATGAGAGCTGAGCCTCCAGCACATGGATAGCCAAAGCCCCTGCTGACTTGTGTGTTTTTTTGAGGGCAGTCCGAGTGCTTTGTGTTAGGTCAGTTCTTGTCTCAAACCAGCTTTGACAGCTCCTGAGAACATGTGCGGTTCACCAGGAGCCGCACCACATCACCAGCACTGCATGCTGCTGCGGGGACAGCGGGGAAGGAGACACGGCATCCCGCAGCCAGGAGAGGCAAGGAGGGTCGGAGTACAGAGCAGAGACTTGATGGGGAGATGATAGAAAATGGGGTTCCTGGAAAAATGAAAGCAGAGAGATGGTTGCAGGAAGTGCGAGGGCAGTGGCAGGGCAGGCTTTGCAGGCTGCCACCTAAAAACACCCATGTTTTCACTTTTGCTTTCAGTTTTGGAGGATTGCTTTTTTGCTTTTAATTTTAAAAGACTATTTCTCCTCCTGATGGCTTGTATTAAGAGAACTGAAAACTGCTCAGTACACTGATGTGTTCCCCTTCCCAGTGCTAGATCGAGAGAGCGGTCCCTGTGGGTGGCAGAGCCCAGTGTGCATGCTGGCTTTAGTGGGAAGCAGGTGCTGTGTCCGAGAGCAGGGTGAGCACCTGCCGGTCCTTTCCTCCGAAGTGCAGGGGGCCCCAGTGGAACCTATGGGGTTTCCCCTATGGAAACCACCTGGTCAGGGGAATGAATATAGATTTAGTTGGCTCCTTTTTTGTCGTCTCCTCCCCAGGGCTGCAGAGGGTGGCAGAAAGCAGTGCCCAGCAGGAAGCAGCGGGCATTTACCAACAGAAATGCTTTGTCAGAAATAAAATGCACGGAAATAACTAAGGCTCATCAGTGGCATGCAAGTGTGAAAAAAATGCATCCAAATGAAATGACCAGAGAGAGTGAGAGAAATACCAGGAGTATTCATTCCCGGCAGGGTTTGCTCGTGAGGATTAAGAAAAGTGGGCACATGGACCTGTGCCATTTGGGACACCCCGTGAACAGCCCTTGGGGCTGTCAGTTTCACGCTCCAAGTCCCGTGGTGCCGGTGGGGATTTGCTGGATGTCCTGCAGGCTCTGCTTGCTGCCAAAACGAGGGGACCGCTGCTCCCACTGCAACTCACCTCCTGTGCTGCAGGTGGCGGCTCGGCCAGCCAAACTTACCATGCAACAGAGCCTGAGACGCACAAAGAGGTCTTCTGGCTCTATCCGCCTATAAAACTCTTTTTCTCTAATAGGAGCTACCAAATAAAACTATTTACTGAATAACAACGTAGCAGGCAGCAAATAAAAACAGAGGGGCTCAGGTACCTGATTTAAAGGCTTGGTTTATGAGTCTTTCTACAGGCGATGGAGAGAGGGAGAGATGGTGTGTGGGTAACACTGCCCACGTGGTAAAACCAGAGCTTTATGCGATAGTGTGTGCAGCACACCCGGGCCAATTAGCTTGGAAAAGGATTACAGGCGTGACACAGGGGAGAACATGTGACAGGTTCAGCAGGAGTGTCCCTCTGAAGGCTGCTGTTCCCGGTAGTGTTGATGCTAATATCCTAAGCATCTCTAACTGTACATAGATTGATAAAACCATACCAGTGAGGGCACAGCATCAGATGAGGCTTCATGCTCAGTGAAGTGTGGCAGGGGCAAGAGACGTTCTCCAGTGCCGGCTTGGCCGCAGGATTTTGTCCATCTCCAGCACGGTGCATCACCTCCGGCAAACTGCCCTAGCCCAGAGCAGCCCCATGTGTGTCCCGAGGGCCCCTGCTGACAGCTGGTGTGTCAGGGGATGAAATATGGAGAGTTTGGACCAGAGAACCTCTTCTTCTTTTCTTCCTCAGGGTCCTCCTGTCATATAAGTCCATGTTCTGTCCCCGCTGTCTGTCTGGCTGTGGGGCTGAGTGGGACCTCACAGGAGTAAAGGAGCCCCTGAAGTTTCTTGTCAGTGTAGCTGCATCTATTTTTTTTTAAATTTGTTTTTTATTTAAAACTCCTTTTTCTTATTTTTCTTTTTTTTTTTTTTTTTCCGAAGAGATTTGCAAAAAGTGTGTCTATATAAAACGATCAGGTTCTTAAGCCTTCAGATCTTTGTTTTCAGATACTGCTTGGGAAATCAATCCTCTCAAATTCTGGGTGTCTCTTTTCCATCCCCCCCTTCTCCATCGCTAGCAAAGGTGGCTGAACAAAGCTGCTCCTCCCCGTGCTGCCAAGGGGCCTCACACCGCTACACGCCAGCCTCCCCTTGCCACAGGGCTGTAGCGGCCCCGAGGACAAGGGCAAGCTCACCGCGGGATCTTCACCACCGCGCAGCCAGCAGCAGCACACGCGGAAGAACCGAACCCGGAGCTCGGTGCTGCACTCGGTGCTCGCAGCCGCAAAGAGCAGATCGGAGCACTCAGGCACAGCGCCGTCGCGCTGCCACCCAAGGCGCCATTTTAGCCCCTCACCGACGGCTGCGCCTCATCCGCGCCCAGGAAATGGCGGGAGCTCCTTCTGCGCCGTGCGGCGAGCAGCCCAGCGAGAAAAGCCAGGCACGGCCTTTCAGTGCCATTGCTGTATACGCTTCATGGTTAACAGGGATGGGAGCTGATGTGGGATTTTGTGGCAGCTCTGTCAAGCAAGTTTACTGGCACACACGCAATTAAAACTACTTGGTAATGCTGACGGATTCCCTATTACATTTTTCACCCTCTTCTTTTCCATTTTGATAACTGCCAGGCAGGCAAACACAGCTTTTGCAGAACTCCTGTCAGGGAGCTTGGAAGTTATCATTTGCAGGGCTTCATTCAAAATAATTGTGAAAAGTACAACTAAACTGATGGAAGCAGAACAAATCCAAAGATCCTTTTTTTTTTT
>VXAA01002473.1:162725-175477 GCA_013399115.1 Anseranas semipalmata
TTTTTTCTGTGTGGTAAAACATTACTTTCAGCTTAAACAGATTTGATTTGAAAGGGAGTTTCAGTGGAGTGAAGAATAAATGAAGTATGAATATTGTTTTCAGATTTCTCTGTGAAACAGAATGATGTAGAAATTAGTCCTTTTACCGTTCTAAGTAATACAGACTGCGATGTCTACAGTTAAGATTTCTGAACAAGTTTCATGATAGGATTCTAGTTTTCATTTTCTTATAACTTTGTCAAACATTAGCTCTTTGCACTGAAGTTTTTCGTCTTGTGGCTGATACATACAGATGGTCACACAGATTTGCTTGTGTGTACCAATGCAAATTTTCAGCTGAAAGAAAGCAGTTATGCTTGGAATAAATTTATAGAAAAGCAGATGATTTATCTATATTATACAAATTGTTATGGGTGTTTTGCCTGGAAGAAGCTCCATGCTTTGGAGATGAAGCTCCAAGTTTGATGGCAGGGCTGCTGTCCAGGCCTTATTTAAAAACCCAGGCTGGGTGAAGTTCCGATTCCTGATGCATCTCAGTCCACACTTGCAGAGCAGAGAGACAGGAGGACCCAGCGGTGCCCAAAAGAGTGGGGACAGGATTTGGGGATATGAGGGAGCCAAGGTGGAGGTGGAACAGAAGATGGAGAGGGGAGGACGGGAGGAGTGAGACACAGCTCAGATGGGGAAAATGGCACCAGGTATGGAGGACAACAGCAAATAAAGCAGAAGTGGTGCTGGTGAAGGTGGAGGAGATAGTCCAAAAGCCAGGTGGACGACACTCCTCCAAAGACTGATGCTGACCCTCATTCTCCTTGTCTGGAGAAGGAACCTGGCTGAGAAAGACTGGGTCACTGACTCCCTCTAGGGGCTGCATCTCCAGCACAGTGACTGCTTTCTGCGGGCCACCACCCAGAGTGGACAAATCTGGACTCTGAAGCTCCAATCCCCCCTCCTGCCCACTGCCCCCAGCCTGGGTTCTCCCCTGCCCATGGAGTGAGGAAGGTTCCTTGCCAGGGAGCATTTTTTGCATCATCCTTTGAGACAGCAGTAGCACTGTTTTATGTAGGAAGTTGAGAGGTGTATGATGAATGAAGAAAGGAGAGAAAAAAGACAGTTCAGGACAGTTGAATAATGCTTCCTGGGTCCCAGCACAAATACCTGCTTTGCAGGAGTCCTGAGCCTCCCCATCCTCATAGGTCACTCAGGTTACTGGGAGATTTGCTGGGAATGCACAATGTACCTACTGCCGGAGAAGTAGTAGGATTTGATGTTGCACAGTTTTGCCTGTTTAGGGGATGTGGGCTGGGAAGCTGGAGGAGCCCTGGTTCCCCTCTGCCAGCTGCGTGGTGGTGACACTGGGGAGAAGCTGAAGCAGATGAATGGGGTGATGACATCTGAAACCACTGGAGCAGGATTTGCTGGAGTTCATTTATTGGGCACCTCTGCTTAATAACCCCAGTTGACTTCTGGGGGTTATTTTAAGGTTGCATTCATTGCTGTCTGTGAGAAATTGAGATGCTTCAGTGGTGCAGCTGTGGAAAACTACAGGATGAAATTTGTGTGGGATGTAGCTGCACCTAGTAAGATGTGTTGACTGATGAAGAACAGAAGTCTGGTTTCCGATTAGTATTTTTTAACTCTACCCACCTTTTGCCTCTGTACTACAAATTCCATCCCATGTGTTGCACTCCTGGTGGATGGCTGAAAGTGTTCTCCCTGCCCCGACAGCCCTGCCAGAGATGGTGTCACACTTGGTGACTCTCTGTCTCCTCTCACCAGAGCACTGGCTTATGCCTCTGACTTTCATGACACTTACAGGAACAGCATTTTTTGAAGGACTTTGTTGCAGTTTGGATAAAACTGGCTGACAAACTCAAAGAGTGTGTGGTAAACACTGGTGGAGAGACAGCGTGGTTGCTGAAGTGTCCCTTCTTTAGTAACCTGGCTGAAGATCCTGCCAAGCATCCAAGGAATAAGCACCATCCTGTCCTGCGGGCCACAGGGAAACCCTGCTGTGCTCAGGGTATCTTGCATCTTCTGCTTGCATGCAGGTGAGGATGGGAGAGTGGTATTTTGACATATATTTAGTGTAACATGCAACAAAGATGAGCAGGATGCAAAGCAATTTTTTACCATGTTCTTTATTACCGACATTTTTTTTTCTTCACATTTTTTACTCATTATTGTCATCATTTTGGGGTTAACTAATAATATAGTGCTGGTACCCAATGCAAAGGAGTAATGTAAAAGATTTTGGAATGGGCCCAATGACTTCAAATAATTTTACTCCTGATGTAAACTAGAGCAGAATAAGGCCATGCAGGTCTATAAATAGCAAGAGCTAGGTTCTGACTAAATTTCTAGCATTTTTTCTGGTATTCACCATGCACAAATTAAGACATTTCTGTAAATAAGGAAAAAACTTATTAAGCTTCAGAAAGGTTAGACTGTTTCCACTGGATTTTATGTCTGTTGCATAAATCCTCCCAGGTAATTCCATACTTTGTATGGAGATAATTTTTTACAGTATAAGTTCCATTAGCACTCTCGTGCCATATGTGCACTTGCTAACATGAGCAGCCTCCTGCAATCCCTGAAAATCACTGGCATCTGATTCTGGTTCCTGATTCAATCAGCATGCGCCCACTTGGGCCTCCGAACACCTAGAAGCTGTGCAAACACGCGTGGTTGCAATGCAAACAGCCAGGCAGAGACTACCTGGCTGGAAGATCTTATCCTGAAAGTGCCCTTCCTTGTGCCTCTGCACATCAGAGCTCCGCACAATAAGATCAAGTTTCATTGCTCGCCACAACCAGTGCCATGATTTAGCACTTTTAAAAATTGGTTTACTTTGCAGGGGCAGTACAAATTGCCACGTTTTCAGTGCCTGTGCCTTGCAGTCTTGAGTTGATGTCTTTTACTCATTCACTTCACATAACTATATCCTTGCCATTTTTCCTTCCTTTGGACAGAGCTCTTGGCTTTCAGACAATTCCTGCAGACCCTGCAGCAGTTGTGTCACCATAAGATGTGTCATTCATACTGGAAGCAGTCAGGTTTGAAAACCAAAGAACTGCCTGACTTGCATCCTAGGTGGCACAGACAGTGAGTGAGCAGACAACGAGGGGGATGCAGACAGATGATGTCTTTTAGCCTCCAGCAAGGCTTAATGTGGTTAAAATCAAGACGCAGCTATGACTCTTGATGATGCCAGGAATACGATACACTACTTGTTTGCAGCTTCTCAGAAAGAAGTGGTCATCTTGTTTTGTGATAAAAGGGTTTTGCAGAACAAATACTCTCCTTTTTGTAGATGTTTCAATGTGAAGTCCAATATGGAAGGAGCTGGCACTTTCTTTTGGGGGAAAAAATAAGATGAATCAGATTGTGAATTTCTTGGTGCAGGATCCATCTTTTGGTTCTGTGTTTGCATAGCACCTTGCACAAGAGATTGCAAACGCATGATAGGTTTCCGGGCAGCTAAAAAAACATACAATAATCATATAGTAAAGGGATACATAGTAACCAGCACTTTTTTTTTTTTTTTGGTCAAAAATCCATTCTGTCACACCAATGTAATTTTCTTCTGTAACTAGAAATAGTTTTGTGTGTGTAGCAAACCAGTAGATACCGTATACCCTGACTTTTAAAAAGCTTTTAACACTGTTACATGTGATGTCCTTATGAAGGAAGTAGGGAAGATTTGTCAGCTGGAAATATTATATGATGGCTTCAGAACTCAGCTGGGCAGAGAAGGTATCAGGTAGTCATTGCCAAAACAGAAGGTGGGGCTCTGTAGGGCTCTGCTACTATTTATATCGCTAGTAATGACACAATGGTGGGATGTGGAACAGTTATTAAACTTACAGGCAGGTGAACCATGGGAGAAAGTCCAGGGGGAGCACTGGGCATGACCAGAGCTCTAGAAAACACCAGTGATGAAGTGGAAAGGACTGAGGTTAATCAGCTTCAGAAGGACAGACTGACTATGGAAGCAAACAAGCAATTGTCAAGAGTGTGAAAGTCTACCACCAAAAGGAAGGGAATCACCTGCTCTCTCTGTCCATGTTAAATAAGACAAGGAATTAGAGGTTAAAGTTCAGCAAAGAAATTAAGATCTGACATTGGGAAATATTTTTTGCGGGGGGACAGATGTCTTGGGGAGGTTATAGAGTTTCCACCCCTGCAGGGATTTCCATGTGTTAGACATTGATCGTGCCTGCAGTCAGGGACAGAGGTGGAATGCCCACCTTCTAAACACGGCATTGACCTGCTGCTGTGAATTACAAGAGAGTAGCTTTGTAGTCAAGGCAGTGGTAAAAAAAAATAGATCCATGTTCAGATCTCAGGTGTGGCAGATTTCTTTTGTGAATCTTCCCAGGCAGGAAGCAGTGTCTCAGAAGCCCACCCGACCTAGGAGTCTGCCTCCAGTGGGTCTTGTTTCTGTCTTTTCAGAGAAATAGTGTCATCACAGTCACAAGCACATTGAGGACACATTCTCAGAAAAGTACTGAGGGTGTCACTTGAAATCTATAGTATTAATCTTTGCATTGATAAAAATACCTGGCCAGACATTTGTGAGGTTACCTTTTCTGCCTAACATGAGCCGAACTTGATGGATTTGATATTTGTTTCATCCACAGCTTTGCCTACGGAGCACATTCATAAGTGTCAGCAGGCCTCAGACCTACCACATAGGGTGGACACTTCTGGCTTGGAGAAGTACATTAACTCACACCAGGCTTTCTTCCACACCACGTAAGGCATGGAGAAAGGCTTGCAACCCTGCTGTCCTTGGAGGAAGGTGACCAGCCGCTCCTTCTGTCATTACCTCTCCTTCTTCCTTGCCCCTGTGGTCTGCAATTGGCTCTGCTCACTTAGCAGGAGATGGCTGGAGGTGAGCACTTTGGGAGGGCTCTCCTCCTCCTTCCACCTGTTTTTCATTCCTTGACTCACTGGCTTTAAGCTGTAAGCAGTGACGTGACAGCTGAGTCACGGACGCACCACCTGGATGCTGTCAGCATCAATCTCTCTTATAAGGATCATAGAAGAGCAAAATAGAAAAGACTGTTAGGGCTTTGCATTTGTCTTCCTGCCAGCGGGGACTGAACCCTGCAGTGCGGTCTCTGGCTTTGCCCAAAATCGCCCTCAAAATCCCAGGCACTGGAGCTTCGGCTGTTCTCCCCCAGGAACTGCTCCACAATTTGATAAAAATCATTGCCAAGGAGATCTCTGCTTTTCCGTGGCTGTTATTTAGCCTAAGTTTGGCTTATATGAACAAAGAGTTTCTTACTAATATCCACACCACAAATTTTTATCTTTTCCCTTGCAAAGAAATTTAGTCAAGCTGCAAAAACAGAGCTTAAATGTTTTATTTGTGTTTTATTTAACAGTTTTAAGAGCCTCCCTGCTGCATGCATTGTTGTACAGAGCAGATGAAAAAAAGATGCAGTCCTATGCCCTGGAGAGCTTACACTTTTCATTTAAGCAACATACAGTGACTGAGAATGACAAGTAATGAGATGGCAGGACAACAGTCATACGAGAAAGGTCAGAATGCTTCTAAATAAAGCCCATTGTCATGCTTTTAATTTGGGTTTATATTGGATCGGTCATCACAGATGGCTAAGTATGTTGGGACAATTTTATCATGTTTTAGTCAAACTTTTTTTTAATCTCACAAAGCCATCTTGCCTACTTCAGTTTCCTGGTGCTTATTTAAAGCTCAATTTTTACAGAAATCTGTGTTTTTCTCTTACAGTTAATCTTTCTCTCAGGTTAACTAGACTTTTTCAGAAATAATTGTCACCGTTAGTCTGGTTATTAATTCCCTGAGCATCCCAGAGGTACGTGTGCTTGTCCGGCCGATCCACGTGGCTGCGCTGGGACTGACTTCCCCTGACCTTTGTCTCTGGCTCTCTGTCTCCTCTCCAGCAGCACCCCAAATTACATGTACCGCAGGAGCAGCAGCCTAGCCTCTTCACCTGCGGCTGCTTGTCCTAAGGTACGAAGCGACTCGTCTCTGCACAAACCTTGCAGCTGCCTCTGCTCAGTGGACCGACTCCTTTCCATGGGGCTTTTCACCAGAGCAACGCATCACAAAGCTGGACCATCCACCTCAGCTCTTCATACGGCTTTCTCAGGCTTTTACACCCTGCTCTCTTTGTTTCCTACACCCAACAGAGGCGTAAAGCCAATCCTGACATCCTTAGGTTTGTCTCTCCAATGCTCACATCTTCCTCTTCATGCTACATGATTAACAGAGGAACGCATTTAATTTGAGGGATGTATGGTAAAAGTTTATTGTGGTAGCAGAATGTTATGCCACAGATGTCCATTTGGCGCCATCTGTCACACCTGTGGATTTGGCTATTATTTCTTACTAATTTTATTCTTGTCTTTGTCTTGAGGGGACAAATTCTCTCTGGTACCTGACTGCAGGTTTAGTAAAGTCCCAGAGGGAAGCCCAAATGCACTTCAGAAGTGTTTATAATGTATGTCTTTCATCCTGGTTAAACCAGCTGCCCATGCACATCAACTCCCTGCAGCAATTTTTCCCTTCACAGAATAGAAATAATTAGCCTAATGGTTGGATGTGGAAATTTTGCTAAACTAAGACGAGGGATGTGCATAACCGGACTGATTTTAGCTCTCTGACCTTCCAGCCTCCCCCTTCCCTCTTCTGAAGTCAGGAAGGCTTGAGAGCTGAGTCCTGCCAGGCATTTGAAAGGTCTCAGAAGAGAAATGGATGATTTTCAACAGGAGACTCTGCCAAGGGTTTGGTTTTATATGCACACACATTGCTGAAGAGCTTGGCCAAATGAGCATGTGTTATATTCAGAAGGCAGGGGGAGGATCTACTAGATCTCCAGATTCCCCGAGATGGTCGGATGTGCAAGTTACTCCTGTGTTTACCATAACCATGCTTTCATCGTTTGTATTTTGTATGGAAGGCCCCAGCTCAATTATAAAAACAGATGCTTGGTTGTATAGACAGTGCAGAGTTATTCCAGCAGTCACACTGGAAAAGCATTAGTTATCCAAGGAGACAAATTGAACAAGACAAATCTAGGGCCAACCTGTTTCTCCTCAAGCAGTTTGTAAACACACACTGAGAAGCAGAGGACTTGGAAAGGAGAGTTAAATTTGCTCTCACTGTGGCCTGCATTTCTAGCCTTCAGCTGCTTAAGAGCAAGCAAATTTGGCCTCTTGCTTCATTTTAATTTGCCATTTTTAAGCAAGACTTCATTCAAACCTGGCAGTTTGACAGGTGATATTGCTCGGATCCTGCCTTTCGTTAAGGACAGTTTTGTTTCTCTCTAAAACCGCTGTAGCTCAGCTGAGGACCTGCTCTGGGGATGGGGACCACCCAGCCAGCCCGGAGCTCCTCTGACATTTCCTCCACCAGCCCTGGCTGCCAGGGCCGAGGATCAGCTGCTGTTCCCTTCCCGTTTCTTGGGGACATCAGCAGCCACACACGTTTGTGTAGGAGCCAGGCATCTTCAGCACCAGCTTCAATCCTGTGAGATCTCTATGTTCCCACACAGTTCAGACAAACTCTCATGAATTAACTTCAGGGTGTGATCCTGCTATGGGAGAAGGCAACGGCAAAAGTCCCACCGGCTTTAAAGTGGGGAGGAAGGTTCAGTCCCTCTGGTTGCTCTTTTCCAGCAAATATAGGTTGAGTTCTCCTGAGTTTGGTGAACAGATGCTGTTTTGGGGATGTGAAGACATTTGTCTTCCATTAATTCTCTCCACACCTGTTGGTATTTCTCCAAGCAGTGCCCTGAAGGCAGTTCTGTGTTTTGTGTACCACTTTCTTGTAAGCAGCTAAACATATTTACCCAGCTAAACATATTTACCCAAACATCCCCTTGCAAAGAGAGAGCCACCAGGTTTTGTCTTTCATGTACATCAAGTGGATGCTGTAAAATGCAGGTAGCAGCCATTCACAGTGATCAATAAACACAGTAAAGCCTATCCAACTGCAATGTCTGTTTTGTGTGTGCACAAACTTCTTCTGCACGACCTGTAACAGATGCTATGTCAGTACAGGGGGCCCTATTCTGGCTGCATGGCCCTGATGTTATTATGGACTGCTGCACCAGCACAAGCCTCTGTGGGGTATTCCAACTCCACCTTACAGATAGCAAGATGAGACCAGCTCCTGTCCTTGTTCAATGTAATAAAATGCTTCCTCTGCTGTCCAGGACCCCAGGTATCCGCTGGGTCCGTCAAGGGGAAGTAAATTCGGTGTTGTGCTGGTAAGATGAGTGCTGTCAGAAATCACAGGTGAGGTCAGAACCAATGCATATTATTTGTGAGGGGTGGTGGCAGTTAATTCAGTAAGCCTACCCATTTCTAAACTTTTCCCTCCATTAAGTAAAAGTAATCAGCATCTTCATATTTTATATTTTGTGAATGGAAATAATATTATATGCACTCTGAACATTAACAGATTCAAACCTGCTTTCAGCTAGAAATGTGAATATTTTAGTATAAGGAGCATATATATTATGTTTCACTAGCTGTTGAATACATGAAGTTCCAGACAGTTAATTCTGGCAATGAGAATTATCTGTGAGTCTTGTGATGTGAGGAAGGCAATGAATGAAACACTTCAGGGGATCAGAGGGCAATGTTATCCAAAACTTTCATCAATCATGGCAAAAGAAAGCAAAGCAAAGCTGGTCACTGAGATGAGGATATTGATCCAAGGTCTGTGTCTTTACTCCCAGTATTCTTGATTTCAGCTTCTTGAAAGTATTTTACTATGGTTCAGGAAGTTCTTAAGCCACAAATTGCTGGAGGTTGAGAGAAAATACCAGGGAAGTATCACCATAGACTTAGACATAGACATATGACATAGATCTTGTCATTTTTGCTAAATAACAGGCCTGACCTGTTATGGCTCTTCTTACATTTCCAAGCTAAGGGCCAAATCCCAAAAGAAAACTAAAAAAGGGATTAAAACAGAATTTAGGCACTGAAATCCAATCTGGAAATAAAAATGTTCCTTGAGATGAGAATGAAAAAACCTGCAAACCTTCTGAGAGACAAGAAAGTGAGACAGCGCGGAAGACTTTGGCTCAGCAGTTTGGATGCTCCCTCAGAAAGGGGGAGCTGTGCGCACCAGAGCCACCCGCTCTCCTTCCCGGCTGGAATTCACCAGCAGCTCCCGGAGGGAAACTGAAACTCCGGATCAGGTGGGCTCCCTCACCACTAAACCAAAACTTATACTCACCTTTGGTCTTCCTCTCCTCCCAGCGCAATGAATCTTTAATTCTTTTTATGCAGAGAGGAACAGCTTCAACATGAGGAGCACGCGCTGCTCTCCTCCCTGCTCTCCCTGTCCCCTCCGGGTGGCTGGTGCCCTGGGAGGTGACGGCAGCCTCCCAGGGAACGCAGGCTGGGATTTCTCAGGCAGAAACGGAGCCAAACCCTGATCTCCTCCTCGACACCCTGTGAAATGACATTGTCCCTGTGAAATAAAGGCGGCCAGCCGCAGCCTTGAGGAGTGTCCTGTGCTTGAATCCTTGATGGACAGACTCTGACTGTACTGTGTAAGGTGGCCCAGCCCTGGGGACAAGTGTGGTTTGAAAGCTCAGCCCTGAGCTCTTTCAGTCATTGGCTTCCTTTCTTTCTGTCTTGGGAAGGTGCCCTAACCAGCCTGTGGAATTGTTCTTCCTTCCTCTGACCCTCCAAATATTTCAGTACTTTTACAGCAGAATAAATCCCAGAGACCAAGCTGGAGAAGATCTAACTCACCCCGAGGCTCTAAGGCTGGGACTATTGTCCTGGAAGATGGGAAAGATAGTTTTAAAAACCTGCTCAAATCTGGTAAAGGATGAAAGACTGGAACAAGCCTCCAACATGCCAGGCTGGTGCCCTCACCACTGCCTGGTATGCAGAGTGGCAAGTGCACACAACAGTAGTGAGAGATCTGATGCTGCAGGCAGTCTGGAAATGCCTGCAGAAGATAGATCTGGTGGAGCAGAAACATCTTTTGAGAATTCATGGCATCTCGAGCTGGGTGGCTATGCCTTGAAGCAGAAATTAGAGGAGGTAACTGATGGGAATTCGTGTGCCCCTACATGTTGGAGATTTGGTGCGAAGTGTCTGCGTTCTTGACAGTCTGGGAATCGTGCCTGAACTCTTCAACACTTCCCTGAGCAGTCAGGTTCCTAAGTCCTTTAACCATGTCTGAAAACAGACTTTCAGATTAGATCCACAGAAGCTTTTAGCTGCTTAATTGTTACTTTGGGCACCAAAGCTCCTGCTCAGCCATCACCCTGTGCTGAGGGCCAGACACTTTTTACATTTCACCAGGGATGCCCTGTGGGTGCTGTGCCTCCCTCCGGGCTCACCCAGAGGCACTGCAGCCTGGGCAGCCTGGACGAAGCACCAACACTGTGAAAGATGTGAAGTGCCAGACCCTAAGAGAGGCTTTGCTACTGGTGACCTCAAGTAAAGAAAAGCACATCTTTGCAGGGCAGGTGGTATTTCAGACACTGCCTAATTAGCCAGTTTGGTAATTTCCTGCTCCTTGCACTGCTCTGGTACATCCCATTAAATACAGCAGGCAGGCTGGTAGCAGCCTGCATCAAAACTGAAAGCTGAGTGTTGCCACACATCTTTTTGTGACCTGAGTCCTAAATACATCACAGTGTGGGATCCGTGGGTGGCACCAGCTACTGCTCTGGTCACAGGGCTACCTGTTGGGGCACAAGACGCGTTACATCCGTCAGCCCGTCACTCCAGGTCTCCAGCAACACAGATCTTCCTGGAGACGATGCATTATACGCTGAAGTCACACCGTGTTTACCTTAAGGCAATCTGATGGAGGGATAAACTAGGTGATCAGTCCCTCTCACTGCATTACAGAGGCGTAATGAAATTATTCCTAAATAAAATCGCTGGAATCTGACACCTAACCTAGCTGCTGCTATCTCTAATCTTCTCTGCCTGTTTGCTCAAGTGCTTAACTGTCCTTACTAAGAACTATGCCAATTTTGTCCTGCTGGAAGTTAGAATATGTTTCTTCTTCTTCTGTCCCTGTTGATCCATAGGAATAGCAGACCCCCGTTGTACGAACTATTCTGGCTTTGCAGAAGGGACTGGTGAGCCTCCATTTGGAATAAAGTTCCCGGTACCGATCACCTCATTATAAAAGTGAGTTAATGCAAATAGGGAAGTTGCAACAGAGCCCAAATGATACAGGAACTTAATTATTCAGAAAATGGTTAGAACAGCTACAGTGTGGCTGCCGCCTTTGGAAAACAGGAGATTAAAAAGAGACGTTGGTGAGGTTTGCAGAGCTCTGGGGGAATAGGAAGGATTCACGTACACGGGCAGAGCCAAGCTAGTGACAAATTCCAGAACAAAAGGGAAATTAACAGAAGCTAAAGTAGGGATGATCAACAAAGCAGTGTAATTTGTTTGTGAATGTATTTGTATTTAACGCAGTTAATATATGGAAAATTATACTAGGGCTGTAACAGAAATCATTTTACTAGGCTTTAGACAAGTGTGGGGGCTTATAATAAAACTGTAGGATGCAACCGTTAATTCAGAGGAGAGAAAAGGACTTACATCTTTGTCACAATCTTGCCTCTTAAAACACTTAGCTGCATTGTGCTAAGTAATAGACATCGTTACTCTAATATGACTATCGATACAATACTCAGGGAAAGGTTTTCATTTATGAGAGTAATTTCCCTTCCAGCTTTACATACTTAGATGCGAAGAAATTCAGAAAGACTGGGAAGGCCAGGGCTGAATCCTGACCTCAGCAGCAGCAGCAGCGTAACGCCTGAATAACTCCGGGAAAAAATGATGGACACACAGATTGGAGTAACTGAGATGAGATCTGGTCCTCAAATGCATGCATGTCAGATGGAAAAGCCTCGCTGTCCCCTCCTTACATTTCAAGGAGAGCTAACAAAGAGTCCAAAGCTCCTTTAGGGCTCCTGGAACAAACGTGTGCCACCGTTTGCATATGATGCCTCCGGGCCATCAGCTTCAACAAGTTTTGGATCAGGCTGAGCGGCTCGCTTCCTTTGGCCTACAGGTTTGTCTATTTTAAGATAAAACAGACTGCCTCCACCTGCGGTGAGCCCCTTCTAAACTCACCCTTCTTACGCACAAAGGAAGAGGGGCTCACCGAGGTGCTGCCCTTAGGACACGCACACAGCTGCGGGCCGGGCGCTTAACCCCCGCTGTGCATGTGGGGGTAAGATCCCGAGTTATTCTCCGGAGGGGAGATCCCCGGAGGCACTTAACGATGCGAGAGCTCCCGCTGCACTAGCACCGTTTAATCAGAAAATCAAAGGCAATTAATTACAATTTCTGGGGTTGGGAAAAAAAAAAACAAAAACAAAAAACAACCACCACTTGACTGGGACGGAACACACACAGGGAAACCTACAAAATACTGTGCTGTAACCCAGCCTAAACTCTGCGAAAGGTGTTCCTTCACCGTGCTGCTCTTCCGCCGCGCAGCCAGGGACCGAGGCGGCTGGAGCGAGCGGGCTTTGACACCGGGACGCTCCGCGGAGCGCGGTCGCTGCGCGATGCTCTCCCCCTCGTCTCTGCACCGCTGAGGCCGGACGGGAGGAGGCCGAGGAAGAAGAGGGGAGGATGGCAACGCGCGTAAGCCCGCTGCCGGCGGTGCCCCAAGCCCGGCCGCGAGCAGCGGACACCGGCGGGGCGCTGCCGACGGGGCGGGACGGGACGGGAGGGGTCGGGGGGGT
>VXAA01002473.1:176310-230879 GCA_013399115.1 Anseranas semipalmata
CGGCGGGCGGGCTGAGCGCCGCCTTCAGCGGGCCGCGCATCGCCTTCTACGTGGGGCTCAAGAGCCCCCACGAGGGCTACGAGGTGCTCAAGTTCGACGACGTGGTCACCAACCTGGGCAACCACTACGACCCGGCCAGCGGCAAGTTCACCTGCCAGGTGCGCGGCATCTACTTCTTCACCTACCACATCCTCATGCGCGGCGGCGACGGCACCAGCATGTGGGCCGACCTCTGCAAGAACGGGCAGGTGGGTGCTCGTCCCCCGCTCCCCGCCCGCCCGGGCTGCGGGGAAGGAGCCGCCGCCGTCGGGGGCCGGGGTGCACCGACGGCCGCGACGAACTCGTGGCCTGCCTGGGGGGACCCCTGCCCCCGGGGGGAAAGGGGCCGGGGGCCGGAGGGGCTGATGCGGCCGTGGCTGTGTGTTGGCAGGTGCGGGCCAGTGCCATCGCCCAGGACGCGGACCAGAACTACGACTACGCCAGCAACAGCGTGGTGCTGCACCTGGACTCCGGCGACGAGGTGTACGTCAAGCTGGACGGAGGCAAGGCGCACGGAGGCAACAACAATAAGTACAGCACTTTCTCTGGCTTTCTTTTATACCCCGATTAAAACAGAGCGAGCGACACGGCCCGGCTGGCCCCCCAGCGATGCGCCTGGGGCTGGTTGGCGTTTCTGTGCCCCACTGTGCCGCGGTTTCCCGCTGGTGTCCGCTGTCTCCGCAGGTCACTTTAGCTTCGTTACCAGTTTGTATGTTTTTTTTTTTTTTTTTCTTTTCCTGTGGAAACGAAATGCAAGTGAAACAAAGCGATCCCTTTCCTTACTCTCCCCCGCTTCCTCTGAGCCCCCCTGTCCCTTTGTCAGCCTCAGTGTTTTGTGTGTCACACCAGGAACTCGGCAGCTTGAAACTCTCGAGTGGTTCCCGCGGTGTATTCAGAGGGTTCAGAGTTCAGCCTGTGCCACACATGGAATTTGAACTGGTCAATTTTTTTGTCAATGAGTATTAATTACGATGATGAATTTTCAGATTGATTATTCATGAAGTGGCTTTGATTAGTCATGAAGTGACCATAACTGGTTTTTTCTCTGCTGCTTCGTTTGTATGGGGTCAAGTGTAAACTTTTCTTTTCTGTGCAATGCGATGCTTGTGTGAATGATGATGTCACTAACGTCAAATCTGTTCCTGTCTGCAAAAGAATTCAGTCCTTGACCACAATCACCCAAATATCCCATTAAATTATGTTTTTAGACAATGGCTTCTTGCTGTGTGTCTCTTCCAGTGCTGCAAAGGAGCGCTGTGGTGGTGGCACGGGGGGGCGGGAGGTGAAGGGGGGTGTCGCTTCAGTCCTCCAGGTTTGCAACGAAATTAAAAGTTAGGCTGGGGCACCTTGTCTAGGTCTCGCTTATGGTTCGAGGGGTCTGGGAAGAAACAGAGAGAGAAGAAAAAAACCTTCACCTTTATGCAGATTTATCAAAAGAAGGCACATAGTCATCCAGGGGTGAAACTAGGTGTGCAGAGTGGATCTCCTGAACATTCACTGGGTCGCAGCCTGACCCAGAGGTTACTGAAGTACGAGAAAAATCATTTAACCAGCAGCTACGGAGCGCCCTGTTTCTGTACCGCGCCCGACAAATGCAAGAAGGAGGCGGGGGAGAGCCCGAAGCCCCGCACAGTGCCGCATGTGTGGGGCTGAAACCCCAGCTGGCGGTGGGGGTCTGCACAGCCCCTGGGGCGGGGGCGAGAGGAAGCTCACTGGGGACTGACAGATTCAAATTGTTTGAAATTGGTAAATCCCAGGCACTGTGTGTCCTTTTAAAAGTACGCAAGTGTGTAACAGTGCATGCGGTTCTGAGCCTGCTGGTGGAGGGGGTGAATCTTCCATAGGCAAGAGGTAAACACCTCAGTTTGGGTAAATTGGGATTGCTCTGTTGCTGCTAAGGGAGTTAAACTGAGTTACAAAAGCCGGTTCCCTCGTTTGCTCTTGCTTTCACCGTGTTGTTTCCATGTGTCATTTTTCCCTCGGGAAGGTGGTGCCTCCCCGCCAGCTTCCAGCCCTCCGCAGCGTTCCTGCAGGTTCCCAGGTGAGAGAGGCAGGAGCTGGGCTGCAGCGTCTGCCCGGGCTGGAGCCCGGCCCCTGCGCTGGCCTGGCACAAGGACAGGGGATCGCAGCTGGGATGAACTTGTTCCAGCCCCAGGTCGGGGCAGCCCCGCGATGGCCAGCTCCTTGCAGTCTCTTCTGTCTCCTTCCTAGTCCCCCGGGGGTGTTGTCCTCTCGGTGGCTGCAGGAGGAGGGTCGCAGACTGCCCCGGGAGAAGAGAAGAGAAGAAAGCAGTTCCTTCCTTCACCCCATCCTCAGACCTCTCCCAGCTGAGGGAAGAGTTCATAACCAGGTACATGTGTTAGACACTTATCAATCTCTAACGTCTTGTCGATTTGTACCATTTAGAATATGATTAAAACCAGTGTCTGAGACCCAAATGAAGTATAATTGCTATGGATCCCCAATTCCCTGTGGGTCTGTAATCCTTTTTGACTATTCCTCCCCCCCTCTTCTGACGAAATGGAGCTTAGACACAAAGCCCTCGGTTTAAATTTCAAAAAATTAAAATTGACATGCAGCAGCATTAGCGGGAGCCAGGAGGAATTCTAAGGAGGTGCCTGGGCTCCGCTTTATCCTTTGCATTAAGAAGCAATTTGTACTTCTAACAAAGACCCAACTGTTCCCCCTTGGCAAAAGGGCAATGAAGATGCCTTGCAAGGGAATTGCTGTTCACAATACTTAAACAAATTTGAATCTTAGATTTTTAAATCTGTATTCCCTGGTGGAGCCTGCTCCTTGCAATTCAAATGCAGGGCTGGCGGTGTGTGCCTGCCAAGGTGTCAGTAGCTAAGCGGATGATGGATTGATGAGGCAATGGGAAGACACAGGCTCACAGTGGCGGTTTGCCCCGACAGTGATCTATGTATCTGCACATTATCAATGTCATGAGGAGGCTTGAACCACCCTCGCTAGATGTCTCATTTTCCACTTATCTCTTATGTACTAATTATCAGGCTGGATTAATCCCCGGGATAGAAACAAAAAAATGCTCATTGCCACTCCACTGACAGTTTACACAATCGATAGAATGAACGTCTCCCCGGATGCTCGCGGGCTTTTTTGTTTCCTCTCCTCCTAGCAGGACCCTTGAGAAGGCCTCTGCGGGGGTGTGATGGCTCTCGCCCAGCACCCGTGGCGCTGGTGCCTGGGCAGGCTCCCCCGGCCCAGGCATGGCGGTAGCATCTCAGGGTGCGGGTTGGTTTTGTTTCTGGAGAAGCAGGGGGAAAGCAACCGGGAGATGGGAAGCTGCTGTGCTGGGTGGTGTTTGTCCAGAGAACCCCAGGGGTGCTGGTGCCCGTGGGCGGCTGCGGGTGGAAGCCGGCCACGTGCAGCCCAGCCAGCAGGCAGCAGTGTGGCACGCTCTGGGCTTCCACCCGGACCTTCTCAGTTTGGATGCAGAGGGGACCTCCAGGTTGCTCCGGGTGTTTTGTGCATTTCGTGGCACGAAGAGAAGGGGCTGGTTATAGTGGGGACACCATGGTCCCCTGGTTTGGAGCACCGGAGGATTCATTTGTGCTCAGGGGCTGGTCACAGCTTGCTTTGTGACCAGTGTTCCCTTGGCATCTCAAACAAGCTCTGGAGTGCTAACCCCTTGGAAGTGTTCCTAGAGTGACTCTGTTTTACTCAATGGGTAAAGCAAATACTTCTAAAAATCGTGAGGTGATAGGGATGTGAATAGGGAAACTCCCCTGAAAGGAGCGGAAGGTCAGAGTTTTAGACAAAGGCTGCTTCTGTTTTGTGCCCAGCAGCGTGCCGAAGTTAAAATAATGATAAAATCAGTTAAGATAAAAAAAAAAAAAGGCACGTGTCTGTGCTCTCAAAGCAACTTAGATATTGCAGCAACAAGCCCTGGATCTTTGTGCCACCGATGGCAATCCTCGACCCTGCCCTCAGCTCCTTGTCCCGTGCCTGGGCAGCCCTGGCTGTGGAAGGGGTCCCTGGGAAGAGGGAGCAGGGGGCACCCAAGGGCACGAAACACCGGGGAAGGGCAGTGGGGATGCTGAGAGCTCAGGACTGTTCCCCGGAGGAGGGCATTCAGGTCGACTTCCCATGTCTGATTTCCCATGGAAGTCTGGTGCCTCTGCATTTTCCAGAATCTGGGCTCTCAGATTTTCTCCTCAGTACTCATCCTCTTGCAAAGCAGGGCAGGAGAGCCTCCGGTCTGGCTCCTCTTTTCTCCCTTTTGCTGTTAGAAAAGCAAAGTGCTGCTTTCTGTGCCTCGTGGCTTTACACACATGCACGGAGACATGCTTTGGTCTTGGGCTTCCCGCTGTTGAAACTTACTCTGGACATTTTTCTCAGTGATTTAATGCTTGCTTGTCTCCTTGCTTGTCTCCTTCAGGGGCTTACAGTGCCTGGATGGGTTTAATCAGTGAACTCACAAAGTAGGGAGGGTGGGTTTGGTGAATGCTTGTGTGGTCTTTTTCTGTTTATACCATAGACCGATTACATTAAAGGGGTCTGTGGAGGACAGAGGCAAAGTGGTGTATAAGTCTATTTATTATGTTTATGTTAAACGCCTTTTTTTTTTTTTTTTTTTTGGTAACACATGCCAATTTTTTCCCTTACTCTAATTGGGTTCAACTCTGGGAAAAATTCCAGTCAAGATTCTGTGTCTTAGTATTGTCTTTGGGATAAAGGAGCCTGTCAGAATAAAATAAAGACTAACTGCATCTTCATTGACTTTGAGGCTCTGAAGAGTTTGGTCCTTTTTACTGGGAATGGCCACATCGTGCAGAGATGTGGAAGATTAATGACAGACAAGGGAGGTAAACTGCTACCGTGTGGACACCCTGGCACTTGTGGGTGAGAGCCTCCTCTCAGATGGTTTCATGGCTGAACTTCAAGAGGTTCAGCTTGGTGATGAGCTGTGGCTAACATGCAAACAGGGGTCCCTTTCTTTAGACCAGGTCTGTTTCTCTAGACCAGATCTGCTTCTCTAGACCAGGCCTGTGCCAGGTCAGAGCTTTATTCCTTGGCCACCTCTCAGGTTTTCCCTGGAGGCCACCACGCTCCCTCAAGTGAGCCTCCTTTCTGAGGGCTGCGGTGGGAATCCAAGCAGGGGTCCGAGCTCCATCCTGTTCCCCTCGGTCAGATCTTTTGTTACTGGCCATAACGATGCGTTAGGAAGAGGCCAGTAGAGGGCAATGCTGGTTCCCTGGAACTACCCAGTGGCACAGGGGCGTTACCTCCTGGGTGTGCAAGGCGATGAGGCTGCGGCATGATTTGATAACCTAGGCTTGAACATTCGTTGTAACGCCCTTTTTAATCCACCGCGTTCCAGACTGAAGCCCTCACAGTTGGTGGTTTTGGGTCACATCCTGAAAGGTGCTGAGCCCCTGGCGTGTCCTGCAGAGTGCTCCACAGGACCTCCCCCTGAGGATTTCGCAGAGCGCAGTTCTGGAGGAGCTGTGGGTTATGGTCATGTCTGCTTGCAGAGGAAGCCATAAATGCCCTTTAGAACCTCTTTGGGTTCTTCCGATTATAAGACAGCCTAAATTAACCATCACCCTGTGTGGCACAGCTCTGTATTCTAGTAAACGGGAATAGATTTTCTTCACATGGGGTTGATGGCATATCCCTCTCTCTGTTGCATTTGCTTCTGTTTTGTTTTTTTGGCATGAGCTAGGGTAGAAACAGAAAAGGCCTGTCTGATCCCTGTGATCTGCTGCCCTGTTAATGCGGGATTATTTCCTCCAGTGTGCCGTGAGCACGGTGACATGGAGAGCATGGCTCGCCTGCAGCTTTCGCTGCTCTTCTCCCAGGGAGGGGACAGTCACATCATCCTGGCTCTTCTTTTTGCTTGCAGCTGCCAGATCATGTCTAGAAAAGCAAACAAAAAATATCCAGCCCCAGTCTTGAATGCAGCTGAAATGTTTCCTTGGTGGCATTTCTCTTTGTCAACAAATTGCTTATTGCTTAAGTGTTGTGATGTGATCGCCATCCCAAAGAGGAGAGATCTGCCTCTGGGAATGGGGGGAAACATGCCCAGGAGAATAACTTGTTTGAAGACGTGAGCTACCCTCTGAACAGGCTTTATGAACAATGAATCTTTGTCCAATCTTAATTTTAAGATGCAGTTTTGACGATATGATAATGCAGAAAATGTTTTAACTCCTTGGGGAGGAAGCTTCTTTTCAGGTAGTGTCTTGCTCTTCCCTCATCATTGTAATGCTGCTTCTGAAACTGCGCTTCAACCGCGCTGTGCTGCAGCATGTGAATGCACAAGGTGATGGGGATCAGATCCAGGTGGGTTTCTCTCTGTTTTGTTTTGGTACACAGTTGAATTCCTGAAGTTTGCTTCTCCTTCTCCTGGCACCTCATTTTTCATGCAGATGTCCTTCCTGGGAGCTGGGAGCCCAAGGGCCAAATTCTGCTTCCAGGTACACTGATCTAATCCTTCTCAAACTGAGTTTTTCTTTGTTTTTATCAGCATCTGTCCTTAAGTATATTACATGTAGCTACCCTTGGGTTGCCAGTGTGACAGCAGGGTTCCTGTTATATAGTATTTGGGGCCATATTCTAATGAATCTCAGCCTTTGTACCCTAGAGATGGAAATGGTCCAGGTCCATTTTGTGTCCTGCCCTGTAAGTGTCACTGTGTAAGCACCTCTCAAGGAAAACACTGTTAGCATCTGCAGAGGGGCCAGAGCAGCTCCTTTTGCCAGGTCTAGCAACCTGCTTCAGAGGCGTGTCAAATATCTTCGAAGCTCAACCCCTCCAAGACCCAGCTGAGTGCTCACTGCATCTGGCAGAGCTTGAAGCCATTGCAAGCTTCAGCATCCCCTTTCAAAAGGCCAAGCATCCTACAGGAGCAACACTGTGCTGCAGTTTGTCAGTTCTGTTAGAAGGAAACTTGAACGTTATTAGAGCTCAAACAATAATTATGCCAATAAATCCCTTTGTCTTTTTTTTTTTTTTTTGGTGTGTTTGCAATTAATATGCAAAATCCCATTGATTCCAGCAACTCCATAACTCACAATGCACAGTGTCTATATTACATATAGACAGCGTACACTGTAAAGTCTCCAAAAGACACCGCTGGGGTCCCAGTTAAACTGTTATAGGCGGGGTGAGTCACCGTGCTGCATCTGGGTCTACCACAGCCTCTACTGTCAGCACGCGACAGGAAGACCATGCAGAAGTGTGTCTCTGTTGAGCATATGCTGCACCTAAGTGGGTATTTGCATATTGTATTGCTTTAAGAATTAAGGTGGCAGAGAGGAAAGGTATTCCAGCTGGTCCTAAAAAAAGCACTTGAACTGATTCAAAGAGGAACTGATTGTAAGGGAAATTTGTGCTTGGGTCAAAGTGAGGCAGGTCTTTAAAACAGTCTTAGCTTAAATTCCCTTCTGGCTGCGGGTCTAAATGAACTTACATCAGTTTGTTCAGAGCTGTGCGACAGGAGGGGTGGGAAGGCTCAGAGATGCGGTGTTTTCTCTCTTCCAGAGAAACTTTGTTTCTGCCACCTAAGACAGGACAAGTGCCCATGACCACTGAACCCTGTGGTGACTTTCTGCCTAAAATTGTCTTTTACAGCATTAAAATAACTTCTGCTCAAATCTTCTCCAACACGTTTCTCTAAGGCAGCAGTACCAGGGGAACATTGTAGAGAATAATTGTCTCTTGGTCTCAAACTGCTTAACTGAGAAGGAGATTTTGTTGCCGTTTTCCTTTCATTTGGACCAGTTTGCCTCCCCAGGTCTGTAGCAGCTCTGCTCTCTAGGTGGTAGGGCTCAAGGAAAGACATGTGGCTGGTGGACCAGATGTTCTCCATGGGGCTGATCTGGTCCCCATCAGAGCTAGTGCACAGGCTCTTGGTGGCTTTAATGGGTCAGGATCAAGGTTAGGTTTGGCTGGGATTTTGTGGTGGTAGTGGTTTTTTTTTTTTTTTTTTTACTGTTCCTGGTTCTCATGAAATTGTTTGATCTGGTCTTGGCATAATCAATAGGCTTCTGTACTGATATGTACACTCCTTGAAGCCAGTGGAGCAGAGCATGGGATGGATATGCTTTTACTCCAGAACAGCACAAATCAAATGCACAGCTGTTGAATTAATTTGTGGTTGGTGTTTTCTGGGAACTGCAATTCAAATTTCCTCTTCCTTTTCCCACTACCATCCTTCCAAAAAAAGAGACAGGGAGAGGAGGTAGAACTGAAGCAATTGTAAGGTGGTGTGATCCCCATGTATGCAGGGATGGGGGAAGGCCGTGTGATGGTTTTAGATAAGAGCAGACTGAATAGAGGATGAACAATATGCAAGATGCTATCTCTGAAATCAGAGATGCTATCTTTGATTTCAGGCACAACGAAGCAGCAGAATTCTTGGTAGCTTGTCCAAACTGAGTTTCTTTTGAGTTAGTGCACTACCTACCCACCTACAACTAACCACCATCTTTTCACTGTTTTGTTTCTGTTAGTGGACTAATAGGACAGCCAAGTTTTACTTTCTCAGGCGGGTCTTGAAAGGCAAGCAGTTGGTTTGTGGAAGCAAGGTGCCTGGAGAATGAATTTATGCTAGCCTGTAGCCACCAGAAACCTCTGTATTCCAGCTGACTAAATTGAAAAATGGAGTTTGCTTCTCATACTATATTTCTTAGACTTTTTCCAAGCATTAAAAAAGCAAACTTGTCACATAAGCAGGGATTCATTGCAATAACTAAATTTTGGGGTATCTGTGTTTATCACTTGATTTGCTCCTGGAAATCTCTGAGCAAAATAACTAAAGCCTGGATTGCTTAAGAAGGTCAAATGAGGTAAATATAACAGCCCCCCTCTGGCCAGAAAAAAACCCAAAACTGAACTGTGCTGTCAAATGGGAGTATGAACAACGGCAGAGCTGGGCTTTTAAAAATTTGCCTCAGCTATCACAGAGCGTTGCTGTTTTGCCTTAGCCTGGAGTGGGGGCACTATGGCTCATGGTTCACGGGAGGTTTTGGGCTAAGGCTGAGCTCTGGCCTGGGCTCACCCTGCCGAGGACCTGGAGCAGGTTCTCGGTTTGTCCACGTTGGACTTGTTCATTTAGCAGACCCCCATGGGGCAGCTGAAAGGGCCTGTGCCAAGCTCCTGATGGTCAGGAGAGGCATGTTAATATGTTTCTGACACGAGGAGCTTGAGTTCACACTATGCGAGTCATCATCCATGTCTGCAAACTGAGGCCAGCCTCTGCCCTCAGACATTTTAAGCTTGCTGTATCTCCAAGGCATGAACAGAAATCTTCCACCAGTGATCTGGTGGTTTCATATGCATTTCCCTGCAGGCGGAACACTTGTCTGTTGGTGGCAATTCCTCAGGTAGTCATCAGAGTCAGCATCAGGTGACAGAGAGAAAACCACAGGTTTAACAAATGCGAAGCTGTCTTCTTCCTTTCTCTCTATCATTTCTGATAAATAAGAAAATGATCTGCAATTTTAGCAAATTGCATTCAAAACTGCTGTGGGAATATTACATATATTGGTCATATGACTTAGATGAGTCTCGTATATGGTGATTTCAAAGCCTATAGGGTAACATACCATGAGAGCAGGTATGGAAGGTGCATTGCCAGGAGAAGCAGTGTTGAGTGGGAAGGTGCCAGGTGTGTCCTGTGCTCTGCTCTGTTCAATGCTTTCGTTAGTGCTGGGTCTGATTAAACAGAAGACCTGTCTGTTAAATTTGCAGGTGACATGAAACTGGAGAACAGGAGTAAGTTCAAAATTACCTAGGCAAACCAGGGGAAAGGAATGTAAAAAACAGGAGAAAATTCAAGAGGTGCAAGTTTGTTCATCTGGAGACAGTCCCTGGCATGGATGTGTGCTGGGGAGCCAGGCGAGCAGAAGGGATGGTTGGGAACAGCAGCCAGGGAACTACTTCCCAGTGAGGATGTGGAGGACCACTGTCGAAACATGAGGTGACTGTGAATGGTATGGAAAAGGCCAGCTTCATATTGAGATGTGCAAGCTGGAGCAGAGCTTCCAAGAGGTGTGAAGTAATCCCACTCTCCTGGGCTCCAGGAAGATCTCACCTGGAGCAGTCTCCATTGCCTGGGCACCATGCAACCAGCAGGTTTTGAGATGGCTGGGGATGGTCTGGGAGACAACTGGATTTCCAGTCTGGAGACCTGGAAAATGTAACCTGGGAAGAAAGATTGAGCTGCTCAGCCTGAAGAAGGGCTTAGTGTAAGGAGCACAATGGGATGGTCCTCAAGGATGAGACAGGAAGGGAAATGTGTTCTCTGTGCTCATTTTGGGTTGGAAAGAAAGAGGGTTGTGAGGTGCAGTAGCAAGGTCAGACAGTAAGAGAAACTTCCTGATGCTGAGGTATCTTAGCAGGTTGCCTGGGAAGGCTGTGGTCTCCAGCACAGAAGGTCTTGAAGAGTATGTTAGATATCCATCAGACGTGGCTGTAGTATAGCTGTGTTGGGATGGGGAGCCAAGCCAGATAACTCCTCAAGATCATTCTCTATCATGCTTTCTGGCTCTGCAGAGATATACACCCATCTGCCCACCTGCATTGTAGCTCTCCACACACGATGGTTGGTTTGTTTCTGTGCCCCAGGTAATGTTCTCGCTGCCTACCAGAGTGACTACATCCCTGTTAGGTCCATTCTGGGAGGGCGAGGTTTTCCTGCTAGGATCTTCCCAGCTTGCCCCCCAAGAGAGGAGCCCCTTGCAGGTGGGGGGCTGGCACTGCACCCGGCTGGCCTCCAGGGTGGCTCCCCAAGAGCGATGGCCAGGAACGGCAGTGCTGCCGGGGCTTGGCTGCCTGCAGCTGCACCGTGGTGGAAAGACCCCTGCACCCCTGTGTTGGATGGGGACACCCATGGGGACGGGGTTTTTTGGGGTGAGGAGGGGGTGGAGGCTGACCGCGGGTGGGAGCTGCACAGGGGCGATGGGTGTGAAGTTGCATGGGGATGGCTGCATGTAGGGGTGCTACAGAAAGAAGAGGGAAACCTGGACCTGCTGTCTGGGTTTCCAGAGGCATCTGGCATGCACGTCCCTCTGAAGTTCATGGACTTAAGACATGACACCCCCTGAGCACGTCCTGGTGCAGCAGAGCACAGCACCGTGGAGCTGAACATGCGCGGCCATCACTGCGGTGGCCCCAGCAAGTGAGGATGCGTGAGAACATTTAACTGTATTTTTTATCTGTGTAATCTGCAGGTCGTCTGTTAAAAACAAACAACATAATCCCAGCCCTTTCCCCCCTGTGATTCACTGTTACAGGACCTGTGGGTGACGCAGAGGTTTATCTCTGAGCCCTGTCTCCCTGGATGTTCACTCTGCCTCTGATCCCTGCCGGCTTGCGTCTCTGTTCCAGCAGCCCCTTTGCCTCTGCCTCTGGTTTGAGTGGGCTTTCTGAAGTCTCCTCTTCAAGTCCTAGGGCTCTTACAGGTGTTCATTGAAAGAAAGGCTCTGGAATATAAAAAGAAAGGGCAGAAAAAGTATTTTGGGTACCTTGCCTGGGGCTTTTCTTGTTTCTCGCTCCAATCAGCCAAGGTCACGAAAGGGAAAAACGTTACCTGTATTTGCTGAAAAGAGAAGAAAATCCCACTGTAAAAATGTTCACTTTTGTGAATGTTCTGCCTGGTAGCATTGCCGAGGTATTACAGCGATTCCTCTGGGAGATGCCGAGTGTGAGCCTGCCTTTGGGATACCTTCCCAAACCCGCTTGCAGCCTGCTGGGACCTAGCTCAGACCTTCTGAGCCAGAGCAGGTGACTTTGTATTCAGTTTTCCTCCATGAATTTGTCTGCTTTCCCGATCATGTGCTGTGTCCTGTGGTGGTTCCCTGGATTTGGTACCTGCTGTGCATTGCAGTTCCTTGTTCTCTTCATTCAAATCTGCCGCCCCATCGTGTAGTTAACTTCTCCCCCTTCTGCACGGTGGGACACAGCCATCTGCCTTGGAGCTTTCCTAGCTTCCTCCTGCTGCCCCCCTTCCAACCCTTGCAGAAAAGGGGGTCTGTGCGCCTGGACCTGCAGAGCAACGCCAGTCACCTTGCTGTGTGCCCAGGGGTCCCCGCTGCACCCCGCGCTGTGGTGCACACAGTGGAGCCTGCCGTTATGGTGCTAGAGCTCCTGGAGTCGAGCCTGTCTGAAAGAGAAGTGAAAGCACCTTCAGCCCCAAATAGCTGCACTGTGGATTTGCATTTTTTGGTGCAGTCTTGGCCATCTGGGAGCAACTGTGGGGTGTGACCTTCATGGGACAATGTTATTTCAGCCTGTGTGGCAAGTGGGAGTCCCTGCAGCCCAAGGGCACGCAGGCGATGCATGGACGATGTCCTGGCAGAACCCCCATTGACAGCAAAAGGGGTGTGCCTGATCTGTTGGTTAAAATAATTTTGATTCAGACCAACACAAGCCTGTTCCTCATTGAATGGAGCAGGGAGGGGGAGGAAAGACAAAGATTTGATACTGTGATTTTAGCCCCGTGATTCTCAAGTTCTAGTGTAGGGTGGAGAAACACCTGCTAATAGCAGTCCATGGGTAAAGCTTTTTTTAAAATATTCCCAATAGTGTTTTGGCCAGCTAAACTAAACCAGAAAAACACCCACCCCTATATTCAGTGCTTATACTTCATGTTGGGTATCGCAGGTGTAATTTCATCCTTGATCTCACCCCAAAATTAGAGGGATAACAAATGCATCAAGAGTGAGGCAAACCAGCATGATCTGGAGAGATCAGAGCAGTGGGGTCTGTGACCTGCAAGAAATCGGGGTGGAAAGCAGGTAGCACTGTGTGGAAGGAGCGCTGAAGAGCAGGGATGGGGATGGGGAAGAGGGGTGCGCCAAGCGGTGCCTGTAATGTGCTGGCACCCCGTGCTTGTGCAGTGCTTCATGCAAGCAACCACCGCGCTTGCTGATTTCACCCCCAGCTGCTGCTTCAGAAGAAATCCGCGCGCTGCCTCAGCCCCAGACAGCAGCCTGGGGAGGGATGATGTGCGGTCAGCGTGAGAACAAATATTGTTATATTATCTCCTTCCTCTCGCACTACCTACACCTGAATGTTAATTTTTGCTTGGCTGCTAAATGCAAAGCGGCTCTCCACCACCAGAGAAGCTGGTGAGGTGGTGGTAAAGATTATACAGAATAAATGGTGCTGAGCAACGTGCTTTGTCAGAGAGAGGGGGGTAGTCATAGGGCACTGTAAATATCTGTTATGCACGTCCCTCTGTGGTACCAGTGGTGCAGATCAGGAGAGGACAAAGAGCAGAGCTCGCTCGGCGCTGGCCAGGCGTGCACTCAGTCACTTACCATGTGGTGACATATCTTAAAATAAGATGCAGAAACAGCAGCAACATGTGCGAGAGCTAAGCCATAATTAAACACCTCCAGGTAGTCTAAATGAGACGTGCACATTTAGAAGATGTTTTTTAGTGGTTCGTGTCATCCTCTCACTACTGGAGAAAACAAACAGATGTGGCAAGTACTAAAAAAAGATACAGAGGGGGAATGGAGTAGCTGCATAAATTACTGCTTGGTCTGGCTCCGGTGGGGAAGGGAGAGGGACGGCCAGTGTCACCAGCACCCAGCAAAGCCTTGCCTGGTTGGGTGCTGTGGGGATTGGGCATGGCTTAACACAGTTCCTGCTGGAGTTTTGTGATGGATCATACTAGTCTTGGCCTGAGTCTTGTAGATCTTGTGGATGTCCCAGGACCCAGCTCACACAGGGCATTTTGGACCCACTGGGAGACTTTGGGCCTTATCTATTTTGGATCAGGTTTTGATTTTTGCCTCTTCTCTAACTAGTGGCAAAACAAAGTCAAGTCCTCCCTGGAGAAGTAGAGCTGTTTCAAGGGGGAAAAAACCATCCTGTTTCAGGTGCAGAGGTGCTGGAGTGGTGGTGGGGCTGCCTCCAGGCTGTGGTGACATGGCCAGAGGTCAGGACAGGGGGAGCTGGGCAGGGTTGGGACCTGCTGGCATGGATGCAACATGGACTGGACGTTTGTCCTTCGTGATGTCAGGTAGCACAGCCAGCTGCCTGATGTTGCTGATGTTTTCGGCTTCTCTATACGATGTTCCTTCAGGCACAGCCATCATCCACTCTCCTCATGGGCTCAGGGGCTTGCAACATATCCGTGTTGGAAACCGTCCCTATGAATAGTGATCAGAGGACTCACCAGAGCACAGCAGCGTTCCCACCAGGAGCTGGGCTGTGTCCTCAGGGCAGTAGCACCATGGGGCAGACTGCCACCAAGGAGGAGGGTCTGTGCCTTGGAGTCCCTGCTCCATTGCACGAGCTGCTTGCCACATCTGGTGGCAATCATGGAAGGCACCGTGGCCCTTGACCCTCACCTCTCTGCGGTCAGCAAAGCCCTGCTGGCTCACCCAGCGAGGACTTGAGCACAAATGTTACCTCTCTCTTTCAACAAACAGCGCTGGTTGTTTTCAGATCAAGAAACCTGCAGCAGAGCCAGGGGGGGGATGCACCTCCCTTTGTGTCAAGTTTCGCTCTGGGATTCAACCTCAAGCCAAAAACAAGGACAGAAAAGTTCAGCTCCAGCACTGCAAGCTCCTGGTGGGACTCGAAATGGCTAAACACCTCGTGGCAGCCTGCTCCAAAGCCACCGGAGCCACCCCATCTCCTCCAGTGAGGAGGAACCCAACCCTGGTTGTGACCACCCCCTTGCACTACTGGGGTGCTGCATTGGAGCCGACCTGCTGGGACCTCTCCAAACACAGTGTTTCATCACTATTTGGGGCAATAGCCTTGGGCAGGGTCGTATTAATTATTTTTAAATCCTTGAAGCCCCAGGCTGTAGGAAAGAGCATTTTTCCCCATCCGGTCTCCTTCAGAGTCACATCGGTAGAAACCTGCAAAACCAGGGGCTGTGAGATGTGCCCTGTCTGAACGAGCTGAGGAGCAGAGGGCTGGAGAACAGCGTCCAGCAGCGCGACAGCAGTACCCTTGGTGCTGGGGAGCATCGTCCTTGCCCGTGGAGACAAGCAGGAAAAAAGCCACCGCTGCTGGCGGTGGACTGGAGATGCCGGCTGGAGTTAGGACTGGCTTGATGGCTCCTGACGGCAGCGGGAGGGAAGCCCGGGGGTGATTTAACTGTGCCCTGGCCATCACCATGGTGGCTTCTGTGTGTCTGTAGATGTGCTGTGGGCGAAGGGACATTTGTGTCAGGGCCCCGGGTGGGGTGGTCTGGTGACCGCAGGGAGCTCCCTGAGCTTCAATATTTACACACACATTGATGTGTGCTTAGAAAGCTGCAGCTGGGGTGAGCAAGACCAAACCCCACTGTGGGAATGTCAGTGTGTCCTTTTCTAGGGACAGCGTGTGGGGCTGGGCCTGGGCGCAGAGCTCCTTTGGGAGTACAGTGGTTTGAAGAGAAGCTGAGTCTATAGCAGTGGATGATATTTTACATGGGACAGAGGTGGCAGACAGAAGAAAAAGGGATGCTCAGCTCTGTGGTATTTCTTTGAAACCTGGAGCCAAGCCCCAGCGTGGCAGGCTTTGTTAGAAATTGCCCAAGGAGAGCAAGGACCAGTTTGGGATGGAGGCTGAGTAGGGTTCAAGTCCTGGTGTTGGCTAAACACTTGCAAAAAGCACAATGGATATTTCAATGGTGGCATGGATTCATTTTTCAGCTTTCTCTGAAAAATGTTTAGGGGTGTGTTGAACTTGATGTCTGTCCAGAGAGGGAAAAAGGCAAGAGAATCACTCTGCTGATCATTTCCAAAGGCAAGGTATGCAAACAATATCAATATTTATTAAGCAGCTTTGTTTATTCCAGGATTGTAACAAAGAAAGAGACTTAGACTGCAGTGTTTGTCCTCTTCGCGATGTCTTATTCCTCATTTGTGATTGTGGGTCTTTCTCAATGCATATTTTATTTCCCTTTTGTGAAGACAATGGTAACCAGAATAGCCTAAAAAAGGAAAGTGACACTTACTCGATGGTTGGCCCAGCGGTTATATCATTTCTGCTTTTAAGAGCCCCCCTCTGTGACAAAGACAGCAGCATCACCACCTGGGCTGACGGCAGCAGCTTTCTTGCCAGCTTTTGCCCTTCCACCCTTCCTTCCTTCCCCTTAGCTGTGAATAGAGAGGGAAGTTTTATGTTACAACGAGACGAGTAAATCCACCAGACCTCCACCTGTGGCTTTGTTCAGTTCAGCTTAATTCTGATTTCAAGTGACACCAGGAAGAAGAAGAATAAAAACCAGCCCAGGCCCCCTTACAGCCTCTCGGAGGCACCCAGGCAGCAGCTCCTGCAGCCGCAGCTCCCCTGGGCGGGTGCTGCTCGCCGTATCCCACCCTGACCGCGCTGCAGGAAAGGGGGCTCCTGGCCCTCTCCTGACCTCCAGAGGTGACAGTTTAGGTGTTTTCTCATTATTAAAGATGAAAGAGTGGCTAAGCACCCCGCGCAGGGACTCATGGCCACTGCTTGTTGCATCCTCAGACGAGCATCCTGCTTGCTGCACAGCACGGCTCTGCTGCTTGGCCACCTGAAGCACCGGGCTGCCACCGGCTGCCGCCTTTAATTCACATCCCCAAAGCTGGTCACAGTGTGAGCGGAGAGACCATCCTGGTGACACTTCCCGAACAATCAGCACCGGCAGCAAGAGGGAGGCTGAGGCATCAGAGGACTTGTGCCATGCGTGTCTCCGGTATAAATAGGCTGGCTGCAGGGTCTTTTGCCCAAAATGCTGATGGGAGGGAGTTTTTACGTTAATTCAACATGTCAGCTTTTCTATGAGCCATCTTTCCAAGCAGGGACCCCAGCGCTCTCTGCTCTGCCTCCATCAGCAGCACTGCGCTGATTAAACTGAGCAAGGGCTGCTCGTAGCTGGACAGTGGACACGAAGGCTCGGAGCCGCGCTCCTCTGAAGGGTGAACTGGTCCCTTCTGCTGCCCAGGTTGTGGTCTGGTTTGATATTTTTGGACATAGGTGTGTGCTTGCATGTGCTTTATGCTCAGAGGCAGCTTTTCCCCCTGCCTGAATGAGATCCCAAAGAAAAGATTGCTTCACCTGTGAAAACCAGAAGGAAGACACTGAGGAAGCAGAGAAGCGTGGCCTCCCGGCCTCCTGGTGAAGAGCACAGCGTGGCAGCGACCTTCTGAGGTGCCAAATGAGAGCACAGACCATGACCTACCACTGGGGGGGGATTCAAGGGCTCGTTGACAGCCTGACTCCGGCTGTGACCTTTTCCAGGGTTTCTAGGAGAAGCAGACATGCATGAAGGTTGCTGAGAGCCCCTTCTTAGTGTCACACACACCATGCTTCGCAGACTGGGTTGGCAGCCGCAGCGACCTGCTGCAGGTCCAGGAGGAGCCATTTCTGCGAGCGGACACTTGGTCAGCACAGAACCCGTTCCCACACCTCCTTCCCCAGGCAGAAATCAGTGGAGGAGATGTAAAGCCCTTGGGGTGGTTTGTGAATTTTAGGACATGGATGGGGACTGATCCTGCATTTTTTCAGGGTACTTACCCCTGAGGATGCAGCAGCAGAGCCAAACACAGAAAATGCTACTTACAGCATCAGCAGTTTGCTGAGCCCTTGGCAGAGGCACGGTCCTTGCTAAGTAAGGAGCAGCACCCAGCCAAAGTGAGTAAGACTGACAGTCCTTCAGAAGGTCCCGTTAGTGGACAGCTTTCTTCTCCTTCCCCTTCTGTGTTCTGGCCAGCTGCAAGCAAGTGGAAGGAGCGATGCGAAAGTGAGCTAACCAAGCGGAACACCACTGTGCCCGAGGCTTGCCACTACTTCAAAGTGGGTGTTGAGAAAAGTATTTGGAAAGTGGCACTCCTGGAGCCAGGGGCAGTGATTTGTGTTAATTAGTCAATGAGCAGTGTGTTGGAGGGGGGCAGGCCTACAGACCTCAGCCTTTACCGCAGAGAAAGCCCGGCTGTAGCATCGAGCTTGTGAGTCAGGTTCGCCCCGTGCTGGGGTAGCATGCGAAGCACTTGTGGAGAGATCCCACTCACCAACAATGGCTGGCAACAAACACTGGTGGAAAGACAGTCCTCGCCTGTTTGCAAGGCCCCTGGTGGCTTAGCTTGAGTCATTCTGGAGCGGGAGAATGTGCACGAGCGTGGCAATGAGCTGGGGCATGTCTGACCCCATCAGCAGGGTCTCATGGCTTGTGCTGTCCAGGCATCTTCTCCAGCTCATCCTTTCAACTTTCCTAAGAGATGTGTGTATGCTTCCCCTCCCCCCCCAGTACGTTACATTTTCAGATCAATTTTAAAAGTAACCTCTTTAATATTGAATTATTCCTGATCTCTATTGTCACTTCTAGCTGATTAGTTTAAGGACTATGCTTGGTTTGTTTAATAACCTCTTGACACTAAACAAACAATCTTGAAAAGGGAACAATTTGCAAAACAGAAAGAAAACAAATAACCTACAAGGGCACCCTCTTCAAAATAGAAAGACTGATTACATTAAAATGGCAAAATAATTCCAGACATTAAAAGAAAGTATATAGATATTGGCTTATCTATATTCAAGGAAGATTTAAAAACACCGCAAAGTTAAAGTTTTCATTAGCAATACAGTGATATCTCTCAATTAGAATTCCTGGAGCATATTAAATGGTATTTAGTTTCTAACTCGATGCATCATTTTCTGTTAAATAATTGATCGTGGTGCGGAGATTGTGTTTGTGTAGTTTAAGAAAGTGATTAGACCAAAGAACATTTGGTAGGAAAGTTGCATCAATAACTCCAGCATTGCTCCAGCACGCTGTGGAGGTGCTCTCCTAGCAAGGCTGGCCACCGACTTGGAGCAATGAAAGCTGTCATGGATCACAAGGAGCTCATCTTGAGCACTGCAGGTGGAGTCTGATGCCTTCAGAGACTCAAACTGGCCAGGAATGAAGTGCGTGTGGGAGGAGGGAGAGCTCCTCACCCCAAAATCATGCTGCTTAAGTGAACACAGCAGAGGGGAAAGGGCTGAAATTCTGGAGATGCTGAAGAAAGACCCAGTGAGGAGCCCACAGGAGTCCTGGCAAAGGCCATGCAGGATGAGGTTAGCCTGAAGGGGGACAAAACCATCGGGGGGTTCATCAGGCTCTTGTACACCCATGATCAGTGCCTGAACCTCAATGCTGTTATTTCTCTAAATGGCCTTATTTCACCCTCTACCCAATTGGAGACTGCGGTATGGGAATACAGTGATGTTACGCCTCTCTGTTACCACAACGCAAATGACTCTTTCTTCAGATGTGCGTACCTAAACACAACTTTAAAAGGCAAATGCTTGTTTCAGTCTATCAGCTGTGTTTGGATGAGGAAGGCTTTAAACCTCCTTTGTGGCTCTGGCATGGCTGGAGTGGTGCCATCGCGGCTGCGAGGAAGGAGCTAGTGGAGTTCCCACTTGTCTGAGGTTAAAGCCAAGATTTCATTTATGCCTTTCAAGTGCACAGATCTCTTTGGAAACTTCAGTCCTAGGTGAGCGAAGCTTTCTTCTGGGTCACACAAACACCACTGAGATCTTCAGGACCTCACTCTGTTTTATGAGGTATTTAGGCAGATTGAATGGCACAACACAAAGCCCATAATGTGTAACCACCAAGACTTTGGGCAGCACTTCTCTCCTCCCCGCTCCCCCCCACACACAAGTTTTTAATTTTGATTTGCTTATATTCTTTAATGAGATGCAATTACAGTTTCAATGTAATAGGTAGGAGGCTTTATATTTGTACTGCTTTGTAGTAAAGACATAATTACTGTGTTTATGAATCAAATCCCTTTATGTATCATAAATACTTATTAAAACAGCCACTGGCAATTTTACCTCAACATGTTTCTTCATGAAGTAGGATTTATTGCCTATATAAAAGTGCCAGTCTTTCCTGAATCTCCCTGCCCTACAATTGCTGGGCTTGCAGAATTCCCGTGGCTGGTTTGGAGTGGTTCAGAAGGTGAGACGTTTTATAAAGCACTTAAATAGCTGTGTGTGCATATACAGCTCATGTGCCCTGAAGACACCTTCGTGATTACTGTTTGTGCTCCAGTGATACCTCTAATCTGCCTTTTGCTCAGTACAGTACGAGATGTCATCTTCGTCTTCATCTGAGCCAAGTTTAGGACTGACTTTGCTGTAGCCTCTACTGTACCACTTCTGCTGTAGCACATGCTGTGCACTGAGCTGGGGCAGGTGGACTGATGCTCTGGTGGGAAGGTCTGCATGAGTCTTTAAACTCTCCAGTTCTCTGCGTGAAGGTGGGTTTCATGCAACTGGAAGTTTCCCTTCCAATACACTTTTTTGAAAGGCAAATGTTATTCCCCTGTCTCTTTTCCTAATCTCAGATGGGTTGAGTGTCCTCCCCATCTTCAGGGGGAACACAAGGCTGGGATGGGAGGTGGCACCTCATGGGATAGAGCTCTGTGAAGGACTTGAACTTGGCAAGTTGTTTGACTCTTCAGAGGTTGCTGCCAGAAGAAAGGTTTGATCCATGGACTATTTAAACAGTGAGAAAGGCTGCTTTAACTTCTGCAGACAAAGGATTATAGTCCCAAGCACTTTAAAAGGAAGCTTGGCAAGGCAAAATCCTGCCAGGTGTTGCCAAAAAGCTTTGTGCCAGATTAATCTGACTTCTCTCTCTCCTTGGCTAAGCTAATAAACACCTTCACTTGTGCAGTAAGTCTCCTCCCTGGAAACGTACTCTTAAGAAAGTACTTTACAAGAAGACCTTGGTGAAACTAGAAAAGTGTGTTCTCAACAGGTGAACAAAATAAAGTTGGCAGGGAATTAGTTTGTAGATGGACAACAGCAAGCAGTGTTGAAAGAAGTATCAGGCTGGATGGACCTTAATGAAGGCTTTTGTCAAAGGTATGTTGTGAGGCAGATTTTTAAAAATGTTATTTCCTTAATTCCCCAAAAGGCAAGACTGTATTTATCACATTAGCCACTGAAACACTTTTAGGAGATCTGGTCAGTGAAGGGTAGAATCACAGTATTTTATTTTTTATATATTTTTTTGGAAGAACCAGCAGAAAAGGAATGAAGTGTTGTGAGAAGCCCTGCATTTGGGTGCTCGAGACAGTCCTGGGTGCTTGTGGTGTACGCAGAGGGCTGGGAGCTAGCGAGGGCAACCACCCTATTTGCTCCAGGTATCAAAGAGGCAACTGTAACCTTAGGATGGGATGGACTTTCCCCAGTTACAGGAGAGTGAAATAACCAGCACACTAGGTCTGCTGACGTCCTTGCCTGGAGTACTGTATATTTGGGTCACACATCCTCAGGAAAGATGAATTAATCCTGGAGCAGCCATATATCAGAGAAAGACTGATAGCAACAGGGAGGCATGGAGAGCTTATCCTATAGAGGAGGCTGAGGGCACTTGGTGAGCAGAGGCAGAAGAGCTTGCCTTTGAATGCTCTGACAAAGACATGGGGGTGGAGAAGAAACTGAGTTAGAGGACAATGCTGGGTAAGAAAAAAGATGGATGTAACTTCGTTAACTGTAACTGTGAAGAATGGAGGGGGTCAAAAATTTCTACCTACCAGGACAAGAGCTTCTGGAACAGCTCCCAGGAGGACATGAGGAAGGGCACAAGCCCCTTCTGGCTTATGAATGGGGTGTGTAACTCAGACACACGTAATGGCTGGGGACAGCAATCATGGGGTGTCCCTTTTGGTCACCCATCTATTCTTACTGAGCCCCTTCATGCCAGTTTGTCTCTGTCCTTCACAAGACAACACATGCCATTGAGGAGAACTGTGAAGGTCCTAGAGTGCCTGCCTGCCCTAATTTATCCAATGACTGTTATTCCTTTTTCATCAATAAAGAGTAATGACACAATGAGGCCTGGTAGGTGGGTCATTAATTAGGAGAGTTTTCACCTTTCAATTAAAAAAAGCAAAACGAATGCCTCCAGGATCCTCTCGCTGCAGTCCCAGGAGAAGGGGAGGGGACCACCCCGCGCAGGGAGGGTGTCTGGGGGGTGTCATCGAGCAGCGCGAGATGCTGTCTCCGGAGCTGATTGATCGGCCCAGGAAGCTCGTTTCACCTGATATCATTTATCTTCAAGACTAATCAGGAGCAATGAATAAAAAAGAAGAGAGGCAAGCATGTTAGCAGGAGTAGAGTGGTGGCTGATAAGCAGATAATCACACAAAGCGAAGCTGTTGCGGCGATAAATGTGTTTTAGCAAGAAGTGACCTCGTGGTGTGGGAAGCACAGCAGATTTAAACCTCACCGCCACCCGGGGGCGAGGGGCCTGAGGGTGGGTTTGCCACACGGTGCTGGGGTGCCTCACAGGAGGTACCCAGAGGTTCTGGGCACCGCTTCAGCGAGCTCGGACGCCACAGGTAGGTGCCTGTTTCTCAAGCATTTGGTCTCCAGGCCTGGTGGGACCTTTGGCCACGTCTCCTCCAGGACCCGTCTGAACCAGCGGATGTGGTGGGTAACCAAGCAGGTGCCGGGCACATTTTGGGTGGGAGCAACGGGGACAGAGCTGACACTCGAGACCTGGCAGAGGTCAGGCCAGGTCCCTGCCAGCCTCCTCCGCACTGGCATTTTGGTGTGGTTATGGCTCGGGCGGTGGGGCCGGTTGGCTGGAGAGGGGCACAGCTGTTCCCCAGCAGAGCTGGCTGCTCCCCTTCTCTCTCCACAGGGTGGCAATGCCTGCCTTCAGCTGCACAGCCCATTCCACCGCCGCCGCAACCAGCGGTGCTCCGTGGGGACCTGGGACAACCTGCCAGACCCCTGAGATGCCGTCACATGCTCGGTTGGTGGCGAGTGGCTGGGGGGTGTTCAGCTGGGCCTTGTGAATGCATGCATGGCTCTAATTTCAGATCCCCTCCTGCAGAAGCTGCCAAGGGATGTATCAGCTGCAATAAAAGCAGCTGCTGAATAGCCCTGGTTAGCCAAACGCCAAACTTGCGATGCAAAGGGAAGAACTGAAAAAGCAGGTGCTACAGAGAGGAGCAGCTCCGGGGAGAATTGAAATGAATTGCGCGAAGCACCTGAGACCCACATATATACACATGCCTGGGAGGGTGCTGTGCCCAAGCACAAGCTCACGCCACTTCCACGGCCGAAGGTTAAACTGTAACCTGGCCAAAAGCCCTTGTGAGCTGAGCAGCGTCCCTCTGCCGTGCTGAACGGAGCAGATGTGGAGCAGATGCGGGTGGGACAAGGGCTGGGGCTGAGCCCTGCGTCCTGCCTGGGCGCGGGAGCGGCTGCGTCTTGGGGAGGGGTCCCCGAGGGCGTCCCTTTGTGCAGCTGAGCATTCAGGATACACCAGGCCAGAGAGCAGAGACGGGGGCTGTGATTCTAAGGCACATATGGAGCTGAGCAAGCTGTGCGTGTGATTGTTCTCAGGACTGAAGTCCAAATTTGGCCTCGTCTCCACTTCTGCAATGGCAGGAGAGCCCAGATAGATGTCCTCTAACTGTGTCATGTGTCATAATTTCTTAATGACTCTTTTCTCTCTGATTTCTGTTTAATTTGCTCCTTTTCCTTCTGAAGATTACTCCCTTTTTACATCCCTCAGAATAAAGAGTGTTTAGTTAGTGGGGAAGAAAAGATTGCCGTTGAAGAACTAAGAAAAGCACTGGATTAATTCTCTGCCTGCAGCCAAACCGAGTTCATCTCCTAATAGGCCATTTCAAAGCAGTTAGATTTACTTTTTTAGACTAACCACACTGTCTGAACAATATTTTATGCCCGTGCTAAAATATAATAGGCTAGAGAGACAACTCAGATGTCAAGAGTAGATAGTGCTGTCAAAATAATTTGTCTTGGGTAATAGATAGACTGACATGACTTTGAAATACTCTGAGAAAGAAATCATTCTACATTTGGATGGTTTGTTTCCTTCCCTTTAAAAAGCCAAGACTGTATTATTTAAATTGTGTCTATCACAAAGTCTTTATTTTCTGTGAAAAACCCATTGATATTGCCAACGATGAGGACATGGCACAATGGCAGAGCTCGACAGGGGAACTAGGGGTCACCAGCACTGTGCTCCCAGAGCATCCTCAGACCACCTTGGTACTGCCAGCGCCACGAACCTGGGGAGTTCAGGAATGGGTTAGAAAAGTCCCAGTCAAATCCAGTGCTCTGAGAAGTGGCAACAGCATGACGGGGTTTGGGAGAGATGCTTTCAGCCAGCGTGCTTCGAGGTCCCCAGGCGGTGTGATGCTGGCAGAAGGAGCCAGCCTGCCCACAGGGTGCCACGTCTGCAACAGCCCCCGGGCGGGGGGTCTCTGCCTGCTCCTCTTTGCCCCTTTTGCTGTTGCCATTGCAAAAGCATTATCATTACTGGTTATAGCTTTTTTAAAGCTTTTATTGGCTTCCTCTTGTAGGTAGTCAGCAAGTAGATGTGCACTTAAGGGATATGGAAATCCATCTTATGAATGGTCTGTTATCCCGTCTTGTCTTTTGTCTAAATGTTCTGGTAGAAAGGCTTAACTTAGTTTTCTGCTAAGAAAGTATGTACGAGGACTTGGAAAAAGTCAGAAAAGTCTTAAGAGAATTCACTGCCTTGTGTTAAAAAGATAAAAAGAAAGTTGGTAGGGTCTTATTTTGCAGAATACAGAGTAGGTAAGGTTTTTAGTGTTTACTTAGTCCCTCCACACCACTATGCTGGATAAAAGAGTGGCTGAGGAAGGAGCCAAGCGCCTTTAGGTTCCCATTCAGATGCATTTACACAGTGGGGTAAGTGGCACCAACTAGCACAGCTGATAGTCCCCCTGCCCGGCACCTGCCTGGCGCTGCACTGTGCTCTCGGGGCTGGGAGGGTTCTGCTGGAGCACAGGTAGGGTCAGGGACCATCCATTGCGGGGATGGAGCATGGTCCTGCCTCGGGCTGGGACCCAGAGAAGGACCACCTCCACCATGGCCCTGCTGAGGAAACTCCTTAAAGGCACAAAAAGACCTATGGGTCAAAGCAAAATAAGCAAACAGCATGTTTAAATGCTTCCCTCATCAGGAAAAGGGCCATCTCGTTTGGAAATGAGCAAGTGCAAACTCAGCATAGAATTGCTTTTACAGAAATGCCTGTTGTGTAATTCTGCGTGATGGCAGCATGGTGTTCAGATGAGGACCAGCTTCCCCAGGCACAGAGATGCTCTGCAGGGCTCAGCCCCCTTGCCTTGGTGTCTGCTCCTTTGCAAAGTATCAGCAAAGCTTTCCAACACTATCAGCACATTCTATTTCCCATCCCCCTTTGCATGGGTGTAAGTGACCACCAAAAAACAGGAGGCCATAGCAATAAGTTGCTGCTTCTGGAGCTTCCCAGGAACTTTTCATAGGAAGGTAAATAACTAGCCTTGACATCCCTGTTTTATGGATAGGTACACTGAAGGGTGGAGAGAGACTTGTCCTGTTGGGAATAGAGACAGCTCTGGGAATGGGGTGTAGGTGCTATGCTGTGGTGTCTCGTGTTAGTGGCAGAGCTGACATTTGCAGGTAAAATGTCCCTTTTCTATTGCTACTCTCCTGCCACTTGCAGCCATTCCTATTCAAGGCATGTTATTATCAAATCTTGTGGGGAGCCCCTAGAGAATTTCAGCTGATAACTAAAAGAAACTCCTTTATGTTCATAATGATAAAACAAAGCATCGAGTCATTCGAGTTGATTTTACCCAAGACATTTCCTGAATTATTGCTCTCTCGCAGCTGTCATGGGCTTGAAGCTTTCAAAAGCCCATTTTGTTTCTGTGCGTAGCTCTTTCATTGTCAAAGACTGGGGCCGTACCCCTGGGTTTGCTTTTGCGGCTCAAAGAGGACCGACTGACGCAGCCACTCAAAGTTAAGCAAAATATCCTCATGGTTAATGAACTTGTCTAATTCTATGCAGAAAATGCTGCCATCCTTCCTTTCAAAACTGACACCAAATTCCAGGTTGATACCAATGGGGATAGTTTCAAAAGCATCTCAAATTTGGATGCAAATCCCTTTGACTTTTAGCCAGACCTATATGCTCCTATATATTTTGGGGGGAGATTTTCAGTTGTCAAAGCCTTTTAGGCGGCAGCACAAACCCACCTGGTTTCTCTTAGGAGCTGTGGCCAGCCAGTGAAAATTGGTGCCGCTTACTCAGCTGAGCAAATCCCATTTACTGTAATTGCAGGGTACCCATATAAGAAAATGATACATCTCTACTTTAAGGGTCTGCAAAGCTGCTTTATGATCATCCTATGGTATTTTATGCATGTGGTTGGGTGTTTTTTTATATCTTCAGCAGTGAGTGTCAAAATAAGGAAGAAACAACCCATACACAAAAAGACAAGTAATGACCCTAAAAAGATTAAATTCCTATGCAGATGAGTGGGTAGAAATGCTCCTGTCTACTCTGAGATCAAGTTGCCCTAAATTATACAGTATAGATTATTGAATTTAGAATAATAATGGTGCACTGGATATAGCAGGCTGATTTTAAACCAAGGGCGTACAGCCTTTGCTGAGATCCAGCCAGGTTTCTTAATCTGATTTATGATGCAAAATTTAGGTCATGTGGATTGATTCCTAATAGAGATATAATGAATCAAAATTCCTAGAATGGCTTTATTTTGCACAGAGGTGTCAACAAGCTGTACTTCTCTATTTGTGCACCTGGCATGTAATGATTCTCTTGCAAAAATCATAATCCATCAAGTCCTCCATTCAAGAATATCAATCAGTGCCAGGAACAAGACTATTTTAGCCAGGAGTTCTCAGTCATTTTGTTTTCCCCCTCATGAACACATAAGGCGCTGTGACATTTAAATTGTGCTTTGACATGTAATCATTAAATGTTTGAAAATGTCTCATTCAGTTTTTGTTGCCTCATCCATTTGCTTACACTAGCTTCTTGGTTTGCCATTGTTTCTGCAATTTGTTGTTGTTGTTGTTTGTTTGTTTGTTTGATTGTTTGTTTGTTTTTAAGCATATGAGACCCCTATCGTTGCTTTTAATAGCTGGAGGCAAAATTATCTCAATTTCCTGGCAACAAACTTGCTTTTAGTATTAGCAAGCTAAAACTAAAACTAATGAGAAGTCTGTTCCTGCCTTAATGGGAATCAAAACAAAAACCAGACCTTTCTCCTAACATATCTATCTTGACGTAAGAAGCCAACTTCATGAAGACCTTCAAATAACTTGTCATATAGGCATGAATGTAGATCTAAGGGAGCTTCTTGCTAAAAATTATGTCCTACCTGTTTTCCTGTGTTATGCATGGTTTTTGCCAGGATAAAAGCAAAGTTATACAATCAGGCCAGTCTGTAATTCCCAGCCTTCTGACAGTGTCACTTGGTGGGCAGCTTTCTGGCTGAACGTGAGGAACCAATACAAGGATTTCTGCTGTAAATGCAACAAATTCCTTATACCCAGTAGCAGTTCTGGGCAGGGCTGGGAGGGATGGAGTAGAAGAGGTACAGGCAAGATATCAGTTGTTATTGCTGTTACTAATTGTCACTGCTTTAATAAAAATTAACTGTGATTTCTTCTTTCTCCTCTTGCTGAATCAATGTGCAAATGTCTAAGATCCCAGTGGTGCAAGGTGCTGTGGAGGTGCCCACAGAGAAGTGATGCTTTCCCTAGGGAGTGGGACTAAGTGAACAGATAATTTTTTTTAAGTTTGGTCATTGAGTTATTAAAAAGACAATTTAAAATAGACATAAGGTGAAGACCTCTACAGAGCATGTTGAACTTGTGCCTGGAAATGCCATTAACATTCACTGTGCTCCTGACTGTCTGCTGCTGTTAAAGAAGCCACTTTGGCAAAGGTTGTCAACTTTGCTCGTTTCAGCCAAAATTCAGGTCGGTGTTGTGGTCACTAACACCCTGCTTCAGCTTCCACCGGCTGCTGCCTCCAGCCCCCTCCTGAAGCATGCTTCGGCATCGTGCGGTGGCTGGGTCTGAGAGGGCTGGAGGTGATCTCCGTACCTCTTCCCCCTTACGCCCGGTTGAGAAAATTGCTGTTGGCAAAAGGATTGTAGACCTTGGGATGAGGGAGGGCTGCATCAATCCAGCCCCCATTTCCCAGCGTGGAAGTGGCCACAGATGGGCAGCTTTTCCCCATGCACCTCTCTCCCCCTTAGAGAAGTTGGAAACCAGGGGGCTGCTGTATTATTTGAGGTGCCAGATGCAGGCAGCTCTCGGTGACTTGTGGGATGGTTGTGTCTTAATCACCAGCCCCTACAACGTGCACAAATCAAACTGCTCAACCTTGCAGTCCAGAGCCATCCCCTTCCAGCTTGGGGAGATGCTGTGTGCCCCCAGCCTTCTGCAGATCACCCGTTTTCCCTCTCTTGTAATTCTGGAGTGTAACTGAGGAAATTATACCTCGTTTCTTCCTGGTGCAGATTGCTGCAGCTGCTTGCAGTCGGTGGGGCTGTGCCAGAGTGCACCAGCAGCGAGCGTGGCTTGGAGCCAGCACTTGGCACAAACTTGCTGAAAGCTGTGTACAAGCAAGGCTTGTCACTATGTATGTTGTTGCCCTTTTGTTTAGGGTATAAATATGTCCCATACATGCTAGCAAGCCTCTCGCTTGCTATTTCAATGGAGAATCCTGTAAAACAGCTGTCATGTTGTCTCCTGTCAAATCAGTTACAGATGCATGTGTCCTTCCACATAATAAACAGGTATGAAATTGTCTTTATGCAGTGTGCCAGCCCTTGTCACTGGGAATGGAAACAAGGGAAGCTCAGAAAAAAAAAAAAATCACCCTGGAAGCTGGTGCTCTGACAGAGAGCAAAGAGACTTACAAGCAGAAAGTTTCTGAGCACTAAGTAATGAACAAACTCTGATGGGTGTAGAAAAGCTCCCGGTTTGTCCATAAGGTCGCCTTCCTACGCTGGCTGCAGGCAAATGTTGGCAAAGCAGCCCTGATCCTGGCTGGACCCATCACATACTCTGTAATTACCAAGGGTGGCTGCTCATTTTGACTGATTTGACAAGAACTGCAGATGGGTCGCGTGTCTGCACCCAGCTTTGCCCCCACACCAGGGGAAGCCCCTCCTGCTCTCCTCCTTGGCTTCTCTGCATGGGGTGAGCCGGTCACCCCCACATCAGACACGTCCCTGCGGGACTCTCTGAGCTAGGAGGGCTGCTCAAAGAGAGAGGGATACCGATACCACAGGAGAGCCGTACGCATGATCAATTTTAACTAGAATCTAGAACCTGTCTATTTGTTTCCCACAGTATGGAGGTAGTTTGGTAAAAAACCCGATGTGACACGTGCCAAAAACCACCCAAGCACTGAGCTCTAACACAGACTTGCTCTTGTGCTAAGCCCTACCCAAAGAAGAGGCAGCCTTCAAGATGGGTGGGAAAGTAAGCTTAATGTTCTGTCATCCCGGGGCCCTTTTGTCTCTACACTCAACTCCCACCTTGTACAGCAAATGTTTGATGGCACACCTCCTGTTTTCTGTGAAGCACTTCTTAGCCAGCAGCTGAAATAAGAGCTGCTCTGGTCCTTCATGTGAATTTAGTGTCAAACAGTGAAAATCTCCCTTGCACCAATGGAGCTAACGAGGCTGATTTGCAGAGATGAGGATCTGGCCCGTACATTTTATTCACATTTTCTTAGGCCATGCCTCTGAGGTGGATAATCACAAAGCTGACATTATCAAATAGATTGCCTATTAGTTATTAGTATCTTGTTTCACACAATAACAGTCAAATCTGCTCACATCTGACAGCAGTGTGTGGAGGTTTGGGAAGTTTTGGGGATCCGTCAGTGACAATTGTTAGCGACAGCGTGGTGAGGAGCCTTTCAGGACAAGGTTGTTCAGCCTTTTGTATTGAATGCTGATGTAGTTCTCCATACCAAGCGTGCAGAGAGCAACATCTTACAGCTTGGAGACTCCGCGGCTGGTTAATTGCCCATCCCCTCCCCATTTCACAGACATGCTGTCAAACTCATTAAACTCTTATGAAATTCTGTGTGCACCTGAACCAGTGATGATGAAACTGTACAGCATGCTACCAGGCCCGCTGGTGATGCACCGATTAGCGAAGTGCTCCTGGGCACCGCACGCCACACGCAAATCAAACCTGTGAGACAGGCTTTTAAACAGAGATGCTGAAAACAGAAGTGCAGCTGCAAATCAGAGAGACTTGTTCTGGAGAACATTTTTAAAGAGCATTACAAGAAAATACCTGTTTAAAAAGATTATATTCACATCACTGAAGACTGAAATATTGCAGGGAAGGACAAGAGATGTTTTACTCTGGACTCTAGCAAATAATGTTTTTAAGGAAATTATTACAACTCGCTGAGTATGCATGTAGTGGGGTAGGCATCAGGAACTGGCCTTCCAAAATCTGTAGGCATTGATTTATTGGTGTGGTTGACAAAGAGGGTGCTGGGCCAAGACCAGGCTCTGGGGCATGGAGAGGAGAAGTCACTGCCCCAGCTGCCATCCTTGCTGGAGGTGTGCAGAGATGTGTCCCGAGGCGTGTGCAGCCGGGGTGATGGGATGCCTCTCCTTCACGCCGGCCGACGTGCTCGCAGGAGCCAAGCCCTGGTGCCTGGGCACACTCTGGATTTTGCAGGTTGCTTCAGACACACCTTTGGCAAAGGCGCGCGGTTGTTGGTGGTAACATCCCACCCCGCTGCAGCTCCCTGTTAATTTTACTCCTATGAGATCACTCCATCAGGAGTTATAACAGCCAACCAAGGCATCATGCACATCAAACTTGCTTTTATTAGGCAGGACAAACCCGATCTAATAGATGTGGGTTGGAGATGGTTGCATGATGTACTCATTTTGACACAGCACGCTGATCCATGCAACTCCCAGTGCAGGAGGCTGGGGAGCGCGTTGTCAAAATGACGCTGTTCTCACCAAGGTGGGCTGCAAGCTCTGAAACCCCAGAATGGGATCAGCGGTGATACCTGCTGACAGGTTGTTCACCTGCAGACAAAAATAGCTGTCCTGGCAGGGGCAGGTGTGGGAGTCAGCAGCTAGAGGAAGAAAGCAGCAAAAATAAACCCCAAATCCTTCAGACCAAGTAGCAGCGCTGGCGAGCAATAAGCTGTTGGCAATATTCAAACAAATCAAACAAAACTGACTTCATTGCCGCTCAGAGTGCACTGCTCGCTGCTTTGCTGCTGCCTGGAGACTGCCGCACTTCGGTGCGTGTGTGAGTGCTTGCCCTCACCTGACCTTACTGATGGGCTTGGCCCCATTGCACAGGTTTAAAGTGATGCGCTGGGTACGTATAGTCCCAGGCCGTGGCAGCATGCCGCTGAAGGCGACACGATTGCTGCAACCATAATAGTGTGCCTGAGCTTATTAGACTAACTTTAAGATTTAATTCAAGATTTAAGTCTGTACATGACAAGATCAGAGTCTTTTGTGACTTTCCCCAGAGGATATTCCTCTTTCTCCAGCACACTGCAGCGAGTGGGTTGAAGTCCAGGCAGGTCGGACGAGCTCCTCCAAGCCTCCTCGAGGGCTGAGCACACAGTGACTGCCCCAGCCCCAGCTCCAGATGCCTGGGCCCACCATCAGCGCAGACCCTCCTGCTCCTCCCATCCCTCTCCTCCCTGAGGACCAGCGACAAAGGGCTGGTGGCACACCAGCTGTGAGCATCTCCTCTGGGGGATTCTTGCTTTCTTTCCAGCTTTATGTTGGAGTTCCACATGGCTTTGTCCTTGGGCCCCTTCTCATCTCAATCTACATATATTCAGGTTTTCTCATCTGCAAACTTCGACTCAGTCCATGTTGGTGACTCACAGACTGACTTCACTCTCCCACATCACAGTCCCAGCTTGCCTTTCTGACATATCCAAGTAGATGTCTGGTCACCACCCCAAGCTCTTTGCATCCAGGCTATGCCTCCATCCTACGTGCTATTTCTGTCCAGCAGCTCCAAGCTGCCACCTTTCCATCACCCTCCAGATCTACATCTTTCCTCCAGGCTTCCCTGCACCCTCCTCTCCTGACATACATCTTGCCGGGCTCCTGGAGAGCTGCCATGAAGATCCCTCTCTGGGCTGTTGTGGCCACCTCCTCCTCCTAGCAAACCTCCCCTTACCTCAGAGCTCCTCAGCAGCTCCTCCTCTACACAACCCACCCCTAATAACCACTTGCTGGTGCCCCATGCCCACGCAGGGGTGGGTGCTCATCCCCTTGCTCTTGACCTGGTTGTCTGTAGCTGTCTCTTCTCTTGTGCTGGGAATGCCTCCTTAGTCTGTGCTGTTCAGGGCTGTGCTGTTAAGGACACTGATTTCATGTTTTGTACAGTCCCATGAAGGCACCTGGTCAGGCTTGCAGTCTCCAATGCTGTGTCAAAGCCCCTGGCACAGGGATGTGAGGGCAAGTCTGCATGGGGAGCTGCTGTGCAAAATGCTAATTACCCTGGGCTGATAATAAGGCAGTCACCACTTGGGCTTTGGTCTTTGTAAGATGTTTGCAGCTTGACTTCCTCACCCATGTGGCTGGAAATCCCTCCTCACTGGTCCCAGAGGGGACAGCGACCACCTGGAGACACCTGTGGCTCTGCTGGGTCAGAAGTCACCACCAGATCCAGCCCTTATCATTTCAGTATGATCAACCAACTAAAGTGGGAAACCATTTCTTGTCTACCAGTGCGGCTGAGGAGCTGAGACTGGCTTGGATGCACGCGGCCTGACCCACAGCCTGGGGAAGCCAGGAAGAGTTTTTGCTCCACTCTGGGATGACTTTGGGATTGCCTCCTCGCCTCTGCTCCTCAGCATGGGGGCGCAGGTTGGGGCCTGGATCAATCACCAGCTGGTCTGAGGAGAGAAGAGGAATTCAGGGGAGGAATCAGAGGGCAAAACAGCTTCACAAATATGTTTCTGGGAGTCTGCAGAAGCTTGATGCTCACTTGAGATTATTTTAGTTTTGTGCAGACAGAAGAACTGCTAGGATGGAATAATTAGCTAATTAGCTAAACATAATGCCTAAGTCTTTTGTTTTCATCTTTATGCCAACTTTATTTTTAAACTCCCTCCCCTCCAGCCAAAAATCCATCTGTTTCTCAAAATCTTGTGATTAATCTTGGTCCTCATTGTAATCAAGAACAAAAATCCCCTTCATTACACTGTGGTCAGGATTTCTGCTAAGAAGATTTGGTCGATGTTTTTTGCATTGCACATTTAAACAAAAATTAGCTTTTATTTTAAAAAGAAATTTGGGAAAAATAATCTTATTTCAATGTTTATTTTTTAGATGTACTGTTTACAAAATCTTTTGTGAAAATACTGTCAAAATCATTCTAGATTTAAAATAATCTGGAGAGAAAATTGAATTATACTGTAAAGGTTTTGCACAAAAATGAAGAGCTGCTTTCACCAAATGCTTCCAAATTTAACACAAAGAAAGCCTGAAATCCAGCACAAATCGAAGTTTTCACTCCTGTTTGTTTTGACTTTCCTTCTGGTGATTTATTACCCTTGGCACCCTGCCACACTGTCTGAGCAGTCTTTCATTACTCTGCTCTTTTCTTTCGGACATGATGAAACTTTCTGGCTCCTTGATGTCGTCCCAGCAGGGATGCACAGGGAGCAAGCACCCGTCTCCTTCCAGCCGCTGCTCCCGCGCCCTGTTGCCAAACGCCCACCTCCAGCGCCGGTCTGTGCTCTTCTGCAAATCTGGTGCACCGGTGCATGCCTGGGAGGATGGGAGATGGCTGCACAAACCCAGGGAAAAAAATAACGAAAGGCAATTAATTAAATAAATTAATCAGTTAAAAGCCAAACCCGTCTCCCAGACCTTCCCTCCTGTTTGCACGCCAATTTTTTATTCAAAAATTTAGGGGGTCCTGGCCACTGTAAGGTGGAAGAGGCTGGGGTGGGCAGGGGTGTGATGAGCCCCCTGGGAAAGGGGGGGTCACGGCTGCACCCCAGGGAGCCGGCCTGCTTTTATCATGTGCGTGTTTTGTATGCACCCAAGCTTGTGCTTTCTGCCTTTGCTTTGCGCCTCTCGCCAAGGCATTGCAAACTCAGAACAACGAGTCCAGGGCATTTACTAGTCAGTGGTGGTGTTTTGAAATACTCAGCCCTGTGATTTTTGTTTGGGCCGGCTACGTGATTGTTGTTTTGTCCCAGCTTGCCAGGTGGGAGCTGCTGGAGCTGGCACCGAGGCGATGTGCACGAGAGCAGAGGCACGGTTGTGCAGCCCGGTGTGGAGCGGGGCAGTGGGCTGCCCCCGTAGGGACTGGGGACAACCGGGGTGGCATCAGCTCCCATCAGTCATCCCACCTGCAGAAAAGTGGAGATGTATGCTCAGGTGTATTTGTATATGCACAGACACAGCTTCTCATGATCTCCATGAGATCTTCTGCAGGCGCTCCCTGGCTCTGTAACCTGGCAGTAGCACAGGTCGTGAAATCCATGGCCTTTCCCAGGTTTTTGGTTATGACAGCCTGGTTTTGCCCATGGCTCAGTTCCCCTGTTAATGGGGCTGTAATTAGGCAGCACTAGTTGGGAAATGTTTTTTCCACTCCATCAAAGATATTGAGGTCTTGAGCATTGCCCTGCTCTGCAGTGGCAGGAACAGGAGAGGTCAAAAATGTGTCTTGGTTGGCACTTTTGGGGGCAGTCTTTTTTTTATTTTTTTGGTGAAAACCCCACCTTGGACACCACAAAATGCCCACCACTGTGCTGCCCACCCGTGTCCCACAGGAGAGCCTGTGCAGGTCAGAGGCGGCTGCCAGGACAGGGGCTGGAGGGAGGATGCTGCAGCAAAACCCCCGTTGTGGGCCGGCTCCTTGGTCGGGTCACCTCGGGGTGCTGAGGCGCCGGCTCAGAGGGCGGCTACAGCAAAGAGCCTGGAAACATGAGCTCAGCCGACCACAAAGGTTCAGAAATCACAAATTGAAAAAAATCCCGTCCAGAAGAAAATTCCCCCACAGTGTGTTTTCTGGAGGCAGGATGGTGTCTAACATGATTTTTGAATGCTTTATTTTGGCAATATGAAGTTTCATTTCTACTCATTAGCCAACACTTGAATATGTAAATTATAGGGTAGGAATTAAATGAGTATTTTGAATTTCAAAGGCATCTATTGGCTGTTGCATCGTCTGTCATGAGGATCTTACTAGTTGTAACCCAGATAACTGAGCAGTGCTTATGTAGCCTGCACACTGCACACGTAGTGATTCAACCAAAACTTTTTCTTGTCCAGCTCAGTGTTACTGAAATTATGTGAGTGCGTGTGACTTCTGAAGATGTAAAAACCCAAGCACAAAACCAACAGATTCCAAACTACAAGCTTGTACTAAGTGCAATGAAGTCAATAGCATTGTTCATCTATTGGGAAAGGCACAGAGGAGGGCAAGAGGGATGAGCAAGGGCATGCAAGGGTTGCTGTATGCTGAGCACTAAACATTGGGACTTTTCCTCTTGGGAAAGTAATGGCTGCGAGGCAGATGAGGTAAAGGTAAAGCATCTTGAAGGGGATGGATGGAGTGACTGGAGAAGGCTTTTTCACCACTGTTGAACACAAGAACAAAGGCCACCATCAGTGAATGTTTTGGGCAGCAGGTTCAAAGCGAACACAAGAAAATTCTTCCTCATCTGACACCCAATTATGGCGTGCCCCCATCTGCCTCCGTGGAAATTTTTGTGCCTCTAGTGGTCCGCCAAGTCCTTTTTTGTTGTTTTCAGAGTGAATAGAAACATCTGCTCCAGCAGTAATAGGAGGGATGTCACAAGAACCCATCACATAGCAGATACTCTGAAGTATTTAATCCACCTAAAACATTACCTTCTCTTTGTACCACCGACTAGCTTGCTAGCCCAAGAGGAAGCTGGGCAGCTCCAGCATGTCGTACAGCAGCAGCACCGGTGCCTTCCATGGTGTGACTTGCCAGACTGGAGCAATCAGTCAACTACTTAAAAAGCAAAACACTTGAAACCTTTCATGGTATTTTTCTTTGTTAATATGAAGAGGTGACACACATGTCTAAGCAGCAGTGACTTGCCTTGTGCTACTTTAGTTGAATGCATATAAACACCTGCGACCTGCCATTCCCTCATTTGTCAGTGGGGAACAATCATTCAGCCACTTAACAATTACCAGGAGAAAAGCTCCGAAGCTTTCGAACTGGAAATTAAAGAACAGCACTTTGGTGAGTGATTGCAGAGCCCTGACAAAGCATCCTGGAGCCTTGAAAATAGCCGTGCATTTTGTATAAATCTGTAAACTGTTGACGATGGATTTCTTACTCCCATTTATAAGGAGGCTGGGTAAATTCTGCAATTAATGGTCATTAGGGATTTAGAAGACAAATGAGTCATTCATTAGCTCAGTGTCCAAACTAATAAGCAATAAATGCTTATGAAAGACATGATTTATTTAGTGTTTAGAACCCATGTCGTTGTATGATACCTGATGAAGATGTCAAGAGAAGAAGATGACCCATGCCTCGGAGCTGTGAGGGGCAGCCTCGTGCTTCCCAGGAGCACATGGGTGCCAAGCCTGGGGGACTCCTGGGAAGTCAGCAGCCCTTGCGTGACTAACAAGGGCCAGCTTAGCCAGCCAAGCCCCAGTGTTAAGTGTTTTCCTAGCGGTTGGGTCCAGGATGATCATTCATGGCTCTTTCAGAGTGCCTGTCCAGGGCATTTGATCTGCACAGGGCACTGCCATAGGCTGCACATCCTTGTCTCAAAGGATTTTTTTATTGTGCGTTGGGCTAGAGCTACATTACTAAATATTTTAGATAGCAAGAATTTGAAAAATTGGTACAAACAGACATTTTACAGACCAGACAATTCAACTCCTATTCTTAAAATAAAAGACCATCAAACTCTCTGGTGTCTCGTGTGGCAAGGGTATCTGCCCCACAACACCTCCATTGCCATCTTTCAAAGTTCTGAAAAGCTGGCCTTTAATTAAGACATTTTTAAAAGATAGGTGTCACTGAAATGTGCTGAACGAGACAATTAAAAAATCTGCAAATTAATTCAAAATAAAAGAATCTCTTCAGATGTGTGGTTTTCAGCACAGGGGTCCTCTGAGCCACAATTAATTACTGCAGAGACCAGAGACAAGACCGAGGTGAGTTCATTTTGCTCCTAAACCAGCTCCACCGCATCCCTGCCCAGAGCGAGGAGAGCAGGCACGGCTCAGCGTGGAGGAAAGAAGTCAAGAGAGCCGTCACCTCGGCCTCACAGTACGCGCACGCCTGTGGCTCTTCATTCGAATTGCTGGAAGCTATCACCAGCAGGAGCAATTTGATGTCTTCACCGTCCCCATGACCAAAGGTGCACTTGACCATGTCACAGCTCAGACCCCGGATGGCTTTGGGCTGGCTCTTCCCGCCTCAGAGCTGCTGAGGTAATCTTGTCTGTCTTGGCAGAGTGCTGCGGGTCTCATCCAGGAGCACACAACATGACACTTGAATAAGACAAGCAATTTGTGGCTTTGTGAAACATCAGCACAGCCTGATTTATACCATTTAAGAAAGGCGTTTATTGTTTCCTTGCATAAGCAGCAGCAGCAGAGGTAATGCATTCTCCCTTGCTGTTTTGAAGGAGGTTGTAGCCCTTTTTAATGTGTGACCTTCGAGCTCTACAGAAAACTTACAAATGAAAGGCTCCTGTGAGTAATCCCATTTGTAGTCACTATAGTTGCATTCTGCAGAGGTTTGGTATAAATCTTTTACCTTGGAATAGCAGGTAATAAAGTAAGGGTGTTTTCTTTATTTTTAATAAATGGATTATTTGGCATTCAAAAATCTTCCCTTAAGCCCCAGGCTCTGAATTACACTATTGCAAAAAATGTTTTTAATTTAATTGAAAAGTGGTTCTTAAAGGCTGCAGCTCTGGCCATGGTGGACCCCTTTTGTCACAAAGCCAGTCCTAGGTGATGCTGGATACCCATGGGGTTATGTGGCTGTGTGAAACCCCGCGTGCAAAGTGGGTTGGATCGCCTGTGTCCTTTGCAAATGCTTCTGATTAATTCAGGGATGAATGAGAAAACATGTGTGTGAGTGGGGGGGGGAGGGCATTTTTCTTGTCTTCCTTTTTTCTTAGTCAATTCTCCCTGTAACAAAGTCTCTCTCCTGGCAGCTTGTAGAAGTTCATAGAAATATAAGTGACAGAAAAATAGGTTCAGCAGGGCCAGAAACTGCTCCATCTTGGCAGGTGTCCTCCAAGGTCATGCAGGCCAGGGGTCCAGCGGGAGTTCGGCCCCACCAGCCCCTGGTGAGGCTGCTCAGGGGTCAGCCTGGACAATTAAAGAGGTATTTGGGTTTCTTGGGGTTTAAAGAGGAATTTTATATTTGCCTCCCAGAGCGTTGATTTCAAACTGGACAAGAAGCTGAGCTGGACTCTGGCTTTTTCATTTATTTTATCATACATGTGGGGGTGAGATAGCTAGGGGAGAGAGTGTGAAGGATCGAGACCCAAGCCAGCCGTCTCATTCTGCAACATCAGAGTGCAAAAATTACATTTTTCCTGTAGCAAACAGTCTTGATTTTGAACATCTGCACTAAGCAGCAGGGGGCAGACAAATGAAACCTGGCAGGGGAATGGGTCTCCTTGGTAAGTGCGGCTGAAAACTAGGGCTGGTTTGCCTGAGTTGTGAGCCTTGGAGAGCTGCAATTTGTTCACGTGAGGGGTGTGATGTGCACGGGTGTACATCCGTCAGCAGGAGAGGCTGGCTGCCCCTTGCCCGTGCCGGGGCTGAAGGAGGCTGCCCCAGGGACGTGACTCATGGCCCGCAGAGTTCCCTAAATCTCTGTGACAGTCAAAGAGTGGCTGCAGCCGGAGACACAGAGCTGCTCTTAAAGGGATGCAGCAAATGCATGTCCCCTCCCTTCTGGGGAAACCAGGCTCTGATAGTAAGGAAATAGCTTATCCCCTTTATACCACAGCTCTAAACAATTTTCATTCTTCTCTTTACCTGTTTTTCATAGGGATACTCTCAACTCTCATCAGAGCTTAGAAGACCAGCCCTGACTGTTGCCTGCTCATAAAATGCATGGTAAGGAGCAAATCCCAAGCCCTCTGCAGATAATGGGAGTGCTGGAAACGTTCAAGCCATGAAGCAACTCCTAAGCGCTGAGGCTGTCTCATCCGTGGTCAGTATGTGAGGTACAGAGTATTTGTTGGGATGATTTTAAAGATGCTCTCAGGGGCCTCTGGAGCACAAAGAATGAAATGTGTTTCTGCAAAGCAGCCCAGAGAGAGATCTCTGGGTACCGCACATTGCTTGTGCCAGGGCTGAATTTCAAACTCCTTGAATGCTTGGTCTAATTTTGGTGGTTAGGAGATAAGAGTGCACGACACAGGCCAAGACTACATCAGGTTACTGTTCTGTGATGGGCAAGCCCTGTGTGACAGGCGTCATTGCTTTGATCTATTCTAAAAACCAACCCACCAACCCAACGAATCACACAAATACAACTCCCACGTCGGTGTCCATGAGCAGTGGCCAAGCCAGCACGCTCACCGGCAGCAGTCTGCCACCTATAAGCTCATCTCTGCATCTTCTGTTTCTAGTTTGGGCAAACAATTTTTTATGGCTTTTTGTTGTTGTTGTTGTTGAGCAAGTGGAGGGGAAATTTGACTTCATTCTATTTGAAATAGGCATTTTTCTTTTGTAACAGGAAAAAATGTGATTTGAAGTATTTGAAATATTTTCAGACTGTTTGTTTTGATTAAAATCACATTGCAGCTGGGATTGTTTCACCTGCCCTTGGTCAGCTTGGAAATGAAAAACATTGTTCTGAAGTGCAAAGTCATCCCATTCTGAGATGGGAAGTAAGAACAGAAAATTCCCAAAGAAAAACGTTTGAACCAGTTCCACATGTTTTTTTCTTGTGAAGTGGCTGAAACCGCTTGTCATATTTGATGCTGATGCTTTTTTTAAACTTGTCTCTCCCCCTCCCCTTCCTAAAATTGTGTATTTCAGCGAGTGTTATATTTGCTGAAAATTTACGGAGATGTTGTGATCATAATCAGATGCCATGCTATACTAGAGAAAGCATAACATTTCTTTGCCCATTTCTGGTATTTATTATGAAATGTGCACAATAAAAGGAAGCCCCATTAAATTACTTTCTATTATTCCAAGATTGAGATGCTTTGGCAAGACTGATGCTTCGTTGCATTGAAATCTTTTAATAGCTTACATTTAAACACATCTTTTAATACTTCTATGGTTGGAGATTTAGACTCCTGTGTACAAATATTTGGAATTTCGATTGCAAAAAAAAAAAAAAGAAAAGAAGCTCATTACCCAAAATTTATTTTTTCCTGAAGCTGCCATTACTGTCAACATTTTCCACCCTGCCAACAAACAAACAAGCATTGTCCCTCTAGGCAAGGACAATAGGATGCTTCAATCATTTTTTATTAAAACTTTGAATCAAAGTAGATTTCAGAGTTGAAGAAGGTCTTTTATTTATGGAAAATTCAATTCAAGAGGAAAATGCAGATTTTTGGCAGCTGAGAAAAAATGCGGCGATTTGGAAAGAGATCTTTTAAGCTTAAAAAGTGGTCACTTTTTAATAAACAGCAGTAACAGAGCCACTGAAAAAATCCAAGGAAAAGGCTGTGTTTCAAGGCCTGCCAAGGCAGATGCAGCTTCAAGGCTTTGCCTTTATTTCCTGACTTTTTTCCCACCTGCTCTGTTTTTTTTTTGTTGTTGTTTGGTTTGTTTTTTGGTGTTTTTGTAGAAATCACTTCCAAAGGCTTTGGCCAGCCTGAAGGAAGTTTCTGGAGGAAGGTCTAGCTTACATGCTAACAAAACCATTTTCTAACCATGAGGAACACTTTCAGAGGACGACTGGATGCCACATTCCCATTCCACAGGGAGCACCCTAGCAGCAGAGACATTGTCACCTGTGTCACACACAGACAGGGACAGTAGCAAAGCAGGGGCCAGGGCTTCACTCTCATTTGGGGTGAAACAGCCCAGCTTGTGTCTGTGGGATCTGTGCAGCGCTTGGAGCACTCAGCATGTGTGAAGACCCCATGATGCAGCTGCAGTGGGACCAGGAGGCAGCTACTACAAAACAAATATGATGCCTTTGGAGAAACCGAGGATTTGTGTATTTATGTTGGACTCCTATAACAAGCCTGCAGTGAAATTAGGCACATGGCTCCTAAGGCAAGGAGGCCACCTTATCAACTCCAAGCCTTGCAGGCAGCTGGATTTGGCCACGTGGATTTGGACAGAGGCTGCCTGTAAGCAGTGCCAGGGCACATTAATATCAGTGATGCTGGATCAGGGTGTCCTGGGCACGCTCCCACCAGGTGCAGGAGGGTGTCTTGGAGCAGCAGCACTTGCAGTCCATAATGGAGGTTTGGGCTTCCCTGCATCAGGCAGTCAGACCAGAAGCAAGCTCATGTTTGGCCAAAATTTTGGCAAAATATTCTTGGTCAGGGAAAAATTTAACTAAAAAAGAATGCCTACTTAAAACTTGCAGAAAGCAAAAGAACTGGTCAATATTAATCAATGGGTAGATGTTAATTAATGTCTTGTTTCTCAAGCCAAACACCATCAAGCTGGCAAACCACTTTTAACCTCACTTCCAGGTAAATTATGTTTAGTTGCCCTTTCATCTGACGCACTTTGTATACAAATGAGCAGAGACTCCCGGTGGGCTCCACTGAAAGGTTAGCAGCCACACACAGCATCCGGGATGAACGGTAGAAATCTTCTCAGTACAAACGAGCGTTTCAGCCATGAACACTTGGATTTGATTAATAGGGACAAATTTTCCTTGGATGGGAGTCCAGAAGGTACAGTGGCAGAAGCGGTTGTTAATCATGGTGCCAAGGTGTCTGCAGTTAAGCATCGTGTACTCTGGCGTCGTAACTATTGTTATGACATCAAAATGTGTCTCTAGGATGGATGGTGCGTAATCCGTGTTATGTTTAAAGATAAGCATGAGAAAGTCGGAGTGTAATGAGGGGCCTGTTCCTCATTTACAATCTTTTCAGACTGTGGATTGTCAAAATATCTCAGAAGGAGTTTGGCAGATCTGTCACTTTTCCTCCCCGATCCTTGGCTCTTATTTAATTATTAATGTGAGTTGCTCAGGGTTGTTTCAGCAGGTGGAAAGAAAAGTCTCTGTTGAAAACGATGGGAGTAGACTTGAAAATCTCAGTAGCGTGGTCATTGTGTAAGGCCTTTTGGCATTGCACCAGAGGATAAAATGACATGAAAAGCCAGCTGTGGTCACACCTGATCCCAAGTCCATCCGAGCTGATGAAGTATTTCCGCTCCTTCAGTTAGCTTTGGGCCAGTCCCCAAGAGACCTGATGAAAGGAGGTGAGCAAAGAGGGACAGGAGCCATCCCAGCCAGCCACCACTTACAGGAATCATGCTCCTCGCCTAGCATCACAACACTAATTGCAGGTTTGGCTGGCTAATGAGCCTTCATGCCTTTTCCATCTTGGCTGACATGGGTTTTGCCCCTTTCAGAGGTGGTGGTCACCCACCACTTGCCACATAACCCCCTGGGCTTGTGTGACATGGGGCTGGGGGCCAGCAGGAAGGGCACAGCTTGCTCGGTGGGGTCCCAGTGCTGGTAGTGAGCCAGCGGGTGCTGGCTGTGCTGGTAGCACAGCCTTCCCATCTCAGGCCCCTTCCCAGCACAGCCACCCAGCCAGAGCCCGAGACTTCTGCTGCCGCAGCAGTGCTGCTCAGACCATGATTCTTAATGACATTTTGATGCCAGCAGGAGCAGCAATATCTGGATTCACACCAGGTGAAGAGCATGTCCTACTGCAGGTAGGGAACGGGAAAGGCTTTTTCCAGCAGAAGATACGTCTGCATTCGAAAGTGCCAGCAAACTCTTATTAGTGCAGACAAGATCTTGGGAGAGGTTCCCTCTCTGGATGACATTTTTGGCAGTTTTCTGCATATTTTCCCCTTCTGCGATGAACATGGCTTTGGAGATTTTTTCGACCATCAGTGTTTTAAACAGAAATTTCTCTCACTGGGATTGAGGCACTTTGAAAATCTTAACTTCTCATCTGTGAAACATTCTTTTCCTTTAATTCAGGAAGCAAAATTACTGAAGTAATTAAGTTCCCCACTTAGCTCTTCTAAGCTATTTCTGCATGCTTTCCTTTTTGTCTTAGTCCCAGCAGAAATGGTGCTGGATTCTAACAAATAAGACAGAATGAGCTCGTTATATTTGTTTCTGAATTGGCAATTGATTGTTACAAAAAGCAGTTTATGCTTCTAAGGATAATGGAGATGCATCTGTGGCATTTAGCAGCAGCAGATACATACATCTCGTGTGCAGTAACGGTGGCAATCGAGCAGTAATGGAGGAGTAGCAGACCCTGGGGGAGATTCCACAAAATGGTAGATTTATGCCCTATAATTAGTCTTCTCACTTGCCAGCTTTTTTTCCACTGCTGTGGCAAGGGGAAAAACCTCAGGAGAACACCGTGAAATTTCCTGCTCTTCCCTTAATTTCAAAACAATATCCTCATTGTGTTTACATCTGTCCTCGGTAAAATATATTGCCAGTTTTCCAGTATTCCCTGCCAGTCTGTAAATAATCCCCCTTCTCGTGTTTTCCCAGTGACAGATGGTTGCCATCGACAAAGTTTCTAGGAAGTAGCCAGGATGCTCAGAAGTCCTTACTGGCAGTGTGGGTATAGGGATACCAGGAATAAATTGGAGTCAATGTGGCATAGACAAACACTAGGCCAGGTGGGTTTAACTCTTCTTTTTGGCCACTTTTGCCTGGGGAATGCTTTCCTCGCTGGTGGGACAACCTCTGCATTGGTGGGGATTGACTTAAATGATGTTCAAACTTGGTGAAATCTGTAACACTCACTTTCCATAAAAAATGAAATTTTTTGCTTTTAGTTCTGGCAAGAAAACAGAGAAAATCCAGTTTTGTCTCAACCTCAAGGTCTGATTTTGATTTTTTTTTAGCTTTCCGTAGAACAAAAAGAGCCTCTTACTGCTCCAGTTCTCATACCTGCATTGCCAAGACTTCTTGGACTTGGTGTGAGCTTTCTTTTTTTTTTTCTCAAATTTGACTTGGTTGTGGTAAGATTGCTTCTGAAACCCAGAGACTACATTCTGACCCCAGACTCCCTGAAAATGTTCATTTGGTTTCATAATAATGGACGATTTTGATGGTTTGTTGGAGGTTCAACACATTTTTACTCATTCCTATGGAGTCAATTTGAATTCTCTTATCTTCTGTCCATTTTAAAAGTTGAATGTTGCCCTTGTCTTTGTACTTCTCCATTTTCCATCCAGCTATTAGTCATATTTCATCATCTGCCAGGTATCTCTCCAAGCCACTCTCAGAGTGACAGATGTGATACTGAAGCCCAAGTATTTACTTACTTGACTTACTCCTATCCACCTGAAATGCTGCTGCCAGGATGATCCCTATCCTGCCACATCAAACGTCCTTCACACACTTGATGTCTACAACTACAGAAGTGGATACTCACTGTGCTCACACCCCAGTCAGAGGTGTTGTCCACCCTTCTAGCCCCTTGTGGTACAGGGCCACCTCCCTCCATAGCATGGTGAGCTGCTGGTTCTCTCTGTTCCCCAAATACCTAGTCTGATCTTCATCTCTTGCTTCACCAAGAGCTGTATTTCCTTCCAGGTTGCCCAGAGACTGCTTACCAGAGCCTGTCTCTTGTGTATTGTCCTAGGACTTGTCGGGATCACTCTTCACACAACGTCTGAGCTCTAAGTATTGCTGTGGGAACCAGGAGCAGTTCCCAGGGGAGGATCCCCATTGCTGGAGACTTCAAGGAGAAGCTGGACAAACACCTGCCAAGAATGCTTCAGAAGTAGTTGGTTCTTCTTTGGGACAGGGTTATGGAATAGATACTCTTGAGGCCCCAGGGAGTTGCTATCATCTACAAAGCCAACTTAAGCAAGCTGCCAAGGTACATTTAATCTTGTTGGGGTGATTCACTGCTCTTCCTCTTGCTCTGCCACGCATGTTGGCCCCAGTTTCCTCCCTGTCCAGCTTGCAGGCTCCAGCTCAGCTAAACAGGGATCACATGCAACCGACTCAGCCAAGGACACTGTAAAATATGTGTGTGAAATGGGCTGAATGTGAAATAATTATGCAGCAAAGCATAATTGCTTTGGGAGCCCTCCCCTCCCATCTCCGTGGATGACGTGAAGCAGGTGGCACTGGCCACATCCGGTCCTCAGCCTGACAGCAGGCAGTGGAATAGAGTGCGGAGGAGATGAACTCATATTTTGATGTCTTAGTGCTATTTTTGACATTTTTTTTTCTCACTCAGAAGTTTATACTTGGTGTTTTTTCAGCTTATCAAGGGGATGTTTCACTGGAGAAAAAAAAGGAAAGAAAGAGTTTCGAGCATTTTTCAGCTCTATGCTTAATCTGTGCTTTTAATGGGGAAGAGCTTGCATTCTTTGCTGATTTAAAACCAGTTTTTCCTTGAAAGCTACCAACAGCCTGCAATAACCTGGGTGGTCCCCTCTCAGACTTCTAATTCCTCTTGATTTCAGTGAGAATTGCAGAAGAAGACTTGATAAGGGATTTTGCACGTTCACCTCATTCACGAAAAATACCTGTGGGTGTAAGCGGTTTTGACCTTAGCAGAGCCGAGTTTATTTACATCGGCTGAGGACCTGCCTGGGTCTGTGTAAACCTGACATTGATCTCTTCCTTCCTCAGCTGTGACTAAAATATTTTCTGTCTAAACCAACCTTACAGACCTGTTCTCTACTCCTCACCTTATTGTGTCAGCTGGGGCTAACCTAGCATTAATGTTGTGTCATGCAAGACAAACAAGGTGCTTTTTTAAAATTCAACAAGACTTTTGCTGATTAGCAGCATCAGTGTTTTCAAATACTGTCAGCTACCAAGATCTCGTGTGAAAGAGATTGAATATTTGGAAACTAAAGGTCAGAAATATCAATAGAACAGTGCATAAGGCTCTGAAACAAAGATTAAAAGTTAAAGCCTTTGAAAGAGTACATGAGTTTGCCTCCTTAAAGAGAAAATGATAACTATCATCTGGTTTATAAATTCATATCATATGAACATCTTGGAATGATTTACAGCTAAAGAGCAGAAGTTGTACAAATGAATAGGAAGAAAAAAAACCCTAAAGAAAAGAAAAAAAAAAACTAAAGATAGGGAAAATGATCCACAAACACTTTGTTAGAAAGCCTTAGCTGTGGTACTTGAAGTTGGCTGGACAATGAGCCTTTCTACACTGGAGTAGGAGTTTCTCCTGCCCAAATGTGTTTTTTTTTTTTAAGAAATTTGGATGAAAACTCTACACAGTTCTCTTCTGTGATTATGCAATGACATTTTCTAAACAGTTTTCTAACTTTGCATCCTTCAGTGTTGTACATCACAGAGCTGAAGGACAGCTTGGGACTGCATCCATCGTGTTGGGTGAACAGATAAATGGCAATAATCAGGGTCAAACTGCAGAAGTATTAAAGTGGGAGAAAGCTGGAATCCAGAGGCACTGATGAAGTGTTGTTCATGGCAGTATTATAATGCCTTTGCACCACAAGCCTGCAAATTATTGCGCTTGCTAATAATCAGTGCAGCTCATTTTAAAATGCCTTGTTTAAATAATCATTTTGGGAGAGCCCCTAATGCTTTCTGCACCAGAAAGCCGGTGTGGGGGCCTGCTGCTGGGCTTGTGGCTGGGCCGTCTGCGCTGCCCGGCAGGCTCAGAGGAAGGCAAGGGACCCGAGTCCCAGGGTGTGTCCCTCCTCAGGCGCTTGGGCGATTGGCAAAAATGTGCCCGGTGCTGTGAATCCTGACTCCCAGAGCATCTCACTCCTCATCAGTCAATGCACCTGCCTCGAAGCTTTCTCCGTCCGGAGTTAACTCCTCTCTGCTCTTGGTAGTGCCACACATTTTCCAGATGATGGCACTATTTCTTGCACCTTTCATTCACTCCCGAATCTTCTCTTTCTGGACGTAAGGAGTAGCTTGTTGGGGAGTTCAAATCTGCCCTTGGATGGGTCTATGTGAGGAGTTGGTGGGGAAATGGGGGGTGGCCTGGCTTTCCCATGCTGGGAAAGTGTGTCCACCAATGGGTTGCAACTGGCAGGGATAAGGAGGTAGTGGAGGATTTATAAATGTCCCTCAGACTCCAGCAATCCCTTGGCAATATCCAGCCCTGGCTGCTGCGTCAGTGCTATATGTGACTGAGAAAGTTGATGGGAGCTGTGCTGAGTGACGGACAAGAGGCTCACAGCCCTGAGCATGCTCTGGGTTTTTGAGGGGAGGTGAAGAACTGGAATGGGATTTCTTTTACAAGTGCAGTAACTGCTGAGAGGGACTCAAAGGAGCAGAAAAGTCTGGCTTCGGGAGGTGCTTAGCCTCTGACTCATTGCCAGGCTAAACCCCAGAAAGACCCTCTAAGGGAAGCTCCAAATTTTGCTATGTAAATGTCAGGGAATTCCTAGAAGACAAACCACCCCAGCACATGCACTTCACATCAGCTGAGAAAGAGCTCTGTCTCTGCTTTGTGGCCTCATGTGTCACCAGCTTCAGAGCTTATCCCACACGTCCTGAAGAGAGGCTGTATAAGAGAATGTTTCTTTGAAGGTTTCTTTTAATTTTTTCCCTTCCCCTGGTGCTGCAGGAGGCAAGGGGCAGCACATGCCCCGGGAGAGGGTGATGAAGGTCTGCTTGGAGCTTCCTCCTCACTCATACCTGGGGCCCGGGTTAGGGATTTAGGCCAGGAGGCTGGCATCCTGCATGGACATGAACATGCTGCATGCCGGTGGTCTGGGCTGAGCCCCAGCTCTGCTTTAGGATGGAAGGAAATTGCCCCAGGCTTTAGGACCATGCTGGAGCTGCAGCTTGGGATCTTGGAAGGGGAAGCAGAGTTTGCAGAAGGTGCTTTGAAGCCTGTGGCAGTAAGAACAGCAGCCCTGGGTCTGGCAGAGATCCAACCTGGATTAATAAGAGTGCAATCCTCCTTTTATTATATAGCTGACAAGAAACACCTGCAGACCAGCACAGCTATGGTGTTCACAAGGCCTTTCTGCAGCCATTTCTCTCCTCCTCTCACTTATCCTAGCTTTCTGGGACTGGCTAAAACTCTACACAGAAACTGCTTGCATCTTCTCATCCCAGCCAGAAGATGCCTCCTTCAGCAGAATGGCCACAAAAGTGTCTCCATGAGAAACATGGATATGAATTTTATGAACTTTTTCCTAAAAGAACCTTTATGCTATTTCCCTGTTGCATGCGTAAAGCTGGTTGGAAAAACCCATCCTGGTGGGATTTTCATCTGGATTTTCTGGGATAAAGAAAGCATATCCTAATGACATGCTCATAGTCCAGTGAGCATGTGAGGGGGCTAAAAGCCATCATACTCCTTACCCGTCTGGTGTCACCCATCTCTAGATGAGGCAAATTTGGAAATCTCTCAAGGGATGCTCACTTTAAAGCCTTTGCCTTTGCACAACAGCTTCTCTGATTTGTCACGGGGCCTCATATAGAGGATGAGTTTTTATCTTCTAATGCAACATGCAAAGGCTCTCTTTCGCTCTATGTGTGAAGCCTTGCTGTAAAAAGAAAGGGCTCGTCCTTCCCAGTGCTCTCATTTATGGGCTGCTCTTCTTCCTGCTTGCCTGGCCAAAAGCAACAGTATGCTGAGATGCAAAAGGGTGATCACAAAAGTGTACATAATAAGGACTACATGTCCCAAAGTACTTCAAAATCCTTGAGAGACCGGAGACCTGCAGTGGCTGGATATGTTCCTGTCATTGTTGCCCCATGTGAACCTCCACAGCTCCTTGCATGAACCTTTTGTTCACTTTAAGTGTGTGTGGCCATTGGTAGCGTAAGCCTGCACCAAACCCATACAAAGGAATTTGGAGAAGTGTCCCTGCTCCAAAAGAATGGTTTTTGGAAGTGTGTTCAAGAAGATACTAGAGAAAGAAGAGTGGACTGGCACTTGTGAAATGTATTAACCACTGAAGTGCATGTAGCATATCATTATAACAGCTTTTATGGGAGCTAAGCAGTGTTTGAGAGAGCTGGGGAAAAAAAAAAAAAAAGGACAAAAAAGGGCCATATTCTTAGCAGGAGCAAATCCATGCAGCTCCCCAGATATCAACAGAGCAATGTTGATTTCCACCAGCTGCAGATGTGACCCAGGTCACAACTCCCTGCTCCGTCTCCCACGCTGGGTGATGCTTGGAGGCCTTTTGCTGGAGTCTCATCACCCAGGACCCCCTCACTGAGCTGGGCCCCACATGTTTACACAGACCATACATTTCATCCTCGCAGCCTCAGTGCGCTGCGTCTGCCCCACGGGGTCACTGAGCATCACACAGGAGCAGGTCACAGCTGACACGCTGGCTTGTAATCAGAAGTGGCACTGCACCACCAGGAGCAACAAAGAGAAAATGTTGAAAAAGTGGTTTTTTTTTTCACATTTCCCAGGCCAAGAGGTGGAAAGTGAGAGAGCCCCAGAGCACTGTGGGCACAGCATCCCTTGGTAAAGAGAGATGTATCTCTCCCTTCTCCTGCCCTCCCCATATCAGCTTGTGTATGGCTCACTAAAGGGCCTCTAAAGCTTCCACACTGGGAGTAGGGGACTTCCCCACTCTTAATCTTACAGTTTTGGAATATAAACACAGGAAAAGTGAAGGGCGTTCATCCTCCGCCCATCTATCCGCTAACCGCAGCCAGATCCACTTACAGTGTTGTGTAGCTCTTGAAGGCTGATTGAAATAACCAGATTCTTAGAGACAGGGTATTTCCCTCCCCTCCAGCATTGCTATAGGAGTCTGTCCCTGCTTGTTATTGGAGAAATTTTATAGCCCTGCAAGTTGAGTCAACAGTCTTTACCCATGTCTGGAAAATACACCCTTGTTATTTAGCCCTGGGATCCTTGTCTCAGGGCCCTGGGTAATTGGGATTAGCTGCTACTCATGCAAACAGTGCCACTTAAGTTTAGTTTGATCTCATTTCCACCCAGAAAAGGACTGGAGGGCCTCAGAACTGTGGTGAGAGCCTTTCACCCCCACCGAGCTTCTTGCATCACTGCTCTGTAAAGTCAAAGCATCTCCTTCAAAACCAGAGTGACTGTACCATCGGAGCAGTGCCGGTCCCGGTGCTCATGTAACCCTCAGCTGCCATGAAAAAAAGCTTCCAGTAATTCCCTCTCAGACGCCAAGCAGGAGTAAAACCAGCAAGGGCACTTCCAGCCTGGCATGTGCCATGCATTCCTCTTTTCTCTAAGCTTCAGCAAGGGTGATTGCACCCCTGTATAGGTGTGCCCATTGCTTTGTACAGTAGCTCTTCCAAAATCAGTTTGTGGGCCTGTCCTGGCCAGTTGGGGTTAACTGTGTTAAGGAAAACTCCTGCTCTCTCTTGAACCCTGTCTGAATGAATTTAAGCACCAAAAAAATATGGTGAGGAGGAAAGAGCAGCTCTCTCCCTGCCCAGCAAAACCACTCTGGGCACAGAGCTGACCACACCAGGCTGACAGACAAGTCACCAGCACTGCTCTGTGCAGAACACATTTTAATGACAGCAGTCATTTCCCATCATTTCACCCAACCGCTCAATGCTAGAGCAGCTGGCAAGGTCTCCTGTCCTTCTGCCCCAGCTTGGGCAGTGGGCGAAAGAAGAACTCATTTGTCCACCTTGTCCACATATCCACCTCGCTATTCCCTCCTATGCTGTCTGCACCATACTGGCAAAAACACTCATTGACTCAAGCACCTTGGTGGACTCCTGGTGTCCCAGCACAAGTTAAGAGAGGAGTTATTGGAAGAGAGCTAGCAGGATAACTAATGTGGCAAGAACGTGGTTGTTTCTCAGGAATGTGGTGGTTTCTCATGCTGTTTTCTCTCTGCTTTCAGAAAGCTTCAAACCAAGATGAGGCACCTTCCTAGAAAAGAAGCCGCAGTTTCAGGATAATGCAGAAACTCCTGGGTAAGTTTTTCTGCCCTGCACCATGCAGAAGGTCATATGAGATTATTATAATGGCCCTGCTGGCCTTAACATCTATGAAAGTTTGCTGCAATGCCTTTGAATAACCAGTCAGTTTAGCAGGAGATTACTTTTTTTTTTTTTTTTCCTGTTGGCATGTTATCAGAAGAGATCAGACTAATTGTGCATTTATCTGGAATTACGGTTATGAAGCTGCTCTAATAAGGCAGTAATTCGTCTCTTGAGTGATTTATGACCCAAGCCTGAAAGCCCTCTGAATCCATTGACTACAGTAGGATTTCCTTAGGTAGCGAAATTCATGGTCACTGCAGAGTTGTCATTGCATTGTTGATACCCTGATGGCATGGAAATGGCACCTTCTTATTGCCACTTCCTTGTTAGTATTTATATAAAACATCACAAAGTGGCCCCAGAATAAATGCAATTTGCATACTACTTTCTTACTCATGTGGCATATTTATCTAATAACTCCAAAAGTCATCTCCTGCCTTCCCCCAGTGAGGCACCTAGACGGTTTGTGAGAAGTTTTAGGTAACAATTCTTTTTCACTCTGCAGCTTGCACTGCTAAAATTCATTTAGCTTCAACAAAGAAGAGCAAGGAGCTTTTATAGTCCCTGTGAAGTAGTTTTAACCTAGGACTCAAAAGACAAAGAACTCTGTTGAATAGTAATGTTTATTTAGCACTTTAACATTTAAATCTTTCTACATTTGGATATGTCTTTCCTTTTGAACTGGAGGCACAAGTTCCTCTATTTGCCTGAAAAACTTTTTTTTCATCTTGCATTGAATCCCTAGAAAATCCTCAAATATTCTTGCAAATCTCAAAGACATTAAGGCATCAGCCCCCCTTACTCCCCATTTAGACCTTTGAAGGCTGGTGTGACTGGAATGATTTTGGAGTTGCAGCTCCATCTGAATAAAAAATGAAGGGAAGCGTTTTGTGCAGCCAGTACAATAACTAATTACTTATAGATTTTAGGTCACATTTGAAAAAGACAAATACTGATATAAATGGATAATCATTTGGAGCTACCACTAACAGTTTGCTTAAATACTTTGGGTTACATTCAGCTCGGCGTCATGGCAGAGCAACTGCCTGCACTGACGCATATTCCAGCTTTACACCAGTGCTGGTGGGAGCAGGCTGGCCCCTCTGCTCAGAGCAGAAACTTGCAGCTTGGGCTTGCGCGCTGCATGGGGTGGTTGGTTGGGTCTGCGCTGGACCGTGCTGGTGGGAAGAGAGGTAACTAGGTGAAGCCTACAGACCTGTGACCAGTTCTGGACCAAGGGAGGCAGAAGAAAATATCTCACAGTTTTGAGGCCATATGCTGCCTTCCACCGTAACATTTAGCAGAAAAATCTAAGAAACGCCGTCTGCAGATTTGTGCTGATGAGTTCTTATTCTAATTCATGAACAATGGAAGACTTCAGAAGAGAGGGATGAAAATACAATTAGTGACCCATATATTATAAGATGAGTTCAATCTTTAGATATGCCCAGCATGCATATTCAAATTTTTACTTCTCTAATATGAGCAGAGAAGTCATTCCTTTACTACACTTGACTTTTAATATGATGTCTTTAATGTACTTTAAAAAAGAAAAACAACAACCCTCAGAACAACTTCTTGGCTGTGAACCAAATGAAATTGCCTTTTTACATTTTCAGCTGGAATTATCAATAATTTTGCTAGGGTGAGATGTGTACTGGATACATTCAGCATTAACTTGAGGCTTTAAAACTAGAAGAACTGGGTTTTAGTTATAAACATTTTAGTTATAGTTATATCTCTGTGTGCCTGGGTGGTGCTTAGAATTGTGTGTGACTTCTGTTGAGGCTACAAAAATTGCATTCAGCCTCTCCTCACACTCTATTGGTAACCTGCAGTCTTCTCTTCTGTGTTTTTTTTTTTTTTCTTGTGGTTTGACAGTTATGCCAATATTGAGACATGGTTAAATAAATACTCTTGATTTATTAGTACGTATTCTCAGCAGGTTACTCTGCAATCTAAAGCTCTGGGGCTGTGAGATCTGCACCTCACTGCAGAGCTGAGTGTTCTGAATCTGGCTTGCATTAGAGGAGGTGTTGCCTGGGGCCTTCTCAAGAGACACAAGGTTGGAAATTTCACTATAACTGCTTCCCTGTGGATTTTGGTAAATTCTTCAGCCACAGCTTGTACCCCACAGTCTGGCTGCTCCCTGTTCCTTTACAGTTGACAGAAAGGTCAGTTTTCTCCCCAAAAGGACAGAAGTCCCAACTTGGTGCCAGAGACCCTCTATGAAAAGTTCAGTTCCTTGGAAAAGTGGGGAGAATAGTGTCAGATATGTTGGAAATTATGTTTTAGGGCTCCAGAAAAGATCTGTGTTCAAGAGTCTTGCTAACTTACCTCAGAAGTGCATGTGAGATGGGGAGACAAACTACCCGGACCACTCTTTTCTCCCCAGCCCAAATCTCTTCTGATCACAAGAAATGGTTGGGGGCAAGCATCTGGAAATAACAGCAATCCTAAGGGAAAGTATTCCTTTTTAATTAATTGTATCCCTTTTATCCATGACAGCGTAATTACATTTTGCTTAGCTAAATCTTTTTAATTGGTGCTGGGAGGGAATGATAAGCAAAGCTGCACAATTCCTTGCTAGCTGTTACAGCTAGCTACCATAGGACAGTGAGGCTGGTTAGCTGGGAGTCCTAAAAGCTGGGGCCGATAGCACCGAGCTGGGTATTTGGTGAGGGAGATGGAGTGGCCATGCAAGGCATCCTCTGCACCTCAAGGCTATGTGTTTTTGTAGACAGAAAGGTTTTCCACTTCTCCACAACTAACACACAGTGACTTGTGGCACTTCTCCTGCCCTGATGGGCCTTCCCTTGGACTGGATAAGCAGATGCAGGGGGCATGAGCTCCCTCCAGACCTGCTGCCTGGGTGGCCTGGTGCTGGCCTTCAGGCTCCACGTGCCACCGCTGTGCTTCGTGTCCTGTCCTCGCTGTGACGAGGCTGGTGGAGACCCATGTGGCCACCTGCCCTCCCTACTGTGTCCCTCCAAGGAGGCAGCTCTGATGTACAAGCAAAATTGAGATTTTGGGGTTTTTTTTTGCCTTAAAAAGAATGTTTTCAGCTATTAAGAGTGGAGATAAAAACTTGTAAAACTGTCCTGAATGCCCAGCAGTCTTTCAGACCAGAATGTACAAGCGACTGAATCACAAAGTTTTTTTTTCACTCTTTATTTTTCAAAATACCATTCTGGGATGACCAGTGGACCACAGCTTGGGTCACTGAAAACTGGGAGACCTCCACGGCCTGTCTCACCCCTTTAGGCCGAGTTGCTCGGGTTCTGAGCACGCGTGCCATCCGCTCATCAAATGGAACAAAACACGTTTGTGTCCCTTGCCGTCACCTGTGCTGGCGAGGCGGGAGTGGAGTGGGTGGTGGCCCTTGAGCTCCCCTTAGTGTTGGGAAGGAGCATCTTTAATCAATAATAAACCTGTGTCGGCTGTGCTGGGGTCTGGGGTCGCTGGGCAGCCTGGACGAGGCCAGGCCCCGCCATGCTGAGGTAGCTGCATGGCCAGCCAGTGCCCTCACTGCTCCGCAAAGCCTTAGGTGGCACAGTGCTTGGCGTTTGGGTGACTCGGCCCTCCTCGTGCTGGTTTTGTCCAGTGGTTCTGGAAGACATCAGTGTTTTTTTATTTTTGCTTTTTTTTTTTTG
>VXAA01002473.1:230889-270315 GCA_013399115.1 Anseranas semipalmata
TTTGCTTTTTTCTTTGGGGGGGGGGAGTTAAATAGGGGCTTTTCTTGCCTCAACCAAAACACAAGGTAGCACTACCACAATTCTGACCAGGTGAGGAGCTGCCTGTCTGAGATTTGAATTAAAAGTGGGGAATTTAGTGTGAACTTGTGAATCTGCTAAAGGTGGGCTTCGAAATTTTATTTCTGGCACTTGGGTTCCTGACTCTCGCAGGAAGCGAGGCTGCACCCCAGCAGACAAGCTCACTGACTCCTTCAACCTATCTACCTCCAATGGGAACCGGGAGGAATTTCTTCCTGCTTTAATGACCGTGTTAGTGACTTCTTCCTGGTTTCACCCTGCTTTGGACATAAGAGCATCAGACATAAACCATACAGCCTAGCATCTTTTGCCATTTATTCTCAGCTGGGCAGTGCTTCTCCAAGCAGATCCATAGAGACTGCCATGGAGTGTGACTTGGCCATGACAATCCCATTTCTAGCATGTGGCACATCCTGCACTAGGCTTGGTTCTTCTCTTGCAGCTCAGACACATTCTGCTTTATCAGGCAGAAAATGTATTTCTGATTCTTGTGTGACAGCTGAAATCTTGCATGGCTTTATGCCCACAACTCTATGCCCAGCTGGCTGGGTTTTCCCCTGTCCACTGAACACACACAGTGGTTTTATGAAACCAATGTTTGTTTTCCTGCCAAGATCTGGTTTCACCAGCATGATTATATTAACGCAAGTTCCGGTCCTGAGCCCTCTGCTTGGATGTTCATTTCCCTTCCCAGACCAGAATGAACTGTACTGGTGTGAGCACATCTGCACAGGGTTGGGTTCAGCCCCATCCCTGGACACAGTTGGACAGCAGCTTGGTTTCAAGCTGTCAGGCTGTGCTATGGCACCCTTTGCCCTGGGCACACAGATCTAGCCCCTGGTGTCCTCACCTTAATCCTGTCACAATAGTTATTTTCTGGATGCACATTCACCAGAAATTAGATTTATGATGATTTAAATCCAGCCAAAGGGTCACCAGTGGGGACATGGCAACTTTCCCTTTGGTGGCAGTTTTGCCTGATGAAAAAATTGAATGCCTCAGCATTTAGCCTGAAAATGGTAAGGAACATACCCTGTTAGCAAGGAAAGTGAGAAAATGGGAGTGTAAGCAGCACCTGGTGATGTGACAAGACAAGAACACGGCTTGTAAATCCTTTATTTCCTAACAGTGGCAATGTTTCATTTACATATTGTCACCAGAAAACAAACAAACAAACAAACAAAAAAAGATGAAAGAGGCCCACACAGGTTCAGGTGGGAGAGCCTGCAGAAGCTGCTAGCTCAAGTGCGGGTACTGAGCGTGCTGGTAGTGCTGACCAGGCTCCTCACCAAAACAGAAAGCTCTTGCCTCTTCTCACGCAGATGAGCCGCTGTCCATTTCCACCAACCCTGAAATACTTGTCATTCATCAGGTTTCACCCATCGTAGGTTGCAGGTGCTCCTTGCCTCTTCTAAACTGGAGCCAGGACTGATAACTGTCTCTATTCATTTTCCTGCTGTCAAAGGCACCAGAGTGGGTGGTGGAAAACTTCTGGGATTTTCCAGACTTTCCTGAGGCCTGAGATCCTGTACCAAACATATCCTCTAAGTCAAAACTGAGCTTTGTTGCAGACTGCATTGTTGGAACCCGTGTGGTGCTGGGTCTTCTCACTCACATCAGCCCTGAATGTCCCATTGCCTGCTGCTCTTACCAGCACTGCTCAGTTTTTTGGATTGTATCTGGATTTGTGAGCACCAAAAACGAGTTTTGAAGCTGTGTAAACAAATGCAGTTATGACTAACATTAATGCAGAGATATGGGGTTGCTTACATCCATTTTTGACATTTTAAATAAAATGTCCGCAAGCAGGTTGCTGCAATGTGCACAGCTATTTATACACAGGCTGCTTGTCACCTGCCAAATGCCCAGTGCTGATGAAAATGGTTTAGGACTTAAGAAAGAGAAGTCTTTCAGCTGTTATCTCAGACATGTATAAGACTTCCACTTAAGGCAGAAGCTTTTGGTTTTGGAACCATATTTTCACTCTGAAAGTTTAATTAGCTGATACTTCCCCATTATTGCTTTTATTCATCATCCCTTTGTTTTAGTGGACCATCTAATTTCTAAGGATCTGAAAGCACTTAGTTTTACACACCAGATAAGGTAAGGGTTTTGTTCTTAGGGACAGGTTAGGAAATGCTGACAGAGAAGGCAGAAGACTTGGCCAAGGTCAAACACTAGGTCTGTGCTAAACTGGGATGGTGGGGCACTTGGCTGGTTGCACTTTAACGTCTGATCGTCATCTTCTCTGGAGAATCTGTGTATTTGCATGGCAGATAAATGACCTGATGATTTCTGAGCATCTGCTGTCTTGGGTACCTGCATTTTACTGGGGGTTTTAGACTCAGGTTCAAAACTGCACTGTGATCAAGATGGACTGAGCCAGCTAAGCTGCAGTCACTGCTCCTTTCCACAGGCTTATCCTGTTCTCTCTTGCTGCACTGAGCCAAAGTGGAGCAGCTCTCCCGCGCTGCAGACTGAGAGGGCACTCGCATGTGAGCTGCTGCAGGTGGGCTGGAGTCAGGTAGCTGACAAAGCCATGAACTCGCTCACATGTCTGAGCTCCAGTTGTTTTGTGACAGCTGGGATGTCTCAGGTTACCTGTGGGTCTTGCAACTGTTACTGATTTATCAAAAATTCAGCTTTCTCTGTCAACATTTTTGGTAAAGAGACTATAAGCACAGCCTGCAGAGGTTGGGTTGACGTTATGGACAAGAGCCCATGGAGCGCATAGGCGGGCCGTGGTTCCCGGGGCAGCCCTGTGTCCCATCAGTCACACTCCACCCCTGCGTCCTCACTGTGGGAGCAGTTGTGTATGCCCCAGTTGGATTTTGCACAGTCGTAAATTGAACGTTCGTTCCCGCTGCAATTCACGTTATCGAGCCAAATTCGTCCAGTGCCTTTGGAAGAGGAATTAAGAAAAATAAGTAAAACATACAACAAAAAACAGTCACTGATGTACAGAAGAAATGGTAGTATGCACTTTTTTAAAGAGAGCCCTATGGAGGCATGTGTTGGGTTGCACAGCTGGCACATTGGAAAGCCAGCCTTTGGGCGCAGTTCAAGCAGCACTTGAGATGCAGATACCTCATCCCAAGCGGACTGAGCTGCCCCTTTGAAGCCATCCTCTTTGCTGTCCCGTTGCTTGTGTAGAGCACCTTGCTGTGATGCTTGCGGGGTGCTCATTGCCTCCCGTGCCAGGTGGGTAACACACCCCCTGCCTCGCAGCCCAGCCTGGGGAACTGCTGTGGACTCACCTGCTCCTGCAGTGAAGGCGGAGATGGCCCGGTTGTACCCCATCATTCTGCAGACCACGGAGGCGTCTTGGATGTCCCAGCCATCATCACATATCGTTCCCCAGGACCCTTGGTTAAAGATTTCCACGCGACCCCTCCTGCCCCCGCTTGCAATTCGTATGTAATTATTGAATTGACCTGATGGATTGGAAGAGACAAAAATAACTGTACTAATCATAAGGGCAGGATGCTAAAAGCACATAGAAGGATGGAAGCAGTGACTGCCCAAAATGGATGAATGCTCCCATCTTCACGGCTGCAGCTGGGGTGGGACCAGAAATTACTTTTAGCTCAGATCTGAACAATTCCAGGCCCTGTTCTGGCTCCAGAGGCTGCAGCTCAGTGAAATCGCTCAGCTCAGACCCCTCAGTTCTGGTAGCTGTGCTGCAGGTTAACCGGTGTGTGCAGGAGACACACTGGTCTGATCTCAGCTGGCTTTGATGCCAGAGTCAAGTGATAGAAGAGGAAATAAAAGTCCAGTACCTGCTCCCCGTTCACCTTTGCTCCCTTTCGTTCCTGGAGAACCTGTTCCAGATTGAAAAACAAGCAAATATTTGACTGTTGCCTGGGGAAAAGATCCAGTTATTGTTTTTTTGAGTAATTAGGTGGGTCACAGATAGGTGGAGGTCTCTGTCTCCATGTGGAAGGGACCCTCTGAAGTGACTGAGGGTATGTGAAAGGAATGTGACAGCAGCATGGCAAGAAAAGTAAGATGACATATGGCACAGTTTTTCTGATCTGTGACCCAAGAAAAGGTCAGCTTGCAAGATCCCGTCCACTTGGGAAATGTGTCTTATTCCCACTGCTTAACTGTAAAATGACATCTCTGATAGCCTCCAGGCTCTCCAGGAGCAGGTAAGGTATCTCCCAAAGTGCAGGAAGATCTACATCAGGGGTTTTGCTCTCTAAGTGCTGCCATGGGACAGCAGAAAGCCACTCACAACTTCTCCACATTTCCATACAGCACCCTCGTCCTGAGAGCGTAAGTACTTGAAAAGACATGGTGAGCTCTTCCCCCCAAAAGCTACCTCCGCAAAGCACAAATTGCCATCTCCTTCTCTGGGGTGGGATCTGAGACCCACCTGGAGCACAGTACCTAGCCTGGGGTCACCCCAGTTAGGCTTTTCCTCCTCCACCCCTCCTCCAGAGGCAAAGCTCTAGAAGAATAGTGCACAGAGGAGTCCCAGGATGGCTCCAGTTTACTTTATGTCTGATGACTCTTGTACCATTCAGTGTGAACACATTAAGAAAAAAGGCATCTGGAGCACTGGTCTCTTCATGTGGCCTATTGTAATTACTGCTTTGTTAATTTATTTATTTATTTTTTACTACAAGTCTTAGGGTTTTGGGAAGCATTCTGTGATTGGAAAGGAAGTGGGTGAGGATGGGGAGTTGTAGCGTTGGCCCTTTTGAACTGTCCTGCAACCTGAGGGGCTTAGTTAAATAGCCCTTGTGTTGCCAATTCTGTGTTCCTGACCACCATGTAAATCCCAGAAGCACAGTATGTTGAAAGATGTCTCTGTACACAGCAGAGATGAACATGGATTTGGGAAAATCCAGTGCATCTGTTTACTTGGCTTTACTTTTAGCAAGCCTCCCAAGGTATGAATGTGATACTCCTCACATTCGCCTTCTGGGAAGACTGATCTGTCCTTTGAGTTCCTCCTGTAAAAGTGCCCCAGAGCAGCTTGTGCCACTGTGTGCTGTACAATCCCAAACCAGAATGTGCCATCTTTGGCAAACAGCCTTACCTGGAAATCCGCGTTCTCCTTTGTCTCCTTTTACTCCTGGTTCGCCTTTTAGACCACGAATGCCATTATCACCCTTGCTTCCTTTTTGACCCATTGGACCTGGGCTGCCTGTGTGGAAAGCAAAAAAGTCATTGTTTTTGTCCCTTGCCAAAGAAACAGTGTGAAAAGCATTTCACATTGATGCAGGGAACTGGCACGTGACATCTAAAGCACTGTGCTTAATCATCATCAGAATAAGTAATGCTGTCAAAAAAAATATTTACCTTGTGGGCCCTCATTTCCCTTTGTTCCTTTTTGCCCTGGAATACCTAAGATCATTACAAGAAAAAATAAGGCACATATTTATACAATTTAAAAAACTTATGAAAACTAGTATTTATGGTGGGTTTCACCCAGTCCAGGTTAACTGTCTACACTATAGTCATCTAATTCTGAAGGGCGTCTTACTTCCTGTTATACTCAGAGCAGACCTCATCAGTACAGAAAAAAAGACAGTGGAGAGTTGTATTCTGAAGTAGATTGATTTCTGGTCATCCTAAACTCCTGTTGGCAGAAAGACCCTGCCTCCAGCTAGGTCCTCATTGACCACGTAGACAGCCTAGACTCATAAATTCAGATTCATCAGTCAGGTAAGCATATGACATTGGGCCAGGTGACTCTCTATCATCCAGGTATCCATGAATGCAGAAGGGTGCAGCCCTGATGAGCCCTGATAGAGATGAGAGGTTGTGTGCACTATATAAATTCAGAGTTAAAAAGGAAATACACCAGAATAGGCTTGTACAGCAGAACATTACCCTACGGATTTGGGTGCCCAAGATACAGAGGTGGACTTCTTCAGATGGAAAGTCAAAGCAAAGGCCTGGGCTATGTGCTCCAAGCTGGCCTCTGAAGAGACCTCTTCCTGTAATGCTACAGAGGAGGCCAAGACAGATGATTGCTAGTCAGTACCCTTCCCCATCAGATTTACAGCCTGTAAAATTTGTCTTCAGCTCCCAGGGTAGGGAGGCTGTTTTTTTGGTTCATCTTAAACTTCAGCTTTTTTTGTGCATTTTCTATTTATACAAAAAAGCAGGTAACATCACCTCCTTGTACACGATACAGATGCCTGAAATGACTCCTCCAGTGAGCAGCTATCCCTGCGGCAGCCTGGCAGAGGCCCAGGCCCACCATCGCATCCCGAGATGTGTCAGGCCTCCAAGAGCAGGACTCAACAAATCGCCTCCGTGCTGCTCAGATCCCTTCCCATCGTCTGCATAATGTGTGCTACTGACCCTAGACCTGTGTTATTCTCCTTTACCTGGTACTCCGCTGTCTCCTTTTTCACCTTTGAGTCCCACATTGCCTGTCATTCCTGAAATTAAAAAGAAATCAGCGAAGGTGAAGCCATCGCACAAAGCGAGGCCAGTGCAGTAGGGCAGTGGGTTACGGATTTCGGTAGCTTTGTACCTGGACTACCTCTGGGCCCGAGGTCCCCCTTCTCCCCCTTCTGACCAGGCGTGCCGCTGGGGCCAGGAATTCCTGGGGGGCCACGTTCTCCAGCTGAGCCTTGAGGGTGAACAACAACAGCAGACGTGAAATGCAGCCAACAAATGAAGGAGGAAAACCAAAGATAGCTCATCCCCGACCCCCACACAGTGCAGACTGAGTTATCCCTATGAAGGCAACATAAACACTGGTTCTCTCCAAATTGCAGCCCTCCCCTGGCAATGCCAATCTTAGTGGTGCAGTGATGGCCTGCAGGGAGAGGCTGGAGGGTCCTTGCAGACTGCCAGCCCTGAGCAGCACAAGAGCTTTCCTAAAGGAGCAGCTGATGTCTGCCCTTGTGTGTGCATGTCTGTCAGGAAGGATGTGGCCTTCCATGGTACAGCACTCTTCCCTCCCTCTTGTTCTTCTTCACAGTGAGTGGGGTCTGGCTGCGGGATGGGTTTGCACAATGTTGGCATGGGTTCTTCATCTAATCATTGTCTTCTCTTATCCATGCTGGGAGCTAGCTTGGCTGCAGCTTTCCTTGTCATGATGCACCATGTTAAAAAGATCAGTCTTACATCCCTAGAAGAAACTGCACCTTCCGTACTGCTTACCTGCCTCTCCTTTCTGCCCAGGACGTCCAGGCTCCCCCGCACTACCTGTAACAAAATCTTGGCATCAGTTCTATTTGGGCTTAGCCAAATGCTTCAGCTAGGGCAGCCCTCCACAACAGCACGTGCGTGCTGATGGTGGGTTGTGCTGTGTCCTCCTCACTTACCGTTGAAACCTTGCAGTCCCTGCTCTCCTTGGTTTCCCTGAGGACCCACGGGTCCACGGGGCCCCGGGTCTCCCATCCTGCCCATTTCACCTTTTTGTCCTTTGAGACCTACCAAACAGCACAGCACACGTGTAAATTAAACAAACAAACAAACAAACAAAAACGGACAAAAAAAAAAAAAAACACAACAAAACACAAGGATTTGTTGTCTCTGAAGGCAGCGGAGCACCTTCTTCCAGCTGTACTAGTGCCAGAGTTTGCCCAGAGTGGTGAGTTCTGGTGATTTACTTCTGAGGAATCTCTAGCCAACCTGTCCAAATGTCCTCTCTCATCTGCACCATGTACATCTTCTGCTTCCTTTTGCTATGCTGCTTTCAGCCTTTCCTCTCCAGGTGCAGCCCACGTGAGACTGTTGAATTTTCGTTATCCAGGACATGCCCACTAATGTGTGCTGCACAGGAGAGACATGGTGCATAACTCTCCCACTTACGATGTATAAAAGCCAGGCTTATATAGGATATAAAGTTCTCAGAAGTAGGTTTTACTATAGCGAGAACTAACATCCATGTGCTTCTGCACATAAATTATATTGTATTATTTTATACCACAAAAATCCTACTGTAAACGTTGCTGCTTAAACCTGGGATAAGCTGATAATTGAATACTTGCGCCTTTCATTAGACCAAGGTCACTCTATAAGGAGACTTCCATGGTGCAGAGTTAACGTTTTGCACATCCGCTTTCCCCAGGTCTCCTATGGGAGCTTTGCTGGAGCACAACACAAAATGAAATCCTTCCAGATCAGGCCAAGAGCCCTGTTCATCCCACTCCCTCATGGACTGGCAAGTCATGCTCAGGGCTGTTTGGATTTTTTTATGAAATGTGGGACCTATGAAGACTTCATCTGGTGTTTTAAGTAGAACCAATTTAAATAGGAATACATGGGAGAATCTTAAAAATGTTCAGACAGTGAAGAAGTCTTACCTGCAAACCCCATCTCTCCTTTTTGTCCTCTTACTCCTGGTTCACCACTTGGGCCGGCAGGACCAGGATCTCCTTTACTCCCCTTCGCGCCCTGCAGTCCCTGTAAGCCTGCATGGACAATACCACACTTCTGATGCTGCACTGAATATCATGCCTGGTGAAAATCAGCAGCAGGCCTCACAGCATGAGCCAAACTCTGCTCTCTGTGTACCTGAGAGTGGTGCCAGGGGCAGAAGGACACTGGCCTACCATGGCTGGTGCAATGGCTCTAAACACTTACTTTTAAAACAAGAATTTTTCCAGCTAAGTTTTGCTTTTGTTCGCACTAGTTTTACATAGGCTTATTTCCTTCAATTCCAATGACATTCCTACTAACTTACATCTTAACTGAGGACAAGATTGCCCATAAAATCATCCATAAAGTCACGTTATGCTCATCTACAGAAGTGATTCAGGTGTTAAAAAAGCCTTACCTTGGATTCCTTGGTCTCCCTTAGTCCCCGGTGGTCCCCGTAGCCCTGAGATGTAAAATACATATATCAGCTGATACACATCATCTATTCGCAATAACGAGCAACAAGAAGAGGTGAATTTTTTAATCATCCTTTGTGCGTGTGCTTTCGGTCACCACTGAGGCCAATCTTCAGCTGGCAGAGGTGAATGCAGGCACTCGAGCGAAGTCCATGGAGCTCGGCTGAGTGCACGCTGGGCAGGGGCCAGCTGTCCTCCTGCCAAAGCCGGCTGACCGCCCGCTTGTGGGGACCTTTGGGAGATCTTTCCTGAAAAGGCACTGAGCTATTGGGCTCTGATGAATAATAACAGTGTTTGGCTGGAGATGGTGTTTCAATGTTGTGAATGCAGCCAGGAAGATATGAAAAAAAAAAGATTTTTTAAAAATCTATTTATTTTTTTTCTTCAGAAAAGCTCATCAGCATAGCCAAGAACTAGGGATGGATGAGATACAGACCTGACCTAACAAGGGGTGCATCTTAGATCATCATTATGGGATCACTGAAACCTCAGTTTCTTTGAAAAATGCCTAGTCCAACCTCCACTCAAAGCAGAGCCAACATGAGATCAGGTCTTGCTGCATCCTCACAGTCTGGAGACATTTATCTTCTGCAGCTGGTACAATTCCACCTGAAACCCCCACGGGGACCCAGCACAGCAGCTTGTGCTTGCGCAGAGGAGAGCTCTTGCTCCTAGCTCATTCCCAAGCCCGTGTAGTTGTTTCCTCAGGGACAGGGTGGACAAGTTCCGAGGTCTGTCACTGCTCACTACATGTACTGTTTGGCTGGGGCCCTATAGAGGAGAGATTGGGGAATTCTCCTTGAATCGTCCTGGAGTGAGTTGTGCAGCAGGACCTGCTATGTCTGGGACAGAAGGCCCAGTTGTGGGATGCACATAAGCCCCGTGTAAATGGTTCACCCCCCCTCCCTGATCCTCTTGTCTCAGATGGGGATTTGGGAAGGTTATTGCAGAAAACAACCAAGTTATGGTTTCTCCACTGCTCCTGAGCTTTTCTGGCATGGTGGCAGTGAGGAGACACAGCCAAAATGGTCCTCCATGGTCAGCAACCAGTAAGAGAGCCCTCGGGCAAGCCGAGGCTCCTGGGGGATCAGTCAAAAGGTGTGATAGGTCTCCTCATGGCCAGGGCACTGGGTGCCTGCACATTTGGTGGGATAGGGGTCTAGTGACTGAAATCCCAAATCCTCGCCTCAGATCTCTTAGGAAAAAAAGAGAGAAAGGAAAAGAGGAAAAGTTGGTTAAGGCTCATCTACCCACATACCTGGTGAACCAGGATCTCCTTTGCGTCCAGGAGGCCCTGAAATAAATATTTAATGGATACTTTTCAGTAGTCATTACTCAGCAAAGGACATACCGATATGGACCAGTAGGCTTGAGGTCTGGGTTGAAGACAGCAGCCTTTCGGAGGGCACTCAGTTATGGGAGGGGAGAGCAGCCCCCAGCCCCTCAGGCAGCTGCAGAGGGAGCTGGGCAAGGTGCAGGGCTGTGCTCCGGCTTCTCCAGCTGCCCCCAGCTCCCTGGACAGTGTCCGACCTCGGGCACTGGAGCATCACAAACTACCGGACAGGAAGACCAAATCCTGCCCTAGTTATTCCTTCAGAACTAGATTTTCCCTGGTTTGGCCCAGCTTTGCTGGTGGTGCAGAAGAACCAGCTCTTCCCACTGAATAGCCAACATGGAGAAACAGAGCTGTACCTGCAACCACAGAGACGTTGCTCATCATCATCATCAAATTTGCATTGCTGCTTTTAATGATGGTGATTTCCTCTTCTAAGCTTCTCCTCCAGTTTTCTTCATGTCTCATGTCCCTCTCCAAAAGAACATTGTTGGCATAGGATCTTCCCAGCATCCCTTCTGCATAGGATGCATTATTTTCTTGACATTTCAACAGCTGCTGCTTCATTTTAAACACTGAGGAAACAAAACATCCATGCAGTGAATATTCCCTGCTTGATCCAGCTGGGAAATGCCTGGTCAGCAGAGCAGCTCCCTGGTACCCGTGGGGTTAAGCACCACCACCAGCTGTTTTCACATGCTGGTCTTTGCTGCAGCCAGGGGTGCAGACATCTGGACCGAGGGCAGATGCAAAGCACATATAGGGGCTGGGGACTGGCTTCCTGCAGCAGCTGCTTTGACTTGTGGTGTGCCTGTGCTCCCGCAGAGGTTTCCTATCCGTGTGCTCATCCCCCTCACCCATGCACTCCCTGAGCACCCAGCAAAGCTGTCTTTGGATACCAAAGCTGCAGCAGGATGGATGCATTACCTTTGTATGCCAGCAGCCCCTGGCCGACCGTCAGCAGCAGCAGGTAGATGCCAAGGGCAGACCGAGCACAGCACGTGGATGGCTTTCTTTGGCTTTGAGGCTCTAAAAACCAACAGAAGTAGGACAAACATCCTCTCGCATCTCTCCTGCTACAAACTCTGCTTGTTTCCAGACATTTCAGGTTTGGCCACACCAAAAACTCAGTGCTTTCCAGCAGCAGGGTGCCCTGTGAGGCTGCTAGGTCCCGTGAGCCGAGTGGGCTGCCTTCCTCTGCCCCGAGCGCTGCCCCAGCCTGTGCACTGCGATTCACCCTTGGCGTCCTTTCCTCAGCTGGTTTAACCAGCTCACTTCCATCGAGACCCAATCCGGCCTGTGACAGTATGAGCACGGCAGGTCTCCCCTTTCTGCATCAGTGAACTCCCTGTTTCCAACGCGTTCATTTGTCCCAGGCTGCCCTTCAAGGAGGGTTGCTCAAAACGCATGCTCTCCCTCCCCAGAGCACTGCATACATGTGACTCCAACAGAGGTGCAAGTACACATCAAAACAAATGAAAAATCAATAACAAACAGAACTGCAGAGCAAATGAAAACAAGTTGTAACATTTAAAACAAATTGTCACCAGCAAGTGTAAAAGAAATGAGCTGCTTTGTCAAACTTCAGCTTTTAGGGAGAAAAAAAGTATTTTGGAAGCATTAATAATTACTTCAGACATGCAATAAGTTACCCTTAATTGATTTTTTTTTTCAAAGTAATGTAATGAGGAGTTTAAACTCTTAGCTTTAAAAGAGTACAAAGATTTAATTAGTTTTACAATAGAATGGTTTAGTCAGCAATAAAATATTTATATTCAGCTAAAAATTCATAAACTTGCATTTTTTTTTTATTGGATCTGGTGATTTCAGTATCTTAACTATTAAGACATGACAGTTTCACTCAGTGAAATTAGGCATTTTCTGAAATAGGGAAAGAGAATTATTTTCTGATGCTCAGCATCAGCTTTGGCTGGAAAGGACAATTCTATATACTACTCTTTTTAAATGGTCAGTTAATTTAGTAGCAAAATCATTGTAAAAAGCATTTAATAATCAGTATAAATACAATATTTCATTTTTATGTTTTTCATAGACCCAATAAAATCCACATCAATCCATTTAATAAAAATAAACCTTACCACTTATCTGAAAGGTTGTAGTAGAAGCTGAAGCAAACCCAATCTTGTCTGAAACACTGAAAGTGCTCATATCACTTGAATTTCCATCTCCTCTGTATCTGTCTTTAATTTTCATGACAAATGTCCTGTGGCTAACCTAGAGCCTTGTCAGATTTCAGACAATAGAGAACTGAAGGGACTTCCTATCTGCCTCCTGATTTGATATGCTTTCTGATATGTTTTTCCTATCTGCTCAGTTTTTATAGACTCATGAGAACTCTGATGTGGTAATTCGAACAGTTCCTCAAAAAATCCCACAGCTAAGATGTTCAGCTGCTCTTCTGTGCTGGCTCACCAAGTCCACAGAGCCTTGGGCATGGTCCTGCAAGAAGTTCGACCCTGAGTTATTAAACATCTCTGCACTTCAGGAGGGTTGGGCGTGAGGTGGCCATTTGGCTCCTAACACAAGTAAACCTCCTCCTGCTGGAAGAAGATCCCTGGTTGAACGTTAGCTTCAAGATCCATCCCCTGGGAGGGGAGGTGAAGCACTGATGGCGATAAAACCCAGGTTAATGTGCACCAATATGACAATTTAGTGATGGTGCATCACTGAAATACAAGGAAGAAAAGAATCAGGAGGAGCTGTAAGGACAAGATGGTGGGGAGGGGGAGGCTGAAGCCAAAATGGGCTTGGGGTGTAATGGAGAAACACTCGCAGCCTCCTTGCTGAGGCTCTTTCCAGCCCCCACCTCCTTTATCCAATTCCACAGCCACAGACACAGTTTCCACCACATCACCACTTCACTCACGCCCTGTACATCTCACCCCCGTGGCATTTCGCCATCTCTGAAATTTGTGTCGGGGCTGGTTTTGATTGCGCAGAGGGAAGCGACTCACCCAACCCCGCAGGCGAGAGCCGTCGGTAGGCTCTGGGCAGAGCCCTCCGCACCCACGCTGCCACCACCGCCTGCTGTCCCCTCCAAGGCGCGGAGGAGCCGCTGTCACAGGGTCCCCTCCCAGGCTGCGGGTACGTGCTCAGCTGCGGGGCTGCCGAGTCCTCGCTGCTTTCCATGGCCATGGGAGAAAGCACGGTGTCAGCTTCGGGCGGAGGTGAGCTGGCAATATGCAGCCGGATGGCCTGGTGCAGAACGAGACCCTTGCTTCTGCACCTGACACATAGCCCTCTAAAAGGCTTAAACCAAAAATAAGTGGGGATTTTGAAATCCACTTCTGCGTTTGCCTTTCAAACACGCAGCTGTGACCTGGTTTGGCACCAGCTGGGAGGAAGAGGAGCCCTCCGCTGTTAGGGTGGCTTGAGAGGTTACCACCGATCTGCTGAGCCACAGTAACCGCCCGTGTGTGGTCTCCCGTCGTGGCATCACCCTCACACTGGCATAAGGGCTCACATCCAGCCCGTATCTAATGGCTTGGGTAGCACAGCTGACCGCTCAGCTCCACGCAGGCCTGGAGCCACCTACTCTTGCTGGGCCAGGTGACAAGCTGGGTATGACTGCACTTGCGTTGGCAAGTGGATGTTCATAGAGGTGGATGTGATTCAGGTGCATGCAGACAGCAGAGGTACAGCAAGAAGTCTTTTAACAACACATCTAGGCAAATCCATTTTACTTCAAAACTATTAAAAAGGAGCTGCAGCTGCAGCTTTCAAAAAGCCCTTTCAAAAGGCAGAAGGTGCAGCCAAATCTTTGTGCCCTCTTTCTCTCAGAGAGAAGTTCAGGGGTTTGTTTTCCCCCCTCTCATGGTTGTGCTGTGGCCATGCCATTCTCAATGGCCCAGGTGACATCGGTGTTAAAGCAGGGCTACAGATGCACAGTTTTGGCAGTCCTGATCTGCACTGCTCCAGGGTTCAAAGTCCAGTTCTCCACTTGGCTATTGCAGAAAAGTCAATAGCAAAGACATGATCACGCCCAACTCTGCCTGCCAGCCTTGGTTGCCCACCCAGGTGGCCAAGCCTGGTTCTCCTCATATTCCCAGTGAATTTAGCTCTGTGCAGCTCCATGTGCAGCCACGTTCACACCAGTCAGGTGAGCACCTGGGTGCCTGGGAGCACTGTAGTGTGTATCCATCTGGATATCAGCCTCTGCAAACCAGTGGCAGGAGGTGTCTCGGCCAAGCCACAGGCATCAGAGATCATGCACTGCCATGCTCGCTTGGCCTCTGCCACCTCCCTCTTTCTGCTGTCTTTCATTTTTTACTGCACCATCACTGGCTGCAGCAATAGATTGACTTTGATTGTGCAATTGGGGTTACTAACTCAGGAAAGAAAAAAGAAAAGAAACTGCTGATTCAGTGTGGTCTCCTGGGGTTGAGGGTTTGCTGAAACAATGTGATTATTAATAGAACAGAAGTTTCCAGCACATTATGTGACATGTCTGCTGGGCCATCAGCCTCACCCTCCAGGCTCTCAGTCTCCTCTCCTTCTTGATGCTCTTCCTGCCTCTATTGAAGTGCTATGCCAAAGTCTTGGGGAAGAGCATGAAGTCCTCCTGTTCACCCTGGCCCTTCCCTTCCCATGCTGTGATGTTGGTGGCTCATGCTGGGCAGAAGGTGCTCCTCATGCCCTCATCGCAAAGGTGCACCACATCTGAAATGAGTTTTATTGAGGGACCACAGCCACATTAATGTCATTGGCCCACAAGTAACTGCTGATGGAAGGCAAGGGAATTGTCTGGCCCCTGGCCATTCCCACTACCTCTCTCATCTCGTTTCACCACTGTTGTCAGCTGCAGGCATTTGTCACCACCAAAAGCTGTCTACTCATGGCAGAGCAAAGAGAAGTTACGTCAGGCTCCAGTCTGGTGTTAGGTAATCACAGTGCTTCCCAGCAGTGATACTGCCAGGGGGCCTGGACAGATGTTAGCCTCCTCAGGATAAGCATTTGTCCTGAAAGAATGGGATCTGAGATTTTTTTAATTTTTAATTTTTTCCCCAAATGAGAAGAAGATATCTTAGCTCAGAGGTGCTTCTCCATCTATCTTTCAGTATGGTAGTGTTTCCAAACTCACCTGATGGTTTCCATACTCTTCGGCATAAATGGGCAGAGTTCAGGGAGCTTTGGTGCCCCTCCAAAGATCGGGAGGAGAAGAGGTGAGGGCACAAACAGGCCCCATGTCAGGAAAGCTGGGGCAGCAGCCTCTGCTGTTTCAGCAGTTGCCTCTAGACTGAAATGAGAGTGGCAGCCAAAAAAGGCAACAATCTACCCCAATCAGTCTATCCCAACACCTGTACTCATGTTGCTACAGATGGGCTTCAAAATAAAAAAAAAAAAAAGTAATCCTGCCCACAGACCACACTGCTCTCCCACAGGTACAGGTAGCTGTGGTTTGACCTGGGACATGTCTGGCAGATGCCATCGGTGGCTGGAGCTGTACAATTGCCTCTGCAGTGGTAGGTTTGCTCATATACTAGCTTGTTTTGTTTTGTTTTGTTTTTGCTATTTCACATGATTTTTCTCTCTCTTCCTCTTTTTAGAATGAATCAGGCTGGTAAACTTTGACATCCCAGTCAGCTCTTGTGGTGGGTTGACCATGGCCACCAACCAAACACCTGCCCAGCCACTCGCTCAGTCTCCTCTCCCCGTGGGATGGGGAGAAAATAGAAGGAAGGTGAGAAGACTCCTGCACTGACATGATGACAGCTTGGTGGGGAAAGCAAAAGCTGTGTGTGCAAGCAAAGCAGAAAGAGGAATGAATTAATTCTACTTCCCATCAGCACGCAGATATGCAGCCACTTCCTGGGAAGCAGGCCCTCAGCACGCGTGATAGCTGTTTGGGAAGACAAATGCCATAACCATGACCATCCCCCCTTCCTCCTCCTTCGCCTGAGCTTTTACTGCTGAGCACAACATCATATGGTGTGGAACATCCCCGTGGTCAGTTTGGGTCAGTCTGGGGTTTGCCTTGTTCTCCTCGATGAAGGACCAAGGTCTTCAGTGCCTGTGTATATTGGGGGATGCCAAAGCATGCCATGAGTTATCTGCCCACCGGGACCTCACGGAGGGGTCAGGTCTGGGGTGTCCCTTCTGAGTGTCCCACTGACTGCCCAGCTCAGCCCCGGTCAGCACACCCCGAAAAATCAGTGGATCCAGCACTAAGGGCAAGAAATGTTGTGGTGCCTGCAGGGTTTCCATGCAGAAAGAGAGAATGAGATGAACACACAAGATCTGAATAACTGTGCTTTGTACAGGGGCATTAAAACAAAGCTGGAGCCTGGACCCATATAGCAGCAGGGACTTCTGCATATTTTCAGATTCCTGGTGTCTAAAATCTATAGTCCACCTGCAGGTGCGACTCTAGAGTGGGTGTTGTCACAGGCAAGGTCCTCGTCCAATGTAGACACCACCACAGGGAGTCCTGATGCTCCACACTTGAGGTCACCGCACTACAAAACCCACTTTTGCCTGGGGAGCTGCCTCCCCATAGGCCCCTGAATGAAAGAAGACAGTGCTGATTTGTCCCCCACTTTGTGTCCCTCCCTATCTCCGGTGCTCCTCACCTGCCTGGGGCCCTTGGAGACCCTGCATCCCTGTGTGCCACCACCACAGCTGCTGCGGCAGCACCTGGGCTCTCCTGGGACTGCGGAGAAGCACTTGTGCTAAAGCAATAAAATCCCTGGCACAGCCTGGCTGACATCTCTCCTTTCCAGCTTGATGTGTTGCTTGGCTTTGTTGTAGAGATTGAAACCAGATTTTCTTTCCTTTCCATGAGTTATGTTAATTTGTGTTTCATCAGAACTTGCCTCTTCTCCTCCCTTTCTTCCCCCCCAACCCCCCGCCTTTAGGCTGGATCCAGCTGCACCATGAATTCAAGGAACCACCTGCAAAATATTTTAACGACTTCAACCTGCTCTTTGAGGTGAATTAATACCAGGTTGGCCTCCACAGTGTGGTGGAATAGTCAGGGTTGGCTGAGCAGGCCACCCTCAAAGCTGAAAAATATGTTCTGCAAGGCAGCCGCTCCTGACAGGCAGCTCTGCCTCCAAGGAGCCCACATGCTGTCCTGTGCCGCACCTTGCACACGGCTGTCCCCTGCTCAGGTAGAGCTGATGCCAGAGATTTGATGTATCCTTAACCAGCTTTGGAGGCATAACGAGATGTGCAAAGGTCAGCCACATGAGGAAGGTCGGATCTGTTGATGGTCTGCTATAAACAGCGCAGCTCCAGCTGAAGGGAGGCATCTCCCACCTCTGCATGCAGCGGCTCGGTGCTGGAGGGAGAGGTTAGCTGCTCTCTGATGGGATCCTTTGGTTTGTCCCATGCTTTCAACAAGGCCAGAAGACTTTTATATGCACAGCTCACCATGCAGCAACACCCCTTGCTTTTCTCCTTTTAAAATCCCAAGGTTGTTTTAGGTTTGCTAAGCAGCTATGTGCCCTGTCCAGCGATGCTGCATGTGCTGCTGTGGTCACCTCTGCCCAGGTGGGTGCCCACAACCAACCCAGCAAGGAGGTTCTTAACCTGTCCTCATCTCCTCTTTGTGCAGGAAAACCTCTGGGATTAGGCAAGGTTCAGGGCAGTTGTAATTTTAGGTATTAAGCCAGGCAGGTAGCAAGCAGATCGTTCAGAAGGACATTCCTAAAGAGGTTTATTATCCAGTATTGACCTTGTACTGGTTCACATCCCAATTAATTGCCTGCACATTACTCTGGATTTATCGCTGTGTAAACAAATTAAGGAGCTAAAACTTGGGCTTCCATGGAAGCACACCACAGGATGATTTGTCTCTGATAAAGTTTCTGGCCCAAATTTCCATGTCCTGAATGCTACTGGCAAACACTTCAGCTTGAAAATCCATTAACCTGTAACCATGAATGCAGAGAGCAGACGTGTGTGAGCAGCTATGCACACAGACTTGAAGCCGTCACTGACAGCAGTCCATACAGAATTAACTCAAAGCAACTGTCCTGTAAAACATACGTGCAGTGCTAGGCACTAAAGGGCAGCCTCTGAAAATGCTTCAGGCTCCCGTCTCTCTCCTCCTGGTGCTGACACGGCCCCGTAGCTCCTGTCTGCTCGGCAGCAAACCTCGGCTCCCTCTTGGTGACGTTCCTGCTCGCCAGTGACAGCCACGCTGGGCTGAGCTTGCTCAATCCTCTGCTAGGAAACGATAAGCTCGAGCGTGAAACCACCAGCATCAGCACATGGGAGAAAGAAAGGGACAGGAAAGGGAAAGACACCTTTGCGGGAAGTTTCGGTGCTGACGGGAAACTGCAGCCGGTTTGCGGTCGCTGCACTGCTCCCTGCAGCTCTTGCCTTCCCGTCTGTGTGGGCTGCTTTCCTTTAATTACGGCCGATAATCGATTGCTGCTTTTCTCCAGTGTTGTCTTTAGCAAGGATAACTGGTTCTTGTTAACTCTTTTGATTCTCCAGTGTTTCTCAGCGTGAAGGTGTTGGCCTCAGCTTTGTGTGTCAGGAAATATCCCAGAGGAAGGGAACCAGGAGCTGGCAAGGGACGGCAACAGCTGGGTGAAGCACCTTCATGGGCAGAGCAGGGACCTCATCAGAGTGGTTGGGTGCTGCTGGCTTATGTGTGTCAGCCCTGCGATGGCTGGGAATGGGCTGGTGGCTCCGGGGCCATCAGCAAGGCTTGCCCCGCACCAGGGCAGTGTGTCAGGGCTGGCCTGCTTGTGAAACATTTGCACTTCCCTTCTCACGTGCCCACAGCGGGCTCACAGGTCACATGCGCTACCGTGCAAGAAAGGCAAGTGTTGTCTCTGCTTCTTTCCCTTACTTTTCTCTCCCAAACAAATGCGAAACCCTGGTTCAATGTTCTCGTCTGAACATCTCACAAAATGGGCTAACACTACTAGCAGGACAGACTTAAACCGGGATCAAAAGAGCAAAGCAGGTGACTTTTTCTCTACATGCTTTCAGATGCTTTTCTTTTTTCTAACAAACCGTCTGGAAGTGTCCAAATGCCTGGGGAATTACGCGATGCTCAGGTCTTGCCAGAGGCTTACTTGCCCTAGGCATGGGCAAGTCTTTCTAGGGAAAAACAATTCTTTTGTACTGGCCTTCAGCCCTTGGTGCCATTTCCATATCCAACGCACAGCTCCTTTGGGGAACTAGCTGGGAATTCTCTTTTACTCCTGCTGTTCTGGTGATGACAGATCAAGCAGAGCTGAAGTGTTTGATGAATAAAAATAGAATTTGCCCCACATCCCTGACCCTTGTCTAATTCCAAGCCTTTACAATAAACTATGCTTTTTTTTTCTTTTTTCCTTTTTTTTTTTTTTTTTCCCCAGTCTCTAGGTGTTCTCTAGGATTCTTGTTTTTACATAAGAGCTGAAAACCCAGAATGGCTCAAGCAGAGTGGCTGGAACCTCCAATGCTGTTAAATTAGGAGTACAGTTATTCTCACAGGCCTGCGGATGCTTGAGCAGAGTTTTGACAGAAAGATGTTAAAAAGTGCTTCAGATGAGAGCATCCATGCTGCTAACACATTTTTCAGTCTTTTCCTGACCAAGGTGCAAGAGGGCTTTCTCTTTTCTCCTCCCAGTGCAAGAAAGCTTTTCTGGAGGGCCTGAAGTCTTGCCAATGACTCCATTCACTCAAGACAATCTCTGGTGGTCTCTCCTCATCCCACTGTGAATTTGAGCTAACACCAGGTAGTTTTGTGCAGAGAAATAATGGATGAGGAGAGGGAACTTGCACCCTGGGCGCAGGTGTCTCTGCTCCTCCAACCCCACCATGTCTGGTCACGGCTGCAGCCTCTCTGCATCTTCTGTGCGTCCACATGGCGATGGTGGTGGTGATGGAGCAAAGCGTACCCAAGTGCCATTGCAGGCTGGTCAATACCATGGCGGTAATCACTGAAATAAAAAAGTATGATTCTTAATAAATTCCCTCTGTTCTCACCACCACTGAACCTGGCAGAAGGCATGATTTAAGCAAAAACAAACACCAAAACCACAAATGTATATATACTTTAAAAGAAACATATTGAGGAGGACAGGGAGAAATCTGTCAGAAATAGGTTTTCATTATTGGTCAAATATTTAACTCTAACCCAATAAAATAATAAGATCTCCTTGTCATTATTTGCCTTTGTTAATAAGTCAGATGGTTTTAATTCAATACAGCACTCTTGATGGCATCAAGAAATTCTACATGGAAGACCCTGATTTATGCTCATCGTTGTGCTTAAATTAACTGAGCTGGTGTAAACGCCTGCACTGCATGTTGTTTAATCGTCCCAAGTGTGTGCAGTAGCCAGGATCTAGGGCCATTTTCGAGGTGTGTTGGAGGCAAGAGACAGCTTCTGCTGGATGTCTGCAGGCTTCGGGTCCTGCAGGTTCAGGGAAGGGACAAGAGGGACAAGATGGGCTGGGGTCACTGTGCCCACGCAGACCATTTCTGTGCCTGCTGGTGTGGACGATGGGGCAGGAGAACTGGAGGACATTGGCTAGAAGACCCATGGAGTGTGGTGGAGTCCAAGGCCCTCCTTGGTGCTCCTCAAAGCTGCCTCCTCACTGGTGCCACTGGAGGACACAGCAGGTGCCTCAGGCAACCCTTCCTTCTTGACAAGGCCCCTGCAGGAGCCAGCACCCATGTTTTGGGGCTGAAAGCAAGGGGATGGATGCATACATGGGGCTGGGCGAGGGTCAGTGAGGGAAGTCAGCCCAGCCGGTGGGAGGCTGAGCCAGGTGGCCTGGACCCCGCTCCCCCCCCATCCACATCTGAAAGAGATTTGTAGAGAGCTCAGGATGAGGCTTCCAGACCTCCCCTGCCAAAAATATTAGAAAGATGTTGTGAAAAATCAGAGATCCCGGTGTCAATAAAGCATGTGACAATTGCAGTGAGTTTCTGGCTATCCTAATTTATCTAAATTGCACCAAGCAAGCAAGCTGCTAAACAGTTTTCTCTGCGATACAAGTGCATAGCCAAGTGAATTGGACCAAGGTGCCACATGTTAATCATTACAGGATTTTGTCTGCACAACATCAGTCTTGCATGGATCTGCTTACGAAATCATACCTTTCCCATTAAACACAGTTTGAGTTTTGAAAGGGAATTCAGATTGGCTTGGTGGGAACCTTTGTATAGGGCTAAGGAAACCTGGGAGAGATAGCCCCACTGTAGGTAAAGAAAAAAAAAATATTAGCCTGACTTCTCTTTTGTGGTGCATTTAAAAGTCTCTTCTTAAGGACTGTGGATTGAAGGAGTGGCCTGAGGTGGGAAGAGTATCAAAAAAGATGTCAATATGCCAACAAATGTGTGTGCCAGAAATGAATGCATTATGTGTTAGTACATCAGAGGAAGCTAAAGAAAGGAGTGGATATCTCTCTCCATAAAAGAGAGAGATAGTCCAGTAGCTCACATCATTAAAGAAAAAAATGATCAAAGCAGAAATGAGCTCAAGTTTCCGAATGCCACCTCACCTTCAGAGTTCATTCCCTCAACCATTCAATGGTTGGGTATTTGAAGAAGAAGATGTGTGTGTGTTTGTGTGTGTGTGATCTCTACATAGAGACTTGGGTGCACATTTTCCTTTAAGTGGCAGCTCTTCTCCCTACACAGGCAACCTGCAGCACTGAATTAGAAGTCATTTTTGAGAATTTGTCTTAAAACTTCTTCCCAAACCAACAAGAAGAATAGCAAAATGCTAAGCAAAATGAAAAGAAAGTGGTTCAAGGTCATAGATTTCATTCTCCAGCTTGAGAGAGTGAAGATCCAGACTAACGACAAGCAGATGGAAAGTTAGGCACTGGTCTAAGTTGGCTGCTTTTTGCAACAGCAGTAGGGCTCGGTCTATAGTGCAATGTGTTTCTGGTGAAGATGTGCTGGCTGGGGAGCAAAAGACCATCGCACCTCCTCACAGAAAGCTGAGCCAAGAAAATTTTGGTTTCAGATAGTGTTTTGTCAGCTTAGTAACACTGTTAGTAGAGATGATACAGCTCTGCTGGCATGGAAAGTCCTACACTGGTGCATGCAAGGGCCTGATGTGATGTCTCCAGCGGCATGGCCTTACCCAGGGAGGATACATCATGCTGACAAGCTCGCTGTGTTCAGCTCCTCCTTGGTGGTTTGCATGCAGCTGTCTGGGGATGAGCCCGAGAAGTGGGAGGAGGAGGAAGGACCCGCACCATGTCTGGCACTCGGCTCTGCCCCTGGTACTCACACGGGCAATGGGGCAAGAGACTGGGCTTTTGTTTGTATCTCTTGGCATAGATAAAGGCCCCAGCGAGGATAAGTCCTAGTGCCTGGTGGTGTGTGAACAATATCTCTGGAAAGCTCTCTGGCACGCTGGTGACCCAGCATGGGAAGGGGCTGATGGCTGGTCGTTCATGGCAGGTGTTGCGCTGTGCAGCCTCAACTCAGTCTATCAGTAAGTACCTCTGAGCTTCAGTTTTCACAAAAATAAAAGTTTTCAAAAAAATGGTTGAAGAAACATAAAAAAAAAGACTGGTAGAAATACAACCAGTCCTAGGACATAAAACATCCCAGCCCTGTGGCCGTGTCCCAGGCTGGCAGCAAGCTCATGTTACTTAATTATGATATATTGCATACAGCAAATAGCAGGAGACAAAAGACCTGCTTTATTTTCACAGTCTAGAGTGTCTGTGTGTGCCTCGCAGCTGTTCAGAGCACATATATAAATGCTTCTTGGCATCCCAGCACAAATGGAGATGCTGGGGATATAACCCTGGAGAGAGAAGCTGTGATGGGGAAGTCCCATATTTACCCTTGGACAGCACAGAACTATCTTCTTCATGTTGCAAGCCAATTTCCTCCTCTTTTAAAACAAATTAAAGTTCTTTGCAGGGTTTTTCCCCTTGCAGCACTAGCTGCCCTTGCGCCTTGGCACCTTCTTCCTTGTCCCCACCCTGGCACAGTACAGGGGGGGCAGCTGCTGTGATGCCACTGGGCAGGACAACGTGGGGAAAAAGCCAGGAGCACAGTCCCGTTATCCTGACATTACGCCCCCAGTGAAAGGCTCATCTGTACCTCCTAGCTCTGTCCTCAGCTGGGGACACAGTGGAAAATCTGCAGGCTGCTGTTATTTTTTAAAATGCAAAATCCTTTAAAAATATATTTTAAATAAAGAATATTTTGAAAATAGCGTTCCTTGCACCGGCTGCTAAATTGCACGGTCCCATGGACAGAGCACGGGAGCCTGTGGTACCCAGAGCTGTGGCCGATGTGCTGGGTGGATGCGAGGATGCTGCAGCTCCGGGGCACCAGGAAAAAACAACAACCTTGGAGCACGGAAATGAGAGTTTCTTGGAGTTCCTCTTGCCTTTAATTAAGCTCATTGTCATTTTGGTCAACTCTCGCTCTCTTTTCCTCCCTCTTTCTGTCTTTTTGCTCTGAAAGTCTGTTCAACAGACTCTACCCAGCTCTCAAAGCTCCGATTTTAATTAAAGTCATTCAATGGCTTTGAATGACTAATGACCTCTTATCAGGTATTGTGCTACAAATAACAGGCGGGTGACCTTCCCTCCCACTCTTCATTAATACACTATAATTTTTTTATACTGCCTGCCCTGCCAAGACCCTTCTTGCTTTGAAATAACATTAGAATAGAAAACCTCCTTGAAATACATTTTAACTAAGTGCAAAGGCCACAATTAACGTAAAGAGGCTGATGGATGAAGATGCACCGTTGCAGGCACACCCTGAGAAACCTGACCACGAAGGGCTGTAGCTTATCATGCAATTTTCAGCAAAGAAGAATCAAGTCCTATAGCATTTCTGATGCCAAGGCCTGTCTGATGGGGATTTCTGCCTGGGGCAGTGAACACAGAGTTAGCAGGAGCCAGCACCTCCTCGCCCTGTGCCCGTAGCCGTGCAGGCCATCAGGGGCCGGCACTGTGAGCAAATGTGGCTCACATTTGGAGAGCTCAGCCTGCTCGGGCTTCTGGGGATAACCAATAAGGCAGCAGGGGAAAAGCTTTGCTACTGGAGCTACAGAAAAGGCAAGGATTTAGGATGCAAAGAAGTAAGCGTGGTTTCCATTTGACTATGGTGCTAGCTCTCTCCCTGTTTCGCTGCTGAGAGTTTTGATGGCAGAGAAAATCCTCTGTGAGCACTGTCCTGAGCCACCCCAGCCCCGCGTGAGGAAGAAAAAGAGCTGAGATGAGCAGAAGTCATTGGCAGAGCCTTTGCTAAAGAAACAGAGAGAAGTAAGAAGAGCAACATCAGAAAACAGCTTCTTTTCCCAGGGGCAGTTCTCTTTTCAAGGCGTGGGGTGAGGATGGCACCTGGCTGGGCTACCTCCGGGTAAGGGCTCCTCTGGGCCACTCCACTAGTGCTTCACTTGCCACCGGCAGGTCGCTTTGTCTTCCCTCCAAGCTCCTTTACACCCACTGGTGCTGAAGATCAATGCTTTATGAAGTCTCAGTAAACTTCTGGGATGTGAGCTGGGTGCCAGGGACTGACCAGCATGGCATCTGCCTGGCACATCGTTTCTCCAGGAAATTTCATGATGTAGGTTTCCATATCTTCAGGCGCCTGGTGAAGTCTTCACCACAAACTCACAGTGCTCTGATGACAAGAATTGAATCTAAACTAGCAGGATTGTTGAATGCTTTTTTGCCTTCTTGAATGTATCCTATAAATCAAAAGAATAGAACAAGGTGACTTCCTAGGATAAATCCTTGCATATAAATGACACGCTGAATACCAGCAACAGCTTTCAGCCATAGGTGACAACTTGGACTCATTTGCAAATGGCCACCTTGAAGCAAAATCTTCAGATTTATCATTTTATATCCTTTATATATACTTTAAATTCTTTATAAAGGACATAAATTAGCAAACTCAAGCCATGAGCGCATCGTGTTAAACCCAGATGCTTTCCAGACCCCTGGCCACAGCACTGTCCTACAGCAGCAAACTTGGTTGGAGCTGGAGGAGAACTGAGATTGCTGACGTTTTTCAGCAGCCTCTTACCTCTTTCTCTATCAGATGCTCAGCCTGCTCCCATCTGCACAACTGCCATGCTGCAATTTGCTTTGTGTTTATGTCTTAGAGCAATGAAGTGAGCTTTGGAATCATGATGCTTCTGTAGCTCAGGGTGGGAGATGGCAACACAGCTGGGCAGAGAGAGTGGGGACAGCCCAGCAGCTTTCCATGGGCTTGGACTTCCCTTGTGTGAAGCCATGAAGCCACGGTGGACCTTCCCATATGGATATGATGGACGTTTTAGTGAAAAGGACTTCCTGAGCTCCACCTCTGCCACAGTGGGTGGTGGGTACCCACACCGACCTGTTGGTGCTGTTTGGCCTTGGCAGCTGCATGGATGCTGAGCAAACCCACTGCCTTGTGCCTCCATGGCTTGGAGAAAATTCTGGTTCCTACCCACTGCTGCAGGTTCCTTGGGCAGAAGCAAGGAAATCATATCAAGTCAAGTTCTGCTTTGTCTGAGCGGACAGTGCTTATGTGCCCTGCAGCACTCACTGGGCAGACAGGTTCATTCTGCCCTCAGCATCCTCATCCCTCAGCAGCAAAGTCCCTTATTGCTCACCTGGCCTCTTCCACCAGAGAGGGTACCTCCTAGGTGTCCTTGCTCACTGTGGACAGCCCCAGAGCAGGGCGAGACCAGGCTGATGGGGCTCTATGCAAGCCCCAGGTTCCTGGAGGGGTGACTGCAGCCCCGTAGCCCCTTGTGGCAATGCCTGGGGGGACAGGACTTGCCGGGGGCAGGGGCTCTCCCAGGGCACAGCTTGGGTCTGTGGGTGCTCCCCGACCCAAGCAGGTTTGTAGGGTGCCCTTCCTTCCTACCAGCGCCTGGGGCCCCTCCTTATCAGAGTTCTCAGTTGAAAAAGTATCTCTAATTGTCTGATCTGTATAAATTGCCTGGGATAGTGTTACAGCAGTACGGCAAAGAAATCCCAGCTCCTGCCAGCAGCGTTAATCCCAGCCATGACGTTAGTACTTCATACCACAACAGTGAGAGAAAGAATAAAGCCACCAGGAGTAAAAACTGCTGGACATGGTGTTTCATCTGGGCATGGCCAGACCCAGCAACAAAGCAGTTGCAGAAGAACACCTTCATCTCCTCAGCTGTTTATAAATAAAATAGCAGGTAGAGCTAACTTCCTTGCTGTTTGAATGCAACCTTTCCACCACATCCAAAACATAAAAAAACAAACTATGGACTTTTTGTCTACATCCCCCATGTTATTTCATATGACTTCAAGCTCTCAGCATTGTCCCTGTCTGATTCTCTCACATTGGGCTGTATCTTCGCTTGGCCGCTACCAGGTTTATCAGCTGTGAGCTCCTTGGCTGGGTTAAACATGGCCAGGGACAGTGGTAAACTATTGCAGCACTCATCCACTTTCTTCTCCTGCAGGCTTCAGCCTAGTTCTTGGCATATTTCTTTTTTCAATCAAGGCATGCAGTCACAAGTCGACTCATGCCAGCTTTTCCTACCTACTTCCCTTGCCTGGGCAACCCCAGCCAAGGTGCCCCAGGGTGATGTTGTCCCCACAGACCTGGGGTGCCCAGCTGCTCCATGAAGCCCTGATGTGGGCAGAAACTTCTATGGTCCTGACCCTGCTTTAATCCTGGGCTGAAATCAGTTGGTTAAGCAGAGCTGGGGGATCATGCATGGGGCAATGTATGAAATAACAGAATTGGATGGAGAGGCTGAGACACCTCCCATGCTGTTGAAAAGGCTTGCAGAACCATGCCTGCATGGGTGATGCTTCAGAAAATGCTCCCCAGACCAGATATCCCCTCTGCCAGGCCTTGTTTCTGGGGACATGAGATACAAAGGTAAGGTCTGGTGCAGGGCAACCTTAAAAAATCAAAAAAGCAAAGGACATTGGTCTGGGAGAGTCTTAAGATGATTTCTGACAGACATATGTGCAATCTGGTCTTAAAACTCAAAGACCATAGGCTCCAAGCCCTCCCTAGATAACCTGTCATAATGCTTAATGACCTTCACAGTTAGAAAGGATAGATTTTTTCCCCAGATGCCTAATATTAAGCTCTGTTGCTAAACATTAAGCTCCTTCCTTTTTGTCCTACCCTTGGTAGCTATGGAGAGCAATTGGCTGCTGCCCTCATTATAATAACCTCTTACATATTTGAAGACTATAATCAAGCTCCCACTTCTCCTTTCCGGGCTGTCAGGCACTTTATGAAATCCCTGACGCACCCCAGCTATTTGCTGTACCCGCTGTGTCGGACGCCCCGCTCCCGGCAGGGGCAGGTGGGCAGCATCCTGCTCCGCAGCCCAGGGGCACAGCAGGCGGCAGCGGGCCGTGTATGGCAGGGAAACACCTCTGTGTCGGCCGCGGCTTCGTGCTGCCCTGAAAGGCAAGGGTTCCGCAACCCGTCCTGTGCTTCTCGAGGAGCCGTCACTCACGGCCCCCGCACAGGACTTGCTCTCGCTGTGGCATCTGCCTCTTTGGAAACCAAGTAAAAGTGAGCAGGAGCATGAAGTGCTGGGTTTTCCAGCCCAGCAGAGCCTCTAAGGGAAGAGGATCCTTTAATTGCTTGAAATCCATCACCTTCCTGTGAGGGTGGTGTCACCTTGCTCTCGCATGAAGGAGAGAGGCACATCTGCCTTCCCCTTGCTGCGTCTTTGCACTCCCCAGCCCCAGGAGCAGCCAAGGGGACAGGGAAAGCCCTGGTGCCTCCGGGACCACCCTGCACCTGAATTTTCCACCCGCCCTTAACGCGGTGATGCTGGGCTGCCCTCCCCAGGGGCTGAGCGACGCAGCACGCCGCGGCTGCCGGCCGGCAGAGGACCACAGCGGGCAGGGGAAGGCGCTGGGGGCCGGCTGCCGCTCGGCATCGCGGCATCGCAGCATCCCCACCTGGCGGTGCGGCGCCAGCGGCACAGCCCTCGGGCCGCCCGAGCCTCCCTGCGCCCACACGAGCCGGTTCTGGGCAGGTGCCGAAAGGTGGGGAACAGGCCTGGGTGGATAAGGCAGAGGGCTGCTTTTTTTTTTTTTTTTNTTTTTTTTTTTTTTTTTTTTTTTTTTTTTGGTGGTGGTGGGGGGAGTGGTGGTGATGGGCACGCGTGTGTTCCTTCTGAAAAGATCTTTCTGATACCAAATACCTTTCGTGCGAATTCAAAATATCATTCCAGATTTCCCAGGGATGTGGCACAGCTGGCCACTACACTGCTTGTGCAAGCAAGGGTCTCAGAGGTATTCTGTAAAGTGTACTTCAGAAGGTATTACTGAAAGGGCATCTTGCAAGTAAAGAAGATGTAGGTATTTGTGATTCCTTACTTAGTGCTGTGAGTAATCACTGGTCTTCAGAAAACAAACAAACAAACAAACAAAACACAGAGATTTCTAAACCTCACTGATCAGCTCAGTGAAATAATCCATCATCTGTAGTGGGGTTATAGTGTAAGAATACTTTTAGGGGTAGCAGTTCAGAGAAAAGCAGATATTTTTCTCAAAGACCCAGATATTGGTCAGCCTCTGAGAGCATTTGCTGGTGGAAAACTCAACTTCACCCTCCCGGGTCTACTGCTGCAAGCTCCATGTGGCTGTGGGCACAGAAAAGTCCCAGCACCCCCGGGCACCGGAGATGGAAACCTGTCAATGTGGCAATGCTGGTGGGAACCTGGCATCTTCCTGCCCTCCCTGCTGTGCTGAGATGAAATGGCTTTGGTCCCTGTTCTTTGGGTTGCATGTTGTTGCATTTTGTCAAAAAAAAAACAAACTCAGAATATATACATCATGAGGTTAACTGCAAAGTGAAGACTACCCGCCTCCACTCAGAGGAGGAGAGCATGGCCAGGAGGAGCAGGAGGTGACAAGAGATGACAACCTGCCGGGTTATACTCTCTTAAAAAGTTTCTCTGTGGGAGCACTGGCTTTGCAACCTGCTGATGAGCTAATGTGGAACAGAGCCCTGGAGAGCGCAGGGAGCGAGAGCAGCCGAGCAGAGCGGGCTGCGGGGGGATAAATCATGGGGGTCCCCATGCACACGCAGCTCTGGGGCAGGGCAGTCGCGGGGCTGCCGAGTCGTAAAGGCTGAGCTCACTCCATCCGCCCCGGCCGCTTGCCGGGCTGCTCCGGAGCGAGCCGACAGAGCTCAGCCTTACAAGCCCAGTCTTCAAAGCATTCCTGTCTTTACTGTCGAACGCACCAAATGTCTCTCACAGCTGTGCGGTTGGTTTGCGAGCCTTGTTAAGTGCCGGGTTTATCATGCTTTCCCGAGGAATGCATGCTCCCGACAAGTAGCTGAAAGATATTAGCTGGTTTGGCCAGCTGGGGACTTTGGGCTCTTTAGGTCTGAGGAGGCTACTTGGAGACTAACTAGGAGGATATAACTAGTTTCTTTACCCGGGTGAACGCTGGGCAGTTTGACATTTTTAATTGAACTTGACTGTCCTGCTGGGGAGAAAGTTAAGGGAGAAATCCCAGCATCGTCACGCTCGTGGTGGTAGAAATGCAGCAAATATTTCTTGGGAAGCCATTCAGAAAGTCACAGCCTTTCAAAACCAAAGCCTTTAATCAGCATATATATACTTACATAACCATAAGGAAATACCCTTCACCTAGGGCTTATCCACCACCCTCCTCAGAGCCTTCTGTGTAGGCACACAGACCGGCAGATCTAATGCTGTTATCTGGCAGGGAATTCATCCCACTGCATCTTCCCCATAGAGTAAGCCAGAAGAGTTTCTCTTCAGTGGCCACGGCAGCATCTCTTCCAGGATCTGTTGTCCTGGTGGAGTAAGATCAAACCGTTCCCACCTCCTGTGAGGTGAGAGGTCTGCAGCCCAGACCGGCAGTTGTACCCAAGCAGACTCCTTCTCCAAAGATTAAACCTTGCCCAAGATGCTGGCTATTAAAGTTTCCTTGGCAGCATTAGGCAACTCTCAGCTTTTTTTGAAGTTCACTTTAAACATCTCTCAAAGCCATAATGGGGAACGTGAAGGTGAGATATGTAATGGCCACAATAACCTCATAAAGAATACGGTGAGACGGCTAAAGTGCTTGAGTGCTGCAGAGTACCGAGCCAGTGAGTAAATGGGCTGAAGAGCCGGCCTCTCTCATTTGCTCCTTCATCTGATTGACGTAACCATAAGCTCCCCATCTGCAAGCCCTCCAGCCTCTTTCTATGCGGGGTTTGTCCATGACACACGCTTCATAACATTAATTATTGTGTCTCTGGTCTGTGGGGAGAACAGCACTCTCCAAGCAAGAGCAGAGGAGAGCCCCTCTGGTCATCAGCTGCAGCCTGGCCACAAGCAGGGTGAAGGAGGGAGCAAAATATTAGGTAGAAACACATCAAGATGGGTTTTCCCCTCCATTTGCAACTGGTGGGTGGATGCAGGGTGAGGGCAGGGACCCTCCATGTGATTCTCTGGAGGTGGGGGACCGAGGCTGGAGTGTCATGCCACAGCCAGGGGCTGCAGGGTGTCACGCTTTGGGGGGTGCAGCGTCACGGGTCTGGGTGGGCACTGGGGAAGGCAGCGAGGTGGGGGTCAGGCATCAGGGGGAAATTTTGGGGAGCAGGCAGACACCAGCACCGCCCGGGCAATCTCCATCAGTACGCACCCTGGTCTGCATTGCTGCCTGTCAGAAATGATGGGGCAAGTAAGCAGTGGTTTAAAATCCTTCACTGGAGGATGATAAAATGACAGCATGATATGAGGGCATGGAAAAGCAAGAACTATAAACCAGGAAGTTCTACAAAAGAAATACATGAGACAATAAACAAACCAACTCTGTTTTGAAAGCGGTGTGAAGTTATCACTTATGAAAGTCATAATGGAAGCTCAGGTTGTACAGCACACCACTAATTTCAATGCTGTCTTCATGTTTCAAATTTGAAATTTTGCATAAACTGAAACCTTTTAAAACCTTTTAATAGGTAACCTGAAGAACTGAATGGAAATCCAAACTGAAACCATGCTGAACCTGTGGAAAGGAAGAGTGGGCAGGGCAACATTCGTCTGAAAGGAGAAAGTACAGGGGTGCAATGGATGGGGGGGCTCCAGCAAAGTGGAAAGAAAAAATAAAAAGGTTAAAAATATGTATGCATTTTATATGAAGCTGGAGGTATTTTGGCTTGTCTTGGGATGGCATCACAAACAGCAACATTTTCTTGTGGGGTGAAAATTCATTTTTTCTCCTTGATGTCAGTTGGTTTTAAGTCACACCTTGGGCTGCCTTAAGTGGAAGTGGGTTGTTGTTGGGATTTTTTAAATGTATGGAGCAAAATAAGAGAAATGCCATTAATTGAAGCAGATGCAATGACTGCTGCACTTTTCACTTGATCTTAGACTTAGCTATAGTTATAGAAATGCCTAGCCTTTCCTTTGACGGTCCTCAGCTAGCAACGATCTTGACATAAAGGAGAAACAATGTTCACAGTCAGCTCTGCCAGTCGTGTCCTACCTAGCTCCTGTCTCTGATGTCCATGGACCAAATTTCTCTTTGGTATAAGAGTTACAGCAAGAATCAGTTTGATTCAATAAGTCAAAAGTTTACCCGGCATCATCCTGGGATGACAGTTTCATTTCAGTAAAACCAGATTATTTCGCGTATCTATTAAACTGGACTGACTGGTATTCCCATTCCCATGTATATACACACATACCAGACAATAATCTTAACAACCCACAGATGAATTCCTCAGCTTATGAATCTGCCAGAAAACACATAATTTTCCCCATCAAGGAATGTTGCTTGGCACATCTTTAATATATCACTTACACAGCCCTCAATCAAGCTAAATGATTCATCTAGCAACATCTCTTAGGCGAGGCTTTACGTGATTGAATGGTTTATCCTCGCTGAAAAAGCACACGCCATTCAGTCCCACATATCAACTATAAAAGTTATTAATAACTAGGAATTATTTAGATTAGAGCCATGAGGCCGACTTTAGCCTGGGTGACTACAGCTGGCCTGCTTTGAGCTCCATCAGCAAAAATCAGCCAGAATTTGCCCCCGTGGGAACAGATCAGAGGCTCACAAGCTCCATACCAACCCATGCATCATATTTTATGTTGTGTTTTACACTTTATCAGCCTTTGCATTAAGATTTATTAGGGTTGCCTTGCTGTTTAGCAGTTGTAACTCATGATGTGTTTGTTGTGTTGCAGTGCTGTGGTTGCACCCATGCCTTGATGGAGGGGCTGGTTCTCACCACCGGTGTTTCCCTTGCACCCAACTGCATCCCCACGCAGGGCATGAAAGAAAACCACCTCGAGCAGCAACACAGGGAGCAGGTCATCCTTGTCCCTGCCAGGCTGCTCGTCCTGTCTACGTGGTGCCTTGTGTCCGTAAGAAGTGTGAGCTGGACCTCTTTGCCCAACGCTGTGAACAGGTCCATAGTTGCCCTTACTGAGGCCATGTTACAGGCTTGAGCACCTCCTGGACAGAGATGCCGATGATTAGCTTGAGGACAGAGCGCAGCAAGCTGTCTGAGCCAGCACAGCCAGCATATTGTCCAGGGCACCTGGGAAGTCATTTTTCATCCGAGATATCGTCTCCCCTCCAGGGCTGGCTGAATTACGTAAGGGTATTTGGACCCCAGACAGGCGAAGTAGGGTTAGAGCACCATGTGATCTCAGCTACATTTCCCATCTCAGCGCCCTGATTTTGCGCACAGACACGGTAACTTGGCTCCTTTCCTGCTTGGAAACATTTGTTTGGATGTTCTGAGGCTTTCTCGAGGTTGTGGACCCCCGCCATAGGGTGTTACATGGCTTTAGATAAGAAATCTCCATAAAACTGCAAGCAATGTGTCTTCTGCAGTAAATCTTTCTTCTTAGTCAAGAGTGAAGCAGTCACATTGTCTTGCTTTAAATTGCAGCCCACCTGTTGCAAGGAAAGTGCCAAGAAAATTGTACACCAGTGGGAAAGTGTAGATTGCATATATGGCTTGGACCCAGCAAGATGTGGGGCTATGGGATACACATTAAAAAAATCACCCCACATCTATGAGACTTTCTTTGTGCAATAGGAAGGGAATCCCTGGCTAAGCAGAGACAAAGTGCTGGCTCGGACACCGCAGCCATAGCTGCTGTCTTTGCATTGCAAGGAAAGAGGATGAGCCGGGTGCTGGGCGCTGCGCAGTGGTCCTTGGGGTGCCCGGGGCTGGAGCTGCAGGCTGCGTCTCCCCACCCGAGCTCGGGCAGCTCCTCCTGGGAGCAGGGCTGCAGATCTGGTGTGCTAGGGGTTGCCCCTGCCCGCTGGTACGAGCCGCCTGCCAGACAGAGCCATGGGCTTGCTGCCTGAACGGGAGGTGTGCGAGTGAGTCCAGAAAAGACCCATTGCCACCAAGTGGTTTAAATGCTCTCTCGTTACCTACTGAATGATTACCGCTAGTTCATTACTGCTATACAGATTTTAAAAACCCGGCAGTCTTGTTCCCAGCAGTCAGGGATCACTTTGCTTTTGCGCTGATGCCTGTGCAGCCAATGTGGGGATGGATGGGACCTTCGCAGTCATAGGGTCCACTCCCCGCTATTCGCTTCATACCACCCATTTCCAAAAAGGATCATCTTTCACACACCGGGGGGGTTGTCCATCCCACTGCAGCTGAGAAGCTGCTCCTGGAAGCCTCTGCTGCAAGGGCTGGAAATGGCCCCGCCGCCTGCAGCGTGCACAGATGCGCGGCCAGCCCCTGTGTGCACCAACACCGTCCCGCTGCTGCTTGTCGCAAAAGTACTTTTACTTTACATTTCCCTGTCTTTGTAGCAGCAGCAGCAAAGGAATAAAGGAAAAAGCGGGGCGGCACGCAGGCTGCTGGGCTGGGCACGCCGGTGGCACCGCAGGAGGGGCCGTCCCTCCCGCAGCGCTGGGGCTTGCCCTCATGCCCCAGCCCCAGATGGGCGTGGGAGGGTCCCCCAAAGCTGAAAACCCACACCGAGGGGTAAAACTCCCATTAAGGGTGCAGGCGGCGGGCGGGGTTTGGAGCAGCTCCAAAGCGCCCAGGGAGGAGCAGCGCGCTCAGGCGCGGGGCGGCCCAGCTGTGATAGCCGGCGAGAGCCACAAGATGTCTCTGGAAGCCAGCATTTGGAAGAGAGAGGCCTTAACCAGGCCGGGCAAGGGGCCGGGCCGTTGCCACTCGCGGGGCGCAGCCACCGCCCCCAAGGGGACAGCGTGGCCCGGGAGGTGGCACCCGTGGGGTGCCCCCGCCGCGCGGGGACGGAGAGCAAAGCGTGCGCGGCGGGGGCCGGGGTGAAGAATAATCCCGGTGCGGGGAGAAAGGGGAACCACAGGGACAGCCCCGCCGGGGGGCTCCTGCAGCACCTTCCCCGCACACCGCAGCGGCACCTGCGCGGCGCCGGGGCCTCGGCTCCGTCCTGCGGGGTTTCGCCGCCTGTGCCATGACCTGCGGGGGTTCTGGAGCACAGAAGCGTCCCGGGGTGGCACACCCACGGACAGAGGTTATGGGAAGGAACGGCCTGTCCCTGACACGGGGAAAAATCCTCTCGAACGTGACTCAGAGCTCAGCAAAACGCCTGCAGGTCCCGATCCTGCATCCCTGTCAGTCACTCGGGGAATTCCTCTCTCTTTCGCCAGCTCCTCTTGGCTTCCTAGTAAACAACTGGAGGATTGTAGGGTGGAAAAGGCTCACAGAAATGTAAAGTTGTTATTAAGAAATAGGCAAAGCACAGTAACTAGTGACTCACAAAGTTTAACGCGAGAAAACAAAGCTATTCTTCAATGGACCACATACAGCAGCAGCGCTTGCTGTAAACTGGAAAACCTCGTTAACACACAGATAAAAATGTGTGGCAAATAAAATCCATTGCCCACCAGGCTCAGTGTTTCTAAGTATCATTTGTTTTAGGATTTGTTTTCCTTCTTACAAATCATAAGACAGTCATTTAAATTAATGATAAGCAAGTTATGGGATAATGGGATTTTTAATGAGCTGTTTTTGGTTGGGGGGTGCTTCTACAGAAACTTCTCCACTGCATTACAAATGCCAGTGTTTAGCTCTGAGGCAATGTGGTGAAAAGCCCATTAGTCTGAATCTGCGTGAACAGAAGGACCAAACTTTGCTCTTGTAGAAAACCGAGCTACCGTTGCATCTCCCTACTCAAGGCACATGCATTTCAATGGGGCAGGACAAGAAAAAAAAAGGCATAGTCAGTATCTGTGGCACGATTTGAGGAAGGATGGCTATTGCTGCACTACCGACAGCTGGAGGTCCTCCTCGCAGGCTCTAAACAAGTTTTAAGGCTTTTTTATTTATTTTATTTTATTTTATTTTATTTTATTTTATTTTATTTTATTTTATTTTATTTTATTTTATTTTATTTTATTTTATTCCTAGAATTTTATTTTATTTTATTTTATTTTATTTTATTTTATTTTATTTTATTCCTAGAAAGGATGGCAGATTTCTGCCTAGCAAAACTACTCGCAGACAGAGGCAGGGTGACCCGGGGGTAACAGGATCGGGCCCTCTGCAGCACCCAGGCTAGCAAGGGAGAGGAAAAGGAACGGATGGCTTTGGGGCAGGCCCGGCCGCTTCAGCCCATCTGCAGCGCCCGCACCTCGAGCCTGCAGGCAGCGCGGGGCTGGCACTGGAAGGGGGATAAGGCTCCCAAATGTTTTTTCCATGCTGACTGTGAACGTGGTAACTTTTACAGCGCTGCTTTGCAGGGAGACGGCTGAAACAAAACCAAAGATGATGCAGGGGTAGGTTTGCCTTTCGTTGCACAGATGGGGAGCATACAGCTGTTCTTACTAATATCGGTGAGTAGCAGTCAGATGATTTGGATCTGTTATTGAGCAAGATCGCAAGAGATACCAAGATTTAGTGGGACATTTCTTGATGACATTTGGCTCCACTCCACTTCAAGGCTTCTCTGAGGTGGTTGCTCTTTTTGGTCAGAAAGTACCAATCTCCCTCCAAAATGTGCTGTAACTCAGAAGCAAAGACCTGTTCCTGAAACGCTACATATCCAAAGAAATGCCTGTCCCAAAGGACCGAAATCCCACAGCACGTTTAATTTTCTGCACAAAATAAAAAATAAGAATAAAAAATAATTAAAAAAAATAAAAGAAGCGGAGGTCCTTCACTTGGGATCTGTGTCTCCCTGGCTGTCTGTGCAGAGGCCTCAGGCGGCCGAGGGATGTTGTGTATCCTGATAGAAGAACCCACCCCAAACCGTAACCACCCTTCCCACAGCCACAGCTTCCTGCGAAATGACAGAGAGGGTAAAACTGCGAATGCAAAATCTCCTGAGTGAAAAGGAATTAGTAAAACCCCATATTCATGAAATATTGAGAGCTAATTATATGTGCATCGGAAACCTCTGGGGGAAGGGAGATGGAGGCCTTTCATTAGACGGTAACTGGAACTTTTTCATCATTTGTCTAGCTGAGGAATGTAAGGCTGCTGTCTGGAGAGGGATGTGGGATTTGGCTGCAGGGCTGGGTGTGCAGGTGAAGTGCCATGCCAGCGAGTATTCCTATTGTACTCTGGCATGTCTTGGAAAAGGCTCTCAGCTGCAGCAGGTCGGCTGGGGCTGGGTGCTCGCACATCTCGGCGCTCCTGCAAGACCTCTTCGCTCCCATGCCCCAGGAGGAATCCTTGCTCCCAAACCATTTTTCATTTTCCTCCCACCCAGCCCCCAAATGGGTCCAAAGCCCCGTCCCTCACCCCAGACCTGGTGGCACGTCTCTTGGAGGGGACAGACCCCGGTCTCCTCCAGGCTGTCTCCAGCCAGCTCTGTTTCTTTGCTTTTGATCTGCTCTCTGCTTTTGCAACCAGAACGAATTGTGAGTTGCTGCCACCGCACCATTGGCCACATGCAAGGCCACCAGCACAACCAGGGACGAAGGGGGAAGTTTTTAACGTAGAGCCAGGGATGAAGGCGCAAAGGAAATCCTGCTGCTGCCTGGCCGGGATGCAAAGTAGAAGGGAAAAAACAAGTAGCCCGCACCGAGTGACCGAGGATTTGCTCTTTCAAAGCCTTGCAGCAACTTCAGACCAGGGTGGCTCGGGGGAACCCGTCCCAGCTCCCTGCCCTCCCTCTGCGGGAGAAGCCACGTCCCGGGAGCGGCTCTTCAGAGGCTCGGGGCCGTGCCCCGGGGCTGGGGACCGGCTGGGGGCTGCGCTCCGCTCCCCTCCGCTCCTTTCCGCTCCGCTCCGCCCTGCGCGGCCGCAGCCGCCGGAGCCCCCGCCCGCAGCCCCCGCGGAGCCCCCGCACCCGCGGAGCTGCTGGNCCCTCGGCACATAAATCAGCGTTAAACCCATTCCCCCCTCTGATCCCTGATGCCACCATCCATTACTCCCCCAGTGCGTTTTCTATCACCTTTTGTTAGAATTACGGAGCCGGAAACTTAATTTACCCAGGGCTTTAAAGACAAATAAATACAGGCAGGCCGTGGTCCCCGTGATATGCCTATTTAGTGCCGCGATCTACAGATTATTATGAATTGTTGTGATTTTCAGGCTGCTGCCGTTCTCAAGACCTTCTGAGCTGCTCTCCCTGGCTGGAAAAAATCTGCCCATCCTTCCCAAGCAAGGGGCAAAGAGCAAGAGACCATAGCACTTGTGCCCGGCTTTATTTACTTTTGCTATTATTATTATTATTATTATTATTATTATTATTATTTTCGAAATTTGGAGAGAGCGAGGTTTTAAATTGCTGAAATAATTGCCTGGGAGAAAGGTTTCTTAATCTGTTCATACATTATTGACTCGGGCTCCAATATTTGGCTCGCTGCTTTTTATCGCAAGAAGATCACGTACGAGAGTCTTTTGCATAACAATTTTTAAGGAGGACACATCCTTATATCAAAAGTGGACGTGACTTGAATTTTGCCGGCGTTTGTCCCTAAAATGACCCAATTCCGGTTACTGCCACTGGGCAGCAGTAACATTGCATCATTTCTTCAGGCAATAGACTTATTTTGCTTTACTCTCTGCCCCTTTCCCTGCACCCCCCAAGTCAAGGCATACTTTTAAAGCTGATTATTTTGTCTTGCTGCGTTTTAGCCCTACGCACGCTGTTTTCTCTCCCTGGGAACGGATGAGCAGAGAGGAGCACGAGCGGCTCGGAGGAGCAACATGGCTAATTAACGCCGAAAGTTCCCATGCAAGGCAGCAATAGTGCCTTCAACGAAATTTCCCTGTGAGCCGCCGCGCAGAGCCGGCAGCGCCGGTGCCTGCTCCTCCAGCCACCTCCCCGAGCAGCATTTCCCCCGACGAGGATCAAAAGAGCCCCCTCTCCCCTGCTTTCTCAAACCGAAATCGTGCTGCTTCCCAGCCCCACCGGTCAAGTTAATTCCAGAACAAAGGAGGACAAAAACACAAAGGATTTCTCTTCTCACCCCCCTTCCCCTCCCCGTCTCAAACTTCTCCGGTGCCTGCACCCTGGCCCGGCCCAGGCCCGGGCCTCCCCCCCGGGGCCGCGCCCTCGGTAGCGCCTCCCGGGCCCCGGCCCGGAGCCACCGCCCGCCAAGGCGGGGGGGTGACAGAGGGGACGGCGGCGGTGGGGACACGGGTCTCAGCTCTCCTCCCAGGCTCTGGTGGGGAGAAAAGCCCTGGGCTGCCCGCAGGCTGCGAGGGGAGAAATTATTACACCCATGCCCCCCGGCACCGGTGCTGCTGTATGGACCTGAGGGTTAAAAAAAAAAAATTAAAGAGTGGGTCATCTCCCACCCCCGGGGCTGTGCGGGCGGGGGTCGCTGCTGGAGCCCGAGCCCAGTAAGGCGGCCGCCTTCGGGGGCTGCACCTGAGGGCCGGGGACAGGACCCCGGGGAGCGTCTTTCCACGCCGAGCTGGGCAAACTTCCCACGGGCAGTGTCCCGCTGCTCCCGGGCGGGGGCTCTGCGGGAGGAGCCCGCCAGGGTGGGGAGCAGCGGCCCCGACCTGATGGGGAACCCCGGGGTCGTGCACCCCCCGGGCTGGCGGCTACACCTATTTGCACACGCGTGTGCGCGCAAGGGAATATTCCCCTGCGTTCCCGCTGCACCCACGCTGGGACACTCAACCGCGCACGGGAACCCACGCACATCCCCGTGTAGAGCACACGCGTGGAGACGCGGCGGGGCTGCGTGGAGCCGGACGCACCCCCACGCACCGACGCAGCCCGGCAGAGCAGCGGGCGCGCTCCGTGGGCGTCGGTCCCGCGTGTGCCCCTTTGTGAGCGCAGAGGTGGGAAAAGCGCCGGGGGCCGTTCCCAGCGGCCAGCCCCGGGAGCCGGCC
>VXAA01002474.1:1396-63160 GCA_013399115.1 Anseranas semipalmata
AAGGAAGAAAGAAAGGAAGGAAGGAAGGAAGGAAGGAAGGAAGGAAGGAAGGAAGGAAGGAAGGAAGGAAGAGAAATGTGTTATGAGAAGACTGCAGTAAAAATTATTAGTCTTCACTTATAAAATATTGGATTTACATCACGTAGTCCTGGAGAAAATTTCAAGCTTTTCATCTATCTTTAATCTGAAAAACACCTGAGACTTAAAAAAAATTAGTTTTGTAGATAAAATAAAATAACTTACCTATCCCACTATACCACTGTACCCACTTTCATTTCTCCAGGATGTTTTTTTTTTTTTTTTTTTTTAATCAAAATGGAATATCATGGAAGGTGTTATTTTCTTTTTAATTGCTCAAAATTGCTATTGGATGAGGAATACAAAGTCTCCAGATGCATTCTGTCTGTACTACATATCAATTCAAAGGCCCATTTGCTAATTCTCTTCCATCATTTTTAAAAAATAAACTTGAAGAAATGAACACCTCTCAGTTTTTATTAACCTGCAACATAATGTATTGGAGTTGGTTTCTGGCTAGGAAGTTCAGTCTAGCATTAGCAGCATAGCTGCAGGTCAAAACTTCATAAGGAAGTGTTATGTTGACTAGCCTTTATTGAATATACAGCTTCACCATACAGAATTTCTCCATACAGTACTACTAAAGCTAGCTAATATTAGAACTTTCATAAATTTAGAAATTTAGATCTTGCTAAAAGTTTTTGTTTGTTTGTTTGTTTTTGTTTTTGTTTTTGTTTTTTAGTTGCTGGTGAATGCTTCTTTTCCCACTCCCTGCAATTCAAAATATTGAAAATAAGAGTCCTTTCATCACATTCATATATCATGCTCGAAGGCCATCAAGTCCAAAACTATTTTCTTGTTATTGCCTTAAACTTAGAAATTCCCCTTCATAACTGAAAGAAATTGTAAATTACACAAGAATCAGTGTTTCTGTATATTATGCCACCAACCCTTAACATTTTATGGCCTCCCCATCTTGCAGAAGATACGCAAACTTTATACCACAGAAAAGAACCAAAACATTTTAATGGAACATGTTACATGTTCTTTTAGATCTGAGAAATCTTATACTAAGTAATTAGTGCACATGCATATGGTATTTTCGTCATGGATTAAAGAATTTTAACACTATATGATCAGCCTCAGGACAACTAAGGAACCTGATTTTTCAGGTGGATTGAATCAAACAAGGTCTAGTAATACTTTTTGCTTTCCATAAACTTCATTCCCTGTAACAAATGATATACAAAGATGTGCTTTAAAATCCTTATTTTTTGCATTTTTAATTGTTTACATAATAGCAATAAATTTTTGAAGGATTTACGGCATACAACATTCTGAAAATTATTATGGGACCATTCCAGGCTAACATGTAGCCAATTGCATGGCATAATCTTCATGTTATTAACTTTTATCATCTTTTTGTCCCTGTCCACTTGCAAAAGGCTGACCAGTATAAATCCCCACACTTCATGTTGTGGAAATAAACACAGTTAGAGATGACAAATTCATACTCCAGATCACAAAACTTTTAATGTAGCACTTACAATTTCCTTGATAAGTAATCTTGTATTCATTTATCAATTTCCCATTCTCCAGGTACTAAATTATCAAGTTAATTCTTATTTTCAGTACTACTGTAAATTGATTTCTAGGTTTCCAGGCAGTTGGAGTACTTTGTCTTCTATTTCTATACCATTAGGTTCTATTACCACCTCCTTATAACACTAAATATATTTGCTAAGCATGACCTCTCTTTTAATTTATACTATTGTGTTTGTGTTACTTTTTCAAGTCTTCTCTTTAATCAAAAGCTCTAGAGCAATTCTCTATGCAAAGAAAATATATTTCAAACTACATTCTATTCTTAGACTCTTTTCTAAAACAAGTGGGTTTCTTTTTTTGTCCTTCTAACTTTTCATGAATGTTGGACATAACCACTGTGTCATATTATCTGTTAGTATTTTTAAGATTCAATAGCATAGTAAATTCCATAGCATAGATCTAGATTTCTTTTCCTTTTTCTTTTTCCTTTTTCTTTTTCTTTTCCTTTTCCTTTTCTTTTCCTTTCTCTTTCTCTTTCTCTTTCTCTTTCTCTTTCTCTTTCTCTTTCTCTTTCTCTTTCTCTTTCTCTTTCTCTTTCTCTTTCTCTTTTCCTTTTCCTTTTCCTTTTTCATAAATCACATGAAATAAATCAATGCCACACTACAGAGTCTATTCTTTCTTGTCAGGATTCCTTTATGTTATGCCAGGACAGGTGACCCAGACTGCCCAAAGAGATATTCCATACCATATGATGTAAGGAGGAAGGGGGGGGATGTTCAGAGTGATGGCATTTGTCTTCCCAAGAAACCATTATGTGTGATGAGCCTTGCTTTCCTGGCAGTGGCTGAACACCTGCCTGCTGATGGGATAAATTCCTTGTTTTGTTTTGCTTGTGTGCACAGCTTTTGCTTTACTTAGCCAACTGTCTTTATCTCACCCCACGAGTTCTTGTACTTTTACCTTTCCAATTCTCTCCCTCATCCCACCTGGGGAGAACGAGTGAGTGGCTGTGTGGTGCTGAGCTGCCTGCTGGGGCTAAACCGCAACATTCCTTAATCCTACAATTTCTACGCTTAGTAATTTCCTTCTTTTTTTGAAAGCTTTGTGAAAAGCAGATCTCCTAATCTGTTCTGAATGTCAGATAAAAGAGTAACAATGCTTTCCATGGTGAGGGATTGAAGTTTAAAATATGCTTTCAACAGCTTTCTGCATACTACACCTTATGGGAATGCAAGCTTAAAAATAACACCTTTGAACAAAATTGTTATGGTACCTGGGAAAAGACCATGATGGCAAACAACTTAACACGGGACTTTCACTAGCTCTCATCAGTTGCCCAGTAGTGCTGATTTTGAAATTCATGATATGCTTCCACTGACTCTGACAATGGAAACATCCAAGACAATGTACTGCTGAATACTGGATAAATAAGGATTTTTCTGTCCAACACCAGCACCTTCAGATATCCAGATAATGAATGAATAAATAGTGCACAGCCCACAGTACAGTTGTAATGCTTTATCTGTGAAAAATGTAATTGCAGAGTAAGTAATCTCATTTTTCCCTGTTGAATTTCAAATTATGGACCACACAGGTTGTATTAGAGTTATTCAGTTTTACAAGAGAGAATTTAACTGTGAAATATAACAGAGTCTGGAAAAAATGGTTATAACATCTTAGGTAAGTGCAAGTGACCATACATACTTGGAAAACTGATTATTTGGAGTTGATCTAAAAAGTCATCTTCATATCTTTGCCCACTGCGAAAGTGACATAAACTGAACACAAATCTTGTGTGAGAAGTGGATTGGTTTTTGCTATTTCTTTTGATTGTCCTCCCAATCTATAAGCACTATATTACATTTATTTATCTTAGACAAGTTCTTGCTATCAGAGGCATTAATATTCCTTAATCTTTGCAAAACAAAACCAACCAAACAACCAAACAACCAACAAACAAAAAAAGAGGCATATATTTTCAATGGACGAACTACCATAGTTCACAGAATCACAGAAGCACAGAATCACAGAGTGGATGAGGTTGGAAGGGACCTCTGGAGATCATCTAGTCCAACCCCCTGCCAAGCAGGGTCACCTAGAGCACATCGCACAGGATCGCATCCAGTCAGGTTTTGAATATCTCCAGAGAAGGAGACTCCACAGCCTCTCTGGGCAACCTGTTCCAGTGCTCTGTCACCCTCACAGTACCGAAGTGCCCCATCACATTCAGCCGGAACCTCCTGTGTTTCAGTTTGTACCCATTGCCTCCTGTCCTGTCGCTGGGCACCACTGAAAAGAGACCGGCTCCATCCTCTTGACACCCTCCCTTCAGAGATTTGTACACATTGATAAGATCCCCTCTCAGCCTTCTCTTCTCCAAGCTAAACAGGCCCAGCTCTCTCAGCCTCTCCTCATATGAGAGATGCTCCAGTCCCTTCATTATCTTTGTAGCCCTCCGCTGGACTCGCTCCAGGAGCTCCATGTCCCTCTTGTACTGGGGAGCCCAGAACTGGACACAATACTCCAGGTGTGGCCTCACCAGGGATGAGTAGAGGGGGAGGATCACCTCCCTCGACCTGCTGGCAACACTCCTCCTAATGCACCCCAGGACACCATTGGCCTTCTTGGCCACACGGGCACACTGCTGGCTCATGGTTAACCTGCTGTCCACCAGGACTCCCAGGTCCCTCTCTGCAGGGCTGCTTTCCAGCAGGTCAGCTCCCAACCTGTACTGGTTCATGGGGTTATTCCTCCCTCAGTGCAGGACCCTGCATTTGCCTTTGTTGAACTTCATGAGGTTCCTCACCACACAGTGCTCCAGCCTGTCCAGGTCCCTCTGAATGGCCGCACAGGCCTCTGGGGTATCATCCACTCCTCCCAGTTTTGTGTCATCCGCAAACTTGCTGAGGGTACACTCAATTCCATCATCCAGGTCATTGATGAAGAAGTTGAACAGGGCTGGACCCAGTACAGACCCCTGGGGGACACCGCTAGCTACAGGCCTCCAACTCAACTCAGCACTGCTGAGTTCTAACAGAATTATAAATCTTCATGTCATGCACTGTGAATCTACCACAACCTGTATATGATTACTAAGCATCTTACTTAAGGAGCACAAGTTTTCCTACAGATTTTCATGAAAAGCAGATGGAGGTGAAAATCTTAGTAACACTGGTCCACAAAAATGCAATGGGGAAAGCAGCAAGAGGTAATTCTGTCTGAAAGACTATAGCTTAATGGTAGGGCTCACAGAAGAAACAAGTGCCTCTCTTGCAAGAGAGACATCTAAGGCTTAAACAGAGATCCTGCTGCACCAGAACAGAGTGTACAGGGGCTGCCAGAAATATTGGAAGAGATTTTAGATCTGGAAAAAAAGAGGAGCATAAGAGCAACAGTGAAACTTTGCAGAGCAATGAAGTTATTATTATCAGAGTAATAGGAAATTTGTCTATATTATTTTAAAAAACTGTTCTAACATGAAACAATGGAAAACTTTGTTCTTTTGTTAAAGTCCTGTGGTGGTGCTGCATGCTACTACACAGCCCCTTAAAATGACAACTTGGATAAAGTTAAAATAACCTGAAGTAATATTATTATTATTTTTAAATTGAACCTAGTATCACTGCCTTCCTTTTTCTGTTTTTAATAACATTTGCTGTCAGATAACAAGTTTCTGACTCTCAAATCCAGTCTTTATCCCTCCGATGAGCTCAGCAGCTGGTTGGGACTGTGTCACTTTCAACTTTCTTTGATGTGGCAGCAAACCAAATTATCTCCTTGAAAAGAACTGCAGCAGTGTTTGTTTGCTTGTTTTTTTTTTTCATCCCATGTTCTCTCTCAAAAGTAACAGCAACAAAAACTCTCAACAGAACTACCAGAAGCTGGACTGGTTCCAGAATAATGAAAGCAAAACAAGATAATTCTTTCTTCCGACTTTACCTAAAAGTAACAGTATAAAACTGTAGTAGTTCTGTTCAATAAGAAGTTAGACACACACACACACACACACACACACAAAAACAGCTTTCACAGCCTATGAGTCCCTGTGATCTAAGAGGGACTAAGGCGCAACTTCCCAAATTTGAAAAAATGTGGATGTACCAACACAGAAAGAGTTATACAAAGCAATCATAATACTTGATCCTGATCAAACCTTTGTCCCAAAGCAGGATGGTTTAGAAACTAACACAGGAGGTAGGCGCAGGAGTACACATTTTCTGTGGCATTGAGTATCAGTCCCTCTTGCTCTTACTAAGGTACATTCCTGGACTGCCCTGAACATCGATAGTAATCAGTGAGGAAGGTATTGGCTGTCCATACATTTATTCAGTGTCCTTACCACAACATCCACTTAAAGGTTGACAAGGTGATCGATGTTTGTGAGCACAGACAGACCGTCACAAGGCCTCATAACCAGCAGATAGCGTTCATGTGGACTTTGATTGATAAGCACTGGTTTACTAAGTAGAAGAAGGAAAGTTAGAGGAGTGTATAACCTTACGCACTGTAATATACAATACACCACACAGACACATATTTTCCAAACATTAGATTTGGTAATTCCTCTTCCCTTTCCAGGCCACAACTGTAATAACAATTAGCTTCAGTCAGGTTGTTTGTCCCAGGACATCTAAGCTCATTTAGTAGCAACTGGTTATAGAACTAAGGGTAAACACAATGAAACACATTTTATCTAACTTGGGCCCTATGCAGTTTATCTATTTCCCACTGACTTGGAATTACAAACAAGAGATTTTACACATTTTCCACTGAACACTCAACTCATTTTTTGGATGTATACCTTGAATGAAATACTATAGCTTTTGTATCAGAGTCTTAGGAACTGAATGCACAACACCTGCTTTTTGTTTTTCCCCAGAAACACATGTACATTCACCCCACATTCTGGCAAAATCTCCTAATTACTGTAATTACTTAGTTTCAAAGTTTTGTGACATTGTATTTATTATCAGCTGGATGCTAAGCTGTAGAATCAAGTTAGATTTCAGAGGATGGTTTTGGTTGTATTCACCTTCTCCAGGTTCTTTGAGTGACCAGTACTCCAATGAGGTGAATTTGTGTTGTCATTTAAGGTGTCTTCAAAGTAAATCTGATGAAGTTAGAAATTCACTGAAGAAGTAGCATGCAGAAAACAGTCCTCAATAAAATCTTCATAAGGAGCTCTTTGAATTTATCAAAAGTTGAAGCCATTCAGAGCTAAAAGAATGTATAATACATAGTGGATGGCTGGAGAGCAGAACCACATCTGCATTCTGCACCAGCAAGTATCAGTGCATGCGAGACAAATTTCACATGTTAGAGGAGAGCATCACTGCCATAGCCACTGGGGGCCAGATGCCCACACAAGCATCAGGCAACTCTGGCCTCTGTGGATGTAATATTTTATAATTTTCATCTTTCTCCAAGATTTTCTCTGTGCTGCGGTGCATAGCTAATATACCTTCCCAGATAACACTACCAAATACCAAGCTTGAACATGACCTAAAATATCTCCAGGTGGTTGAGGGTTTCTACTACTCACTGCTATGCATTTGCATGAGAATGCATCCTTGGGTTGCCTTTCCAAAGTGCATTACTAAGTACAATGAAAAGTCAAATCATTACAAGCACCATCTTTTCCACAGGAAAATCAGCCCTGTGAAATTGGCACCGTCCACTCTATTTTAATCATTTTTTGAGAATTGGTGCTATTCATAGACTTCATACAAAAGAAAAAAAAATACAAAAAGTGTACTGTTCTCTTGAATAACTCCTGTTATGTCTTGAATAACTCTTTTGAATTACTGAATGTGAGAAGTTAAGAAACTTCATAACATTCCAATAGGCAGAAACGACAGAAACACCTATGTATGATATTATCAAAGAAACATACACTTAACAGTGTAACTTGTACAATAAATAGGAATGCTAAAATATTCATAAATCTGTGATGATCATATACAAACTCACTTAAAACAGCATATTGTCACCTCAAGAAATTTACTCAGATGACAGGTATCACAGAACTTTGTCTGGCAGGGACCTCTGGATGTCGTCTAATCCAGCCTCCCGATTGAAAAAGAGCCACCCCTCACACAAGATCATGTCAGCCATGGCTTTGTTTAGCTCAGCCTTCCAAAACTTCAAAGATGAAACTTCCACAACTTTTCTAGTTGCCTGTGCCATCTCTGTATCGCACATTTGCCTACTCATTGCCAGGCTAAAAAAGCTCAGCCTCCACACTCCTCAAAAACAAACAAACAAGACAAACAAAGCAACCAAAAACAACCCCCCAAAGAAAACAAACACAAAAACAAACGCAAAAAAAAAAAAACAAAAACAAAAACAAACACAAACACAACACAAACACAAAAACAAAATCAAACAGAAACATGCCTTTCTTTAGTCTGCTGAAAATATTGGGAGCTTCCCTGAGAGCCATTCAAGTTTCCTTACTTGGGATGTAAACTGGTAAACTGAGGTGCTTAAAACTAGATGCAGTATTCAAGGTTTAGCCTCCCAACTGTCAAATGGATGAGAATGAGAATTTCCTTTAATCTGCTAGCTATTCTTCTCCTAAAATATTTCAGCACGTAGTTTATTTTATTCATAATGAGAACATTGTTGGTTTTTATTCAACTTGGTGTCCTCTGTAACCACCAGTTCCTTTTCAGCAGAGCTGCTAAACAGCCATTCACTTCCAGCCTGTACTGATGCAGTTCTGCCCCAGGTGCAGGATGTTGCACTTTTTCCTACTGAAAATGAGGATTCTCTTGATCCAGTCTTAAATTTTTTGAGGCTATGACATTTCACAATATCTGCACAGTTCAAAGTCTCAATCAATCTCTTCACTGAGGAGTGATTCCTTTCTAGCATTCAGAGAGTTCTGGTCTGGCTTTTCAGAAATGATAAAAGATAGGGTGCTGGCATGTTGGCAATGTTATCCCATATCTGCTCAAATGGTTAGGGGCCAGTTATTTAGACAGTGTCACTCCAAATAACATTACTTGAAGATCTAACAGCATACTAACATGCTAAACAGACATGGGAAAGATGCAGAGTTTTGTTAAACTAAATGGGAAGTTCCATGTCATTAGTAGAAAGATAGTAAAGTATTTATTCATTTGAAAATGAATAGGTAAAATCATGCATCAGAAACTGTGGACAAACAATCAAACAAACACCGCATGAACTGTTTTTCTGCTTTTTCTCCAGTTCTGTCTCCACTTTTCTGTCTTATGTCCTGCTCCACTGCACATTGGTGTTTTAATTCTAAGAGATAAATTCCCCACATATCACCCAATGTTTTCAACTCTTTCAATTATCTTATAAATAAATTGTTGGCATCTGGCAGTTGCTGTCATGTGAAAAACAAAACAAAACAAAAAAACACCTACGTTTTACAAGTAAATCACAGAAATACTTCCATTTAAAATAGATCAGTCTCTTGGTACAAATAAAGGTGATTGTGATTTATTCTTGAAGAGATGTTTTAATCTTATGAACTGCTGAGAAAATCATATAGTAGATGCAGTCCTACAACAAATAGTCTTGGCTCAGACTTGATACACCTGAGCACAAATATCTGATGCTAGGGTATTGCCAAATACTATTTGACAAATTGCTAGTATACTTCCAAACCAGATAGCATACAATATTGCTCAACAAGCTGTATCTAACAATGTTCAGCAAGTCAAATGATCTTAAATAGCTGAAATTTAATTTCACAGTTGCTGGTGGCTCTGCTAGCTTTAACATATTTCATTCACATTAATATCTCCTTTTGACACACCTCCCAGATCACCTTCTGAGGATGTTTTAAATGATCTCAATAAAAATCTGGAATTACTTGGAATTTCATACCATTTTCAGAGTGGAATAAATATCTCAAAAAAAAGCAAAGTTATCAGGTATAAATACACAAATGAAACATTTCCTGTGATTTCCTATTTCATTAACAGCAAAAGGATCTTTTTTTTTCCCACCTTTACGTGTACTGGAAGAATACTGTATTGTGACTGGTAACTCACATGCCATTAAATCTTATCCACACCCATCTTAGGTGTCTTTATTCCAACGAATAAAATATTTATCTGTTTTCCCTTCTTTTGCGTAATGATAGACTGCATATGATTTAATATTTCTGTTCTGATATGAACAGAGATAGGAACTGCATGAATTCATTTTTTAATATAGCATTTTACAGGCATACTTTCATACAGTGACTTAAGTGGAAACTCTGTTTGCATCTTGTTTGGCATCGATGTCTATTATCACTTGTATGAGCTTGGTGGTGACCTGAATTCTGTATACTGGCTTTAATGTTTCACTGCAATGGTGAGACAAGGTAGAAGTATGCAGAAGTAGTAATGTTACTGCATTGTTTAACACCCCTGGGGAGAAGACAGAGACTAATTTTCAAATTGGATAGGAACTAAGGTGACAGAATTGCATTTGCAAGTTTTATTTCTAGACCACCAACATTAGAAGTTGGAAGAAACACCAGTACTAGAAAAACAAGTTGGACCACACTATTGCAGCACTATAGTACACTTAGAATATATTATTCCTCAACCTAACCACAAAAGGCAATGTGAGGGGGAGGAACCAGGGGCTGGAAAGCAAGTAAGTCCACCCTCATTCAAAAGAGACAGTATCAAACAACTTCTATTTTATTTCATTGTCTTGTATCAGAATTTGTGGATAGAAAGTTACATAGGTCCACTGAAATATGCTGTTCAGAACTTAAGGTAATCAGCTACTTTCTCAGTAATTGGTAGGTACTTCCTGGACAGCATGACCACATCCACAGCCCCCAAACTTAGGCTGAACAGTGAATGAAGAGCTGAGTCTACCCTTATCTAAATGCAAGAGGAACACAACAAAGCAGGCACAAAAATCTCAGATTAGAGAGAAGCAAATACTGCACTAAATAGTGCTTTTGCAGAATAGATTTTTTTTTCCTTCTTTCATCTCCTGTTCTTTGTCTACCTACTTACTGTCACTATGTTGGCACCAGTTTTCATTGTTTTCCACCACTTACAGCTGAGCATTACACATGTCAAAGGTGACAGAATGTGTCTCAAAAAACATTACAAATATATTAAGCTAATCATTTGCTGATTTATTTTTCTGCCTTTTGTTAAAGAATAAACATGCAACTTCAATTCATCAACACATTCAAATACAGGGAAGCTATGCAAAGGAGAAACACACATTCCTGGAAAGATATGTGTGTCAGCAAGGATGTCAAACCAACAGAGATGGAACTCAAATCAGTAAACTTTGGTAATAAGTAGTCATCACAATGTCTCACTATTTATTTCTGTTAACATCAGTAGCGTTACATCAGTTTTCACTGCCTGGCAGTATATTCTTGGTAATTTCGCAGGGTGCTACTTACAAACTGACCTTCTTCTTTACCAAGTCAAATGGAAACAAGCACTCAGTATAAAATATGAAGAGACTCTGCAAAGCACTCCTGCTTATTTATTGCCCTAGCATATATTCTTTTGTCAGCCACTACCAGCTGATTTTTTCTCATGGCAGCATAATTTTAGTTCTCTTTTGTGTGTATTTTTCTTCACTCTGACATTTATGACAACTGAGCAGTTTTTATTTGACATTACATTAAAATCTAAGACCTAACTTAAAGTTCTAAAAATAAACAGAACATCATTTAATGGTTTTACATGGAACAATTGCACCTTACGTGCTATGTTTTTTTCCTTCAGTTATGCTCCTAAATGAGTCTATAATGTGTATACACATTAATAGCTACCAGCCCGATTTCTTTCTTAGCAATAGTCATCAGAGGTGATTGTATCTATATCTAACCGGTTTCAGAAGACCAGGGCACAACATAACCTCATCCAGCTATATGCTGTGATTTTCCTTTCTCAAAGCATGGCAATCTGGGAAATCTGTGATTTTAATCACCATTGTTTTAGAAAGTGATGATTATACTTTTTAAAGACAAATGACCGAGCAGTAGTAAAGAACTCCAATTTCACCTATTTATAGTGAAAGAGATGACTGGAATAACTGTAAAATTCTTTGTAGCATCAGAGTCAGGGAGGAGACATGTTTTTGTACTGTTTCCCTTTCCCCACCTCCAAAGCCACAGATTTGCTTAGTTCCTCACTTGAGCTATCAGTTGCACTCCAAAATAATGATGCCAAAACCAGACTAGAATCCAAAAACAATAGTTGCTCTACAAATAAAACAGTTCCTTAACCCAAAAGCATACCACTTCAAGACAGAAGAATAAGCAAACAAGCAAATGGGAAGGAATTATATTTTTACTGAAGGTAAACAAATAAACTTTCCAAACACCTACAAACAGTTTAAAAGTGAGGAAAGAGATTTAAATACCTATCAATGTGTGCAGATAGTGTGCACTAGTGTGTGCAGAGAGAGCCCACACTATTCTGCCTTTACGGTGGATTAAATGGATGAAAACCAACTGCAGTTCCAAAGCTAGCACAGCCGAGTTAGCATGACCTGCTAAGAGGAAGGGCTTATTTGTTTGTGGACAACATAATTCCAATTTCAATGAAATGATTTTGGATCTAAATTCCCTCCTGCCCAATCAGTACAAAGAACAGACGGAGGAGTTGTCTCTTATCTGAGCCTGGTTTCTTCAGTCACACTGAAAGATAATGACACTTTGTGTTTACACAGCATTAGCAAACTACTTACTGGATTCCTCTCTTAGCTTTCTCAAGAAATTGTATTTTTAAAAAAAACATTCAAATACAAAAATATTTTGCATAAATGTTTAGTTCCATTGTTTTGTTCTACCTATAGAAACGGAAATGGAAATGGAAATCTGTGATGTTGAACTTTCTCACATGGAGCCTCAACAGTATTTTCTGTGACTAGTATTTTAGGAGTTGTCCATAAGAAGTCTGACTTCAAGGAAAGGAGTAGATTCCTTTCGGGGGAAAAAGCAAGGGGTAAGGAGATATTCACACATCCAAATTTGTTTTGCTTAACAGGCACCTCCAGTAACACTGAGCCTAGGGGTCATATTTGTCAGGAGAAGGACAGTAAACCATACGCAGACTTTTACTAGAGCACTTCAACTCTAAGGCCTGGCTTCCTCAGAATACTAACAATGAGAAATGCAGACAACCTTAAACTTGCCAGATGTCACAGGCAATATGGATTGGTGGAAGGGGAAAAATGGATATACACATTGGACCAAATACTGTGGCTATAAATCATTTCAACAGATAACAGACAGAAAGGCTTCAGAAGTGATATACTGCAGTGGCACTTAATCCACTACCACAACATTACACATACAGCTTTCTGGTGACAGCTACTGCTTAGCAACAGCCCTGCTACCTCCCCCTCTCCCAAAAGAAGAGTGGAGGCATGGTAGGAATACAACTCAGAGAACGAGACTCCTTGTAGCTATAGCACAAGTGTATTCTTAGCAGACCACACAAGGCTGAATTTACTTGAGACTGTGAGCGAAAGAGAGAAATTGTGCATGTGCATTAACGCTCACACACATACCTACCTCCTACATAGCAGAGGTATCACAGTCCACATTTTAAAATCTCTTATTTTCCTTATTTAAGACTGAAGGCTGGATTTCCTGACAGGAAACTCATTTGGTCTTGCATCAGGTAATATGTGAACTGAAAAAAAAAAAAAACAGTGCAAGTATTTACTGTCTTGTAGCTCCCTTGGCCTACCTCTTTGCCTTTCTTGAAGACAAGGTGATGTTTGCCTTTTTCCTGCAATCACAAACCTCCCCTCATTACTACAACCTTTTAAAGGAAAGGAACCTCATGTCAAACTTCATGAGCAATGTCAGCTCTGCATTTGCTGCCATATGTGTATGCTTATTCTGCTTAAGTATTCCCTTTCTCTGTGTCCCCCTGCTCTAAGGCATGTTTCATTCCTACAGCCTCTGTCACTAGGTTCAGGGACCCAGTGGTCTGAGAGTACACTGTTTCAGTAAAAATGGAGGTAAAAGAAGCATTCAGCACCTCAGACTTCTCCATTTCTTTTGTCACTAGGTCCCCTGCCTCATGAGCAGAGGGTGCATACTTTTTTAGCTTTCTTTTTATTGCCAATGTACAGTGCAATAAAATAAGTAAGGTACCTAAGTCTGCCATTCACTGACTCAGAGGACTGTTATTGACACTTATTAGCCTGTTAAGCACTAAATTGTCCCATGCCTATCCACATATTTTTAGCAAAGTAAAGTTTGATTTGGAACAACTAATGTCAAAGAAAGAAATGTGTTATTTCTATTGTTCATCCATCTATTCTAGACCATGAAAAGAAAACTGGACTTCCTGGTAGGTAAAAGGAAAGGGAACTTGCATGTCATACCTCAGGACTTAGCTGCTTCTACAAGGACCAGAACAATGTCCTGTCAACATTCTTCAGCATTTAAAGTTGTCAAGCTGACTTATTCAAATGGGTATAGGAGGAGAGAAGAAAGGGGTTCGTATCTTCCCATGAAGCACCAGGTGTTTGGCATAGCCGAATGAAGGACCACCAAATGACATGCAGTTGACTTGGTGTCTGAAATAATTCTGAGGTCTAAGACTTTTAGTAATACCCCTCTCATTTTCCTGCTCAATGTGAAGCTGATCAGTAGCTTTGAGGTCAGGTAAAAAATTTTCTCCAGCCTAAATGTAAATCAGCCTAAGCCATGGGAATTTTTCACCTTTCACTTAAGGATCATGCTCGTGCTGCCTGGTATGATTATTTGGATCTGTCTCATTTAACCTATTTCTTCCTCCTGCAGACATCAGTGTTCCATCTGTGGCCAAAAGCATTTAGACTGCTGAAATGTTCCAAAACCACTTAATGCAACTTCTTGCTAACCTGCTTGCTAGCATTGCTACAGGTCGATAAAACACATCTCCAACATTATTAGGGTGAACTGTGTTTTTTTTTTGTCATCAGTAGGAACACACATTCACAGCTGTTACATACTGCTGAACTCTTCCTGGGAGTGAAAGTTTCTTCACAAGAGGGCATAAACTGTAAACAATGTCAAAAAGTAACTGGATAAGATATACACTAAGCAAGTGGCAAGTGGAAGAAGCCAAGCTAGCTGAGAAGGTGTGTACATGTCAGTGAAAGCACTATCATTGTGAAGTAACAGAGAAACGTGAAATTGGGCTTATGACTCAGTCATGTGCATCCAAAAAATAACCGTAAGGGCAGCAGGAAGTAAATATTACTTTATTTTGGTGGCAGGAAAGCAAATTCTTGAAAGTACTGAACTCCCTGTCAAAATGCAATTCAACACGGTTCAATAAAGCTGCTGCTTACTAAATAATGTCAAAAGAATATTACTCTTGAAAGGAGTTTGCCAGGCAAGAAACACTTTTTCAAGGCAGTGTTTATTTCTAAGTGTTTTCTGAATCACATATTGGGCCACCTCTTCAACCTAAATAGAAACCTATTCACACTCTGAATTAGCATTCTGGCTCTCACCCTTCCTTTAGTGCTGGTGTAGCTAGCTTTGGATGAGACCTGCATCCTTGCACTACGTTAGAATAACATATCTGTAAGTGGAAATGAAATACCTGTCCTGAAGAAAATCCATACTGGGGCATCCATGGTATCTAATTAGCAAACCAACCAGAAATGAGCATAATTTTCGGAGTTATATGCTACTTGGACCTCTCGAGCATAAATCCAAAAAGGAAATGATAAGTAACTGTTAAAGAAACATGAAATTATAACTAAAAACTGAACGCAGGACTTCTCAATTTGGATGCCAGTGTGAAAGCAAAAGTCTATCCCTTTCCCCTTCTACTGAAATGAAATAAATTTAAGTGACAGCATGTACTAAGGAGCAAATTCTACACATGCTTCATATAATGCACCCTGCGTTAATTCTTTGAAAAGAGAGTGGACACTTACTGGGAAAGGTGGGGACAGAAAAAATCAAGGTTTGGAATATGAATACTGCAGCCAGGGGAAGGATTCCTTTTTGCTTCTATCTTCCCATCTGCAAAACAGCACAGCTGAATTGTTAGTATGAATGATTCCCATCCAACAGCTTTTTATGCTAAAATACTTGTTATCAAAGAACACCGAAGTCCTATACCAATGTATACTCACTGTTTATTCATGAAATAAAAGTTTGACAGGCTTCTTATCCAGGAGATGCACCATAATTAAACAATTTATTTAACATTATTCTGTGAAGTCCTACAAAGCAAGGATAAGGTCTCGGAAAAATCACCAGCTTAACCACAGTAAAGAAGTCTCTCTGCCCATATAGTACTTAAAACATGACCATAAATAATGTTTATTTGCTGGTACCATCCTTCTACATTCATCTTTTCCAGTAAATCTCAATATAAGGGGAATTATTACAGCTAGCACACAGAGAAGCTCCATGGCACTCACAGAATAATGCCTTTCAGTCCTTGAGCACTTGATAACTAACTGCCTGTGCGTTCAGGAGGAAGAATTATATGAAAGAAAGCTTCAATGACATGAAACTGCGACAGGGTAGGTTCAGGCTGGATGTTAGCAAAAGGTTCTTCACTGTGAAGTGATCAGGCACTGGAACAGGCTCCCCAGGGAAGTGGTCATGGCACCAAGTCTGCCAGAGTTCAAGAAGCGTTTGGACAACGCTCTCAGACACATGGTCTGATTTTTGGGTGGTCTTGTGTGGAGCCAGGAGCTGGACTCAATGATCTTTGCGGGTCCCTTCCAACTTACCATATTCTATGATTCTATGATTCTATGAAAGAATGAAAGGATTTCCTTTGGGCCAAAGTTGAATAACATAGCACTGCAAGCCAGAATGACTGGCATTTACTTGTATATATGGCCTTTTCTATAAAAAGAAAGGTGTATGCACCACCTTTATTAAAATCCAAACAGGTGAACAATTTAGTTACTGGTTTATACATCACCTTGCATTGAGAAAGGCACCACACAAGGATTTATGCATTTGGTTATATGATAATTTATCTGTCATTTCTATATTATCAATAAATGTTATATTAGAACATCAAGTTGTTGCTGTGTTGTAGAAAACAGATTTCCGTGTTTCTTGTATGAACCTGGAAAGGTGTTACTCTGTCTCTCAAATTCTATGTGCAAAAAGGGCATGATGACATTACCATTTCCTCCCTCCATCATGAAACTGACTATTATACATCTTATTCTGGAGCAGCTTCTTCTAAGAGTCAAGTACAAGACAATCCTGTGATCTGAACCATCAACACACAAACACAGTAATAATAATTTTAATGTTTTTACACCAACAGTTCTCTGTCATAATGGTCAGTATATCTAGCCAAGCCAAGAAGACAGTTTTTTAATTATACAGACAAAAATATGATGGCTTTATTTGTACTTTGCTCACTCTTTTTGACCTCACTCGCCTATTTCACAATACTCCAAAAACACCTAGAATGAATAAAAACTCCAAAAATATCTAGAACAAATAAAAACAATTAAACATTAAAGAGACTTTTGGCTCCAACAGAAGGTATTTTAAAAAATAATTTTCTGTTCTATGGACATTATGTTGTTTCATTAATTAACCAAAGATAAACCAAAACTAAAATAATAATTTTCATACGCCCCTGTTGTTTCATTTTTTTTTCTCTTTAATGTTGCATAAGATAAGATGAAATATCTTAATCACATAAGATAAAATGAAAAATTAATAAATCAGAAGCTGGCAAAATAAAATATTATTAGCCTTTTAGGAATGGCATCATCTAAATTCTATGATATATTTCTAATTTTAAATGTAGTCTTTATTATTTTTGGTTGAAGAATGATGTGAAGAAGCACATGAAGATGGCTGTTGCTTTTAATAGCAAAACATGGTTAATTCGGTGCATGTTTTATAAAATATTATAATTCACAGAAAAAAAATTCTGCACAGTGAGAGAATTTAAAGGCCCTTTTGTTGAAAATTTCTAAGGCAATCAAATAAAGAAATGAACAACCATTATACTGACAGCTGAGCTACAGAAAGGAAAAGCAATTTAAGTCCCTTAAGAATGGCAAACACAGTGTAAATGGAAACAATATGAAGAACAAACTAGATTTGTGACACTATATTAGCAATATTGGGTTTTAAAAAATACCTTGTTATTAGTCAAGAATGATCATAGTTCATGATTGCATTTGTTTAACAATGCAACAAAAAATAAGCTCTAGTGTCAATGAGATGTTTCTTTGTACTACTTTCTTTACATCAGTGTTTAGTAATAATTTGTTCCAGAGTATGACACTTCTTATATCAGACCATTCAGTGAAAAGGTCATAGTAATTTCTTTCTTTAATTTTTAATTTTAACTGAACACTCCGTGCCCAATCCCAAAACTTACATGAATTTTCCTGGCTATGTGCATGATCAGGTACATGATGTAAACTCAGACCCTTCTTGCAGACAATCAGCCCTCTTGCAGAACCTGGTATAATGGTCTAGTTCTGATACTAATGTAGGAAGCATGACGATATTCCAACACTGCCTCTAAAAGTATTTGGCGAGCCTCTTAAAAATCTGTTTCTTAGATTAAATAATTACATTGAAAATACCATTTAGTATGCAAAAAAAAAGAATCGAACAGTGAAATAGAAAAACACATTTTTCTAGATAAAATATTTATAAAACAGAAACCCTAAAAGCTCAAACTCAGAGGGGTTAAATTGGTAGGCTGAAAGAAAAGAAAGGAATGTCAATCTTGTATTTGGAAAACAAGCAAACAACAACAACAACAAAAACCCTCTCATGATTTGTAAGCAAATTTCCTGACTTTTACTGCCTGAGTAATTATTTTGAGCAACTGGTTTGTAGTCTTGTTGTTACTTGAACTGGGCAGTTAGCCACTATTTGACACTTTGCAGGAATAGTTTATATTATAAACAAGAAGACATTAAGAGGTGGTGTATTAGGTTTACCTGGCAAGATTTTTGCTGGCAGTGCAGAAGTGGCCTCTGTGAGAAGAGACCATGCTGCCTCCATGTCAGACAGAGACAGTTCCAGCTTGCTCCAAAAGGGTCCCACTGCTGGCCAGACTGAGCCCATCAGCAAAACTGGTGGCACCTCTGTGATAACATATTTAAGAAAGGGTAAAAAATGCTGCACAGCAGCTGTGAGATAGAGGAGTGAGAAAATGTGAGAGAAAGAATTTATGTAAACACCAAGGTCAGAGAAGAAGGAGCATGAGGAAGTGCTCCAGATACGAGAGCAGAGATTCCCCTGCAGCCTGTGGTGAAGACTATGGTGAAGCACGTTGTGCCTCTGCAGCCTGTGGAGGACCACATCAGAGCAGAATTTCACACTGCAGCCCATGGAGGACCTCAAACTGCAGCAGGTGGATGTGCCCTGAAGGAAGCTGCAGCCTGTGGAGAGTCCATGCAGGAGCAAGCTCCTGGTAGGAACTGTGGCCCATGGAGAGGAGCCCACAGTGGAGCAGGTGGTCTGGCATGAACTGCAGCCCATAGGAAGAACTCACATTGGAGTCATTCATGAAGGACTGTATCCCATGGGAAGGACACATGCTGGAGCAGGGAAAAAGTATGAGGAGGAAGATGCAGCAGAGATGAAGTGACTGATGGCATCCCCCATTGTGGTGGAGTAGGTCTTTCCCCAGCTCAGCTTTGGTTCAAGATTAACTAATGTTATAGCATTCCTCTCTTTTCAATGGGCAACAGGCGTAATGGGTGACTACAAACAGGCTGACCATGTCACACCCTGCAGCCTGGATTGTAGCCCAGTCTGGGGAGTACCGTAACTGTACATTCTGGAAGGTACTCGAATGGCACAGTTGGTGGTAAATACCAGAAGTGCCTTACCTGAACCATAGCTAGGACGGAAAAGTACTAACTAACAGTCAACAGTCTTGCAGCCCTATAAATAGTGGTCTGAAGCAAAAAGCCCCTGGAGCTCTCCAGGGATCGCAGCAGGCTTGATCTCCCCTGAGCTGGGACACCTCTCAGGGTACCCCTAATGTGAAATGTCTCTCAGGGCTTGAGGATCAAGGCTTGTCCACAGACAAATATCAATGAGAGAGAAGGGTGAGTAACTCACCAAAAGGGGGAAATCTAGTAAGCACACAACTGAGTTTAGAACCCCCCCAATACCATGCAGTAAGTCTCGTGTGAACCTCGCCATTCTTGAATCTTTAACTAAGTCACTGTCTCAATTGTAGCAAATTCTGTTGAATCGTTGTGGTAAATTGGCAGATGATTAAGTGCTGTCAAAAATCACACAATCGAATCTTGTGATTTAAAATAAAAGTATTAATAAATTCTAAACTGCTGCTAAATCAAAGTTGTGTAAAAAAAATCTCTTTGTAACACNAATGTGAAATGTCTCTCAGGGCTTGAGGATCAAGGCTTGTCCACAGACAAATATCAATGAGAGAGAAGGGTGAGTAACTCACCAAAAGGGGGAAATCTAGTAAGCACACAACTGAGTTTAGAACCCCCCCAATACCATGCAGTAAGTCTCGTGTGAACCTCGCCATTCTTGAATCTTTAACTAAGTCACTGTCTCAATTGTAGCAAATTCTGTTGAATCGTTGTGGTAAATTGGCAGATGATTAAGTGCTGTCAAAAATCACACAATCGAATCTTGTGATTTAAAATAAAAGTATTAATAAATTCTAAACTGCTGCTAAATCAAAGTTGTGTAAAAAAAATCTCTTTGTAACACGCATTCCCCTTCCCCCTGCACAGATCAGGGGCAGGAGGGGGGAGCAGAAAAGTCTGGAACAGGGGAGTGAAAGACTGAGCCGGGAAAGAAGAGGGATTGGGTGGGGAAAGGTGTTTTTAGTTTTGTTTTTGGTATTCTCTATCCTACTCTATTTTTTAATTGTCAATAAATTAAATTAATCTTTCTCAAGTTGAATCTGTTTCCCAAGTTGAATTTGTTTTGCCTGTGACACCAACTGGTAAGTGATCTCCCTATTGTTATATATAACTATAACTACAGCTATAACTAACTAAAACTACAGCTATTAGGCAATCTGAAGACACGTGACTGTTTTCCCTTCCCTTCCCTTCCCTTCCCTTGCCTTGCCTTGCCTTGCCTTGAAAGAGTTAGGAGGAGTAAGGGAGAGTGTGATAAATGAAGCATGGAGAAGTTATTCCCTGAATGCTATAACCACTAAACAAAGGCAGCTTCAGCTTTCATGCTCAGAAATCTCCAAGTCTACTACTGTGTAATCCTCTGTTCTCAGACAATCTGCTTCTCCTCATGGTGATGCTCATAGTGATTTAGCCTGGCTTTCCGATAGATTTATTTATTTCTTCTAACATTAGCTGTTAGGCTTTAAGGTAAAATTAAATAGTATCTATTTACCTAATAACAGCTTAGTATAAAATCTGTAAACTCTATTAGAGAAAACAGTTTCTTTGTGGCAACTCAAAGTTAACTTACAGATTATGGAATGAAATACACAAGAAAAATCCATTTGCCCTTTCACTCTGCGTCTGCCAGGGAGACGGCAGTGCAAGTGGCTAGAAGATGATAATGTAGCAAGCCAGCAAAGCATTTATTTATATGTTCAAGCCCATAAACTACCACAGATACAGCTTTTATTGCTATTCATATTTGCAGTGACAGAAAGAAGTCTGATTCTCCTTCTTTCTTTGAACCTGCAAATATGTGCTTGGTAATACTTCCTGTCTTTAACAAATACTAATGTGCCTCCACAGCCAAGATCTGCTGGATAATAGCTACAAAAAATTCCAATATAAGGCGTTAAAACAAGCAAGTAGTAAGTATTCTTTCTGTGGCAGTTAGCTTTGCCACAATATTCTCTGTACTTGCTGAAGGCAGATTGGCAGAAGAGGTGCCAGTGGGGCAAGGTGTAACCACTCGGGGACTGAAGAAATTTGTAGAGGAAAACACTGGATATATTTTAATGATCAGAAATGCCCCACAGCTAATCTGCAGCCTTGCAGATAAGAGCCCTCCCTCCCCATCTGCCACTTCATCAATACCCATCAGTTAATCTACATGATATGATCATAACTTGTTTCCTAGAGCAGCAGTGCATCTTGTTTTCTTAGTCAATGCAGTTTGTGTGGAATCTCCAAGATATGGCTAGGAAGAATAGGAATTCATGTTTTATCCCATGGCCAGTCTTACCTAAGGGTAAAAATGTTTTATATCCAACTCTTTTTCATGAGCAATCATTTTTTGAAATCAGTTTCTTAGGCAAAAAAGAGGCATTGAGCTTTTACATATGAAACAGCGGCTATGTTCCTCTAGATATTAGTAAAGATGAAAATGCAAACATAGTCATGTTTTATTTACTTATTTCAAATACATCAGTTGTACAATACTTTCCACCACATTTTCAGATTTCACAGCTGCATGAAGGGACAGCATCATATATTTTATCCTCCTTTCTTACACAATGTAATTTTCACCAAAAATGCTTTGCATTCTGGCAGTGAAGATTTCTATTTCTATGAAAAAGAAAGAGTCAAAGAGAGCGGAAGGAAGGAAGGAAGGAAGGAAGGAAGGAAGGAAGGAAGGAAGGAAGGAAGGAAGGAAGGAAGGAAAAATTAGTGCATTAATTTTTTCTTCTTTTTTAAAAAGGAAAAAAAAAATTAACAAAACATTTAAAATTTGTTGTCATAACAGTGCATCACTGCTGGGCTTTGTCACAGAGTTTAATTCCCTTCTGACAACTTTTATGCTGTCTATCATTGAAAACAATAGCTGGCACATTTTATTTAAACTTAATGTATGATGTCAGACTTCTGCAAAAGTTATGCAGAAAAACAAGTTCAATGGACTACACATACACAAGCCCACTATTCATACATGTAATACTTTTCAGTACCCTCTTGTCCTCACTCGCAATAAAGCATAAGCCTTAACCTTCTCCTTGACAGATTTTAAATTTAAACCTCTAGCTTCATACCGAGGCTATCAGTCAGCCTTAAAGTTCTACTGCTCATCATAAAACATATGAATAGCTATGTACTCATTTCTTATGTCAACAGAAACCTTCCCTTGAATCTCAAGCCTTGAACCGAATCTGAGATCAACTTTTATTTTGCCTCTTATCTCCACTGTCCCAGAATCAATTCTTCATTTTCTAAGCTTCTGACATGAATTTGATGGTAATATCTGTAGTATAGTAGCCAACAGCATTCCTTCAAAATATATCTCCTGTTCTGATTATCAACATTAATCAGGATTCCTCCAGATAAATCCCTGCTATTCAGGTTAAAATCATGATTTACAGAGCCTTACATTTCTGAAATATAACACTATTATTTAAAATGTTTGAGTACAAATGCATATTTGACATGCAGTTATTTATTTCAGCCTCAACCTAAATGTGATCCTGATTTGCTTCTGTATTTATGGCATATGATATTCTGAAGAAGTTTTGTATACCTTTACAAACCTTTTCTTTACTAACTGGATTCCTTGACCAGTGAATTCTTTCCACCAGTTTTCGATTGTATTAGAGAAGCTTCTGCTAATACTTCACGTATTTGAAATTTCATGGAGGTCAGTAGTAAATTGCCATTAATTTAAAGGAACTAGGAACATATTAAATAAGTATAATTTAAAAAAAAGCTAAGAGAAGTTTAATGAGGACAGATAGGAAGGAAGATGCCCATTCCCACTGGTTTCATCATGCCAAATTCCAATCTAAATCCAATATCCACAGATGTGCAAAGAAATATAAGACAAGTGAGAAAAGACTGCTTTTTGGACCAATTCTGTAGTTGCACAATTTGATCTAGCAACCTCATTTAGCAGAAGGAAGTTGAGAATTACTACTGGGGGGCTCAGCTAAGATGAGCAAATGAATTGCTTTTCACACTCTTTAGTTGCCCACATTTGATACTGAATGCAGTATGGCAGATGCTACTGCCATTTATTCTCTACTTGCTATCTGAAAATTTACATTGGGAATAATACATTTCAGTTAGCTTTGGTTTTATTAATTACAGTGGAAGCAGCTCTTAAACTTCCTGTGATACATCCATGTTGACTCAAGCATTCCAGAAACAGAGGCTCAGCTTTTCAGCAGTAGAGCCAGAGAATACAGACATTGAAAAGGTTTCAGCTTTACTCAGAAAAAAAGGTAATTTATTATAAATGAGCTATGAATGTAAATAAATAAATAAATAAATAAATAAAAAGGAAGAAGAATGAAGGCAAGATAGCACGTATCTGGTCATTTATCTGTAACCAGTCTAGGGTGTATTCAGTCTATTGCCTCAGCTGTGCAAGCCTAGAGACTAGAGCAGGCTCAAAAGCATAGGAAGAAAACAGCAAATCTTAATCTAAAATGTCTCATTCAAGAAACTCCTCCTAGTTTTACTTTGAACAAGAGTTACCACTGCAAAGCTATGTCTTTCCTCTCTTTTTCAGCTTGAGTTTGACTACTAAATTAAATTTATCCTATTGCTGCTTTGATAGAGGATTCAAACTTGTTCTCTGGGGATTTTTATTTCTCATTTCCTTCTATGCAAAACGGCAAAAAATAATAAAAGGGAAAGAAAAATTACTGGAATAAAAAAGACAATATGCTGCAGAGAACAAATATATTACTGTTCATTTTGTTATGTTCCAAAACCCACTTTTATTTCTGTTATATCTCATCTCAGCTGTGTGTTAGTGTGTGACTTCTCTATTTTATGCCTCTGACTCTTTCTTGTACAAAAAAAAAAAAAAAAGAGTGCTTGCAACGGCCAACCTGCATGACAAGAAAAAAAAAAACAAAATTACAGTGAACCAGTACAGAACTATAAATCAAAAACTCGGTCCCACAAACGATATTTTCACATTACCACTCAGAGTCAAATGCAATAATGCTATGCTGGTAATATAAAATAAAATAATAATAAAAAAGAAAAAAAAAAGAAAAAGGAAGAAAGAGAATAACTTTTCATTATCATCTTCCACCTGGCAGAACTGTAACACATGCCAAGATCAACAAGTGGAATTATCATGTGAACTAAAAGAAGACAAATTATTATCAACTATTAAAATATGATAGTTCAGTAACTCCATATTCCTGCAATGGGAGGACGACAATTATTTCTGTTTGCAATTTAATAGGACTTAAGAGACATGAATCTGAATTATTCCTGTATGTAGTTTTACAGGGCATGAAAGTTATTTACTTCAGCCTACTATGATAACTGCTCAACTTTTATTTCCCTAAAAGAAAAACCAGTGCTTAATAGATTTTCTTATCCTATATGGTTTAAAAGAAACATTCAAGTCTAATCACCTTTGCATTTTGTAGAGACAGCATCCTATATAAAACTACAGATCTAAAGCCATTTTTATCATTTCTTAAAAGAAAGGCAGATTTTCATGTGATTTTGACAGTGAGTCACACAATTAAAAATACAAGGTGCCAAAAATATAAGACACAAACTAAAAATTCCAGTTCTACCTTACTGCAAGATATGAGCTTTTTGTTAGTTTTAAATTTAAATTAAATCAAAACAAAGCTGTATTTAAATACCTACATCTCTTAATTGAACATGGATAAGTACACTAGTCATAGACAAAAGGTCTTTTTCCCATTTTTCAGTTTAAATTTTTAAAATTTAGGGTGTATTTAACTAAAAATGAACTCTTCGCTTGCATTGTATTTGAAGTTGAATAATAATTTCTCACACTGTCTTCTCACTCAGAACTAAAACCTGGTGATACTTATTTTGCATGAATATCATAGCTCATCCTTAGTAGAAACATTAATTAAGAACCTAGATACCCACTAGCTATGTCTAACTGACATTAGCTATGTCTAACATTTGGTCTGTTGTAAGAATCATTTTTTTACTTTTAAATTACTTAGGCTCTTAAGATCTTACAGAGAAATTTCCAACAAACGTTGTTTCTGAAATGTATTTATTTATTGAAAGTGTTACTGAATTTGCTTCTTGGAAAATAGTTTAATGTACAGAATGGACCAGTCAGAAGATCTGATATCTACCTAAGACATATTGAAAGAGACGTAGTCATTTGCACCTCACCTCACTTAAACATTTAAAAGCTACTGTTAGACTAAGCCAGATTGTCCCAGTGCTTTCTTTACAGATACCTGAGGGAAAAGTTTTCTGCAGAAGATATTTAATCTTCTGTACCTTAGATGGTTAGACTAAGATGAAATATCCTCAGAAGCAACTCCATTTCCCTCTACTGAAAACCAAGGGAGCCCAAGACTCACTTAGAGTCGAGACAGCTGAATTTAGAAACCTAAATTTGGCGAGCAAAGTCTCATTTCTCCATTTTGAGAATTTTTCTAACTATGGAAATGGGGTGCTTAAAAAAATGGAAAATTATGTGTGCCATGATCACTACACTCTGTTTCAAATCAGCCTATTTGCTCTACCCCAGACAATTTTACTCTCATATGTCATATCTGCTCTGCTCCCTCTCATTCCCATCTAAGACTTTGTCTCCACTCCTGTGTCTTTAAGCATTTGTCCTCCCTCTCCTCCTCAAACCTGCAATATGGAGCAGGTTGCAATTTGGTTTCCTGTCTCTGTTTTTGGGACACATATGAAAGAAAAGAAAGCAAGGAACAGCGAAGGTGACCCATCACTTTAAAATGAGACAACTTGGGAAAAAAAAAAAAAAAAAAAAAAGAGGGCTGCTGAGAGGACTTCTCTCTTTCTTCTCTCTTTCTATCCTATGTAATGATCTCCTGAGAAGAATAGAAGAAATTTTTCCCTACTTATTTCAGTAGTCTTGCTTGATTGCTTTCCCCATTTGCAGATCTCCCCCTAGGGAGATCATAAGTTATTGTTTTCTTTCTCTAATAGCATACATCAGCAACGTCATCGCACTTGCTGGAAATTTTATTTCCTGAACATAATTTCCTTACTCCTTTCCAAAGCAATACCTCCTATTTTAATTTACTACATAGACAGCAAAAAGGAAAAAAGAGTGGCCCTTTGAGAATCAGAAAGTTACTGCCTGATGGCAAAAGTGAATGAAATCCCAAGATTACAAGGACAATCCTTTTAAACTGTCTGTTCCCTTATCCCAAATCTTGCTCTAGGGTGTTGTGCCATGGAAACTCTATACACTGTATTTGTGAAAAGTTTAATGAATGAACATACAGACTTATTTCTGAGTTGCTGTATATGAGAACAGACTCAGACCCAGTATCTCTCCATGTATGTTGGGAGAAGTACCTCAAATTCCTGTATGCTTTGCTTTTTATCGCATGCAGAAGGAGTAGTACAATTAAATGCAAAGTACAACTTTTCAATAATTAATTGTGAGCAATATTCATTGAAAATTTTGGCAACTTAACCACAGACAATTATTCAAGGAAATTTCCCCAATGTTTGATGGCCTTATTTAGCCACTAAAATGAGTGACTAATTTCTGCTCATTCATCTGGATGCACACAATACAGGTGAATTATAACACCAATGACTTGGAAAATTCGACTACAACTGAAAAATCCTTGAAATTACTTAATACAGGAAGAAAGTGAAGCTTACTGGTAGTTAGCATAGAAACAAAATGATATGACATTATTTGGAAACATGCCAATGAAAAGTACGTTCAATGTCAAGAAAAATTTTACAAACACTTTGCACAAAACTGCTGTTGATGATGGACTAGGTTTTGGGGAGATACAACATGAGTCATATGACAATATGTCACATCAGTGGAACAGTAAAGAATAAACAGTCAAAATGTACCATTAAAACGTGATTCTGAGACTATGCATAGAGAACCCACCTGGATTGTATTAATTGATGAAAAACATAATTCACTGTTACTGAAACATGGCAATATTAATCTTAATTGTATTCTCTCCCCTGTTTTAGTCTACAGAGTTTCAGCAATAGATGTGTTAAAGGTCTTGGACAAGGGAGGGTGAGAGGTCAAATTTCTGTTTGACTTTTCACTTCACTATACTCATTTTTTCATGGTGAAAGTGATTGTCTAGGGATGATTTGTCATATCACAGTGGATAGAAATTGACATGAAATCTCTGTTCTGACTATTGCTAGCTGACTTGCATCATGGCTTGAGCTTGGAGGATTGGCACTGTACAAATTGTTTCCCTGTCAATCAGATTGCTTGAGAACAACCAGCAACTTCTCATTGACCATCAGGACTCCACTGCATCAGAAATGCGTTACCACCAAAGCCAAGATTGTTTGTCTTCCCAGTTCTTGTTCTTTTTTTTCTCCAACATATTTGCAAAACGTTTGGCTGTTTTATGTTAAATTATAGCTGTGCTATTTATTCATCATTCAATTACATGCTATTCCCCTGGCTCTTCTCCTTTCTGCCCTCAGTTTCTCCTCTTTGTTGCTGCACTGTCAGTTATGCCTCTAATAATTCAGCTTAAAAGACAGTCTTAGCTAGGTACTGTGAAAATTTTGTTGACTTGTTCCAGACGGCTGCATACAGCAGAGAGCAAAGCAGATCTCTTGCAAGAACCTTAAGCACTGAGTGCTCACTGAACTCAGCATGGTGCTAGAACTATAAAAGAAGAAAGAAAATACCAAGTATAACAAAGCTGTTAAAAAAAAAAAAAAAAAAGGAATAGGAAACAACAAAGCAAAGCAAAACAAAACACACACACACAAACACAAAAAAAAATATAGACTGTTTAAGTTACATATAGTTCTCTTTTAGCAGCTGATGGGTACCAAGTGGAGTCAGCTATAAGTTGCCTTCTTCCACAGGTACCAGACGTATTTAGCAGTTTCATTATCTCAGAAATTATCTTCTTCATTATATTCTCAAAGAAGACCCAGCATGAAGCTATACTGAAGTGACAAGGTGTGGTACTATGAGACAACTGAAACTGAAACCTGTATGTGACTAAAGGGAGTCATTTCAGAAAGAGGGTAAAGAAAATGGATAAAAGTATTAAAGCAGCTGGAAGCAAGGTGGACAGGATGAACCAAGTTTGGGTTATGGAAAAAAAGGCAGGAGCTGACTTCGTATTAGAAACCATTTTATTAATACATCGGGAAAGAAAAACCTGTGAGAAAGACAGCTGATAGACCCAGAATAAGCCCCAGTAAAATAAATAAATAAATAAGCAAACAAATAAATAAGAAAAAAAAAATCCCAATTTCTGTTTCTCAAGGCTGCGGAAAACATCTATATCACAGACATAAAATCTAAATCTGAAAAGAATGGTCAAAATATTCTATCCAAATAGTTTCAACGCTGAAAGACAAGTCAAGAGGTCTAGTTTTCTCAGTAGATGAACGTCTGTGTGTGACAGCAAGGTCTTTTGCAGTTAGGTGACAAGGTGTTGGTTGGGGGTCCTGCAGGGCGGCCTTTGTGCAGAGAGGCCGGGGCTGCCCCGTGCCGGCCACAGCCGGTTCCAGCCGGCTCCAACGGCCCCACCGCAGGGCACGGCCGGGCCCAGCAGCCACGGGGGGGCGCCTCGGGGACAGCCTGGGCAAGAGAGGGCAAAACGCTGCCCGGCAGCCAGGAACAAGGGGCAGAAACAGCCCTGCCGGCACCCGGGGCAGAGGAGGAGGAGGGCAGGAGGGGCTCCAGGCGACGGAGCAGGGATCCCCCTGCGGCCCCTGGGCAGGAGACCGCGCTGGAGCGGGTTCATCCTGAAGGACTGCAGCCCATTGAAAGGACCCACACTGGAGCAGGGGTAAAGCGTGAGGAGGACGAGCAGCAGGGAGATAAATCAGTATGTGCTGGTCATAACCAACCTCCCATTTCCCTCCCTATGCAGTTTGGGGTTGTGAGTCAGGAATGAAGTTAAGCCTGGGAAGGGAGATGGGAGCAGCGGGAAAAGGTATTGTTTCAATGTTTGTCTTTTTGTTTCTTGTTACCCAAATCTATTTTAATTCACGATAAATTAAACTTATTTCCCTCAAGATGAGTCTGTTTTGTCTGTGGTGGTAATTGGTAAGGAATGTCCCTGTGTTTATCTTGACCCACAGTGTTTTTCATCCTGTTGTCTGCCCCTGTACTTCTGAGGGATTGGCTGTTAGCCAGGGCTAACCAACCACAGCAGGAAAACCCTTGCTGGTGCTCATCACACAGGAAAAGATTGAAGGTGCTGAGTTACATCAGTTTGGAAGATGTCGAAGAAATCAGCAATGTTGCATCCCTCCCTAATGAAGACATGAACAGGAGCATTGGTAGCTCTGATGAACCCCATGCAGATGCAGTGGACAATAGTGCAATAACTACATTGTCATCCTATGGGAGAAATTGACTTAGTTTTTAAGTTGAAAACCAGAATCCAAATTAACAGTATATGTTGTATTATGGGACAATACTTATCCCTCTTTTCTGCCCTAGGTTCCTTCCAGCTCTTATAATGGCCTTTTGCCTTCTGCAGCTATCAAGTTGTAGCTTCTCCTTTCTTAAGACTTGCGTTTACCACATTTAAAACATTCCCAAACAGGACACCTTAGACAAATGCCTTTCTTGTTGTTATTACTCTGCAAGCTAAAAGGTTACTGAATCCAGCCATTCTGATAAGGTTTGTGAATCAAATATTTATTAGAAAAGAGATAATATATATTATCATCAATTAAAAAGAAGAAAAGACACTTTTGTGGTAAAGGAATTTCAGTCCTGTGGTCTCACTGGAATGGGTTATCCTTGGGAGAGATAACAGACAAAAGTGAATGAAGAAGTGGCTGAGAATATCTGCTGAGGACACATACCACAGTAACATACAGAACAGACCTGAAAACCCCCACTGCTGTCAGGGTTAAATGTCTAGGCTGATTCCCTATCCTTAAGAAACCGGTGAATAAAAATGGAGAGGACTACTGCCCTGGAAATAAACAACTATTAGAAGAAAGATGTTGGAAACACACATCAGTCATTGAGATAGAAAATGGAAGGAGAAATGAAAAGTGAACGTGCCTAGAACACAGCACTAGCTGGCAGCTGAACTCACCAAACAAAGGTACAATGTAGTGTTTCCCATGTAAATGAGAAGTAACAGAGTACAGCAGAAAATGCAGTAAATGTAGAAAAATAAGAAGAGACATGGCAAAACATAGCAACAGAAAACAGATTCTTCATTTGCTTATAGCTAATTATCTTCTGGCTAGAGCTCAGATTTTTCTATTCCTGTGTAACACAGAGAGTTTTTTTAAGATACATGATCAAACATTATTTTTGGATTAAAACAATGTTAGAATCTTTCTTCTCATAAGCAGAGACCACTATTAATATATATATATATATATATATATATATTAATAGTGGTCTCTGCTTATGNTATTTTAGCTTTGACCCAAAGACAAATTATACTTCTTTTTAAATTCATCAAGGATGTTGACTACTTTTTAAGTAATGAACTCAGAGAAATAAAAATATTTTATAAACATTGTAAAAAACAAAATAACAAAATAGTATTGCACTGAAGGTTTCCTCAAATGCAGACACCATGATAGTGATTTCTATATGGCATGAAATCTGAGTGCGATAAATGGAGAAAGGTACTGGAAAACATGAAGAAATAGTTGTAAACAAGAAGAAAAGCAGCAGACAGACAGGGTTTTATTGATACAGTGATCAAAGTCAGTAACTGCCTACTGCTTGCTTGTTCTTTGGGCATTCCTGGAAAAAAAAAAAAAAGGCATTATACTTCTCAGTTGTAAGCAGGATCACACATATGTTTTTCACCCTTATAAAAACTGCTCAGACTGTTGAGGCAACAACATAATAGTGGGTCTCTACTTCCATAGTTGTTTTTTACACAAATTACTGAAAAAACAAAAGGTGGAAATAATTTTCTTGTAACTAGTGAATTCAATTGCACCTTTTACTGAGGTCTTATTTAATTTAATTGACAACACAATAGACTGTAACATTTTGTTCAGTGAACACTTGTATAAACTAGAAGATTACATTAGTAATGGAATTTTAACTACTGGAATATAAGAGAGTTACAAGGGTGCATCTGTAGAACTGCAGTACATTAAACATCCATTGTTTTATTTGACAAGTAGGAACACAGACACTAAAATGAAAATGTGGTCCAGAAAGAGAGTGTAATTAAAACACACTTCTTCTATATCAGTTACAGATATACTGCAAATCAAATGGCTATACACATGCTTTCAAAATGCCTTGTTAAGAACAATTTGCTTTTCTTGTAATTTAGCTTAATGAGGTGCCCTCTACTGCTATGTATCCTATAAATTATGTTTTTCTACATATGATTTTTCAAGCTTTTTAAGTTTGCTTATTACAGTAAGCTATCAGTTATATATTCACTGTTACCATACTGTGGAAGTCGTGGCTAAATATATGCATGAAAATATAGCAAATGTATTAGAATGATGATTTTGGACAACCTGAACCTACAGAAGAAAGGAAAGATTCACCCAATGAGTAACACTTACCCAGTTTGGAGTGCTATTCTGTTTGTACTGGCTGTCTTTTCAGGATGCCATAATGCCAACATCAAAACCCGCCCTACTGCCTGCCAATGAGCCACTGCACAATCAGAAGAAGCTCTCAAAGGTAGTCAGGTTGCTGCATTACTGACCATGAGATGCATAGTCTGGCAACTTAGTACACTCAGACTTGCAGGATCAGGCATCCCAGTGGTTACAGTACAAGAGTACTGTATTCTGCCCAAGTTCTGAACTTTAGAAAAATATTTTTTTTCCAAATTTTCTTCTGATCAGAGTAGCTGGTATTTTGGTGATCTGCCTTTATAGCTCAAAGAAAAGGTTTATGCTATGAAGAACTTGAATAAATCTCTTATTTCCAGGGAAGCCTCTTCATAGTAGACATGGACGCACTGATTATTGTTAAACAAATATGATATGAAATGAGATAAACCTTAAGAGAAGTTTTGTCATTTCCTGTTATTGAATCCATTTAGGCAGACAGGGACGGAGATGACAAGTATTTGTGAAATCATGTACATTTGTACATCAACCCAGTATGTCATAGTGACAGAGACCTAGAAAAGACATGCTTTTGTATTTAAAATATGTAGTTACAGTTCTATAATAGTTAAGGATATTTCTAATTCACTACTTCACAGTATCACAGAATCACAGAATCACAGAATCGTTTAGGTTGGAAGAGACCTCCAAGATCACCTAGTCCAACCTATGACCTAACACTAACAAGTCCTCCACTGAACCATATCACTAAACTCTACATCTAAATGTCTTTTGAATACCTCCAGGGATGGTGACTCAACCACTTCCCTGGGCAGCCTGTTCCAATGCCTCACAACCCTTTCAGTAAAGAATTTTTTCCTAATATCCAACCTAAACCTCCCCTGGTGCAACTTAAGCCCATTCTCCTTCATCCTATCACCTGGCATGCGGGAGAAGAGACCAATCCCCACCTCGCAACAGCCTCTTTTAAGGTAACTGTAGAGAGCGATCAGGTTGCCCCTGAGCCTCCTCTTCTCCAGACTAAACAACCTCAGCTCCCTCAGCTGCTCCTCATAAGACTTAATCTCCAGACCCCTCACCAGCTTCGTTGCCCTTCTTTAGAGACGCTCCAGCCCCTCGATGTCCTTCCTGGAGTGAGGGGCCCAAAACTGAACACAGGACTCGAGGNGCTTGGGGTTGTTGTGCCCCAAGTGCAGGACCCGTCACTTGGCCTTGTTGAACTTCATACAGTTGGCCTTGGCCCACCAGTCCAGCCTATCCAGATCTTCCTGCAGAGCCTTCCTGCCCTCGAGCAGATCAACACGTGCACCTAACTTGGTGCCGTCTGCAAACTTACTGAGGGTGCACTCGATCCCCTCGTCCAGATCATTGATAAAGATATTGAAGAGAACTGGCCCTAATACTGAGCTCTGGGGGACACCACTCGTGACCAGTCTCCAACTGGATTTAACTCCATTCACCACGACTCTTTGGGCCCAGCCACCCAACCAGTTTCTAACCCAACGAAGCGTATACCAGTCCAAGCCATGAGCAGCCAGTTTCTTCAGGAGAATGCTGTGGGAAACGGTGTCAGAAGCCTTACTGAAGTCAGTAATAATCACAAGCATCAATAAAGTAAGATTAATTTTATTTTGGCTGTTTCTATACAGAAACAGGGAAAGTTATTTAGCAAGAATGGGCCATAAAAAGAAACATTAGTATTCCATTAACATTTTCAATCGCTGTTATATTTATAATGTCTATGTGATCATTCTCTTAATGGGACAAGAATAATGTTGTAATGGGAAACAGTTTGATCTGAACATACTAAGTTGTCAGAATATACATCTTAATGGGAAAGCTGGTATAAACCACATTAGCAGAGTGACATTTATTGGCATATGCCATGTGAATCTAAGGGTATTTACCAACACAGCAATGATAGCACAACCATGGCGAAGCAGCACTATATGCAGACCTCAGTGTTGGAGTAAATTTCAAATTGCATGTCCAATTTCAAAATGGCCTGCACAGTGTAGTAGCGTGTATATCATTTACAAATCTACTTTCTGAAAATCAGGAAGACAATGCCATATTACCAGATTTTTACAAGTGGTAAGTAAAACTTCAAAGCTTCTGGAGGAAATGCTGCCACCATCTAAAAAAAGAAAAGACTGGCCATAAGTCCATTTCCTTACATCTTCCCCTCACTAAAGAAGGAAATCAATATACATCTGTAAAGAAACACTTGGTCTACAGCAACAGAAATGACTGGTCCTTAAGTTACAATGCATATTCATATTCATACATAGGCTGTGTATGTCAGGCTCTCTCCAGTAGACACTCTGAATGCTGTCTACATTTTTGATACTTTAAAACCTCATCAAATGAGTAATTGTCTTTTTCTCCAGAATTCTGACCCTGTTCAGTGGCTCCACAGACGTAAACCATGAGCAGCCCCATGAGAATTCACTGAGTGATCAACAAATCTCTCTCTGGCATATGCTTTGAAATTCTTTTTGTTGCCATGCGCTTATACCACATAACTTGTACCGTTTGACAAACCAAGTGTTAGTACTGCTAAATAGTGGCTTGCCTTTCATTTTCCATCTAATTTGATATCTTCCTTCCCTTATAAGGGGAGAGAGAGCAGCAATAACACGGAGAGAGAGTTTATCATGTCTCAGATCATGCACAAAATTATTTCGGAGTTTGCCTAACAGTCAGTGAGATGTGTTGTCAGGGAGAAAGACTAATAAAAGCTATGACAAGCCAACTTGTTCTTAACAGCTCAGAACTGCTTTACACTGAAGGGACTATTGAAAACTTGTAAAAATGTTACGTCAACTTTCTACAAAAATATCTAAGTGGATCGGCATGCCAGAAATCCAAAACCAGATTTGGGAAACCTACCAGCACATTTGGGAAAGTAAAGCCTTTCAGCATAGTTCATTTCTTAGGTAATGCAGCAGTAGTACAAACTTCTGTATTGTAGGTGCCAAAAGATTATTCTTGTTTTTAAAGGAATGTTGTATTTTTTATAGGCCACCCATTTTCAGAAGAGAAGCGAAGATCATCACAAGGTCCGGTATAATATTTCACTTTGAAAGGCTAGAGTAGTTAGAAATTCTGACCAAATTCCACTTCTGACATCTGCCTTTTACCTAAAAAATTCCAACTGCATTTTCAGTAGTTTTCTGCTCACCCTTGAGTTGTACAGCTTCACAATGCAAACACATGCAAAGTAATACCCTAGATCCAGAGATTCCCAGGTAAGGCACATCACAGAAGACAAGTTTATAACTGTAGAAAACAATTAATTTCAGTTTCTCCTCCTCTGATAATAGTTAAAGTTCTGACAATACAAGTTTGTCACAGGAAAAGTAGCGACACAGTCCTTATCCCTTTATTTTCTCCTCCTGTTGGTGAGCTGCCACCCTACTTCAACCCAGATCAGATCATCCTTCAGTGCAAAAAAAAAAATAGATGGCATACCATCACATGCTAGCCAGTTCCCACTGACTGTTTCTTACAACTGATATTACTTTGGTAGGAAAAAAAGAGAGAAAACGAGTGATGGGTGGGTTGAGGACAGCTGTTTTCCTCACCCTGTCATTCCCTTTCCAGAGAAGCATGTTGACCATGGGCACACGCATGCCATGGCATACCCTGGGGGCTTGGCCTCCAGGCATCCAGCCTGTAGTCCCAGTCAGAAAGTGTATAGGTCTCGTAAAACCTCTGAAATTTTGGTACATGTAATGTGTTTGTACAGATATGCATGCGAGGAGGAGGACAGACTTCTTGAAAACTCAGATTTTCAGTGGAAACTCATTCAAACCTGGAGCAAGCATCAATGAAAGCTTGTGAAAACCTATTCCTGGTGAAGCAGGACTGGGCCAGATGACCTTCCAGAGTTGCTTTTGGGCCTATTGCCTGGGGCTATACGATTGATTTGCTTCACTAAAGTTATTAACAAAAAACATAGGCTATTTAGAAATGGCAAGCAAATAGTTCGACCAGTTAAGGAAGGGTTTGGTTGCAATAACAAAGAACAGAAAAAGTCCTCTGTTTTTCATTTAGCAAAACTAAATACAGTGTAGATTATGGAGGAGCATGAAGAGCTCTGATGCATGAAATTCAGAAAGCAGATATATTTGAACATTTTTTAAATGTAACATTTCTACCCTGGCATAATAGCGAATGTGGCTGACAAGCTATTTATTTATTGATGCAGCCCATTCTAATGGGTTTCAAAATGACTGCTGTTAGATAAAATTTCAGAGGAGTGAATTATTTAATGTTCGTAAATGGCATACTTGACTACCTGTCACATTTTTGCAGTAAAACATCCAAAGGCAAATATACTACTCAATTATACCAGAATAAGCAGATGAGAGAGAAGTCCCTCTTTGATTAAAAAACATTAAATCCATGATGACAGAAACTGTATATCAAACAACAATAGCATGAAAAAGAATCATTATCTGAGCATTAAAATCATCAAGTTTTAATATTGATAATGATAACAATAGCAACAAGAACTATGGGAAGACTTCTGTTGTGGCTCAGATGTTGAGCACAAACACAGCAGGAGCTGAATGCTTCTTAGGCATATGCAGCTCAGCTACAAGATACGCCAAGACATATACATGGCCACACAGTCATGACCAAATCCTGTAACCCTCACTATTATGAGGAGACCTGAACGATATTGCATAGGAGGGTTTAGGCAGCAAAGATTTTTAACAGTTCCAATTCCCCTTTCAAAGCACAAACATTAACAGCTTGGTTGCTACAGCCACTTCTTAGCAACAGAAATCAAACAGAATAATGGCCTAAAAAGACGGAGTAGTAGACTCAACAGCAATAGCTATGTCAGGAAAAGCTTGTCAGCAGGGTAGATGAGATTTTTAATCTGTGAGCATCTCTTGTCACATATGGGGAACTGTAACCTAGACACGAAGGGAAAATGTCATAGAGTATGCACAAATAATGACTCAATGTTGGCTCAAAATGCAGAAAGCTTAATTTGTTCTTTGTAAGCAAAGATGGATGAGTGCAAGGAGTCTGGAAAGCAGTAGAAAACATGGAAGTATCTAAATGCCCTGTTAAGAAATAAGGAAAATAAAGGGTAATGGGCTGAGGGGGTGGAGGGTATGGGTAGGGGAATTGTCATGGGTGACCAGAATAATCTTCATTGAGATGAGAACTGAATGGATGAAGAAAGCAGGGCTGGGATTTGAATTGTGAGATCAACACTGGCACAATGATTTGATTGGCCAGTGACAGCACGGAGACAATGAGATGTTGAGGAGACTTCATAATTCTATCTCCTGTATTTGTTCTTTCAGGATTCCCACCTGTGACTCACTGATTTTCAGTGGATAACAGAGATATGTTCAAAGGAAATCTTTATTTATCAACATGGTCCATAGATGTACAGGTAAGTGTAATTCTTAATTTTCAGACAGTTTTTTTTGGCTACCTCTACTCAACTTTCTCTCTGTGTTGAGAAGTGTCAGACAACTCTAGTCTATTCTTGAGCTCATAATACATTTTACTTTACTCTCACCTGTACAACTGGAAATCCAGATGTAGCACAAAACACAAAATGCAAGTATGTCTGGCTGTAGGCTGACACCGAGATATTTATATTCTCGTAAGATTTCCACTTTTTTTTTGTTTTTACCTTGGTTTTATCAAAACCTAACATGACATCTCCCTTCCTTCTCTGGAACCCCAAATCTTCAAAGTGTACTGTCTCTTTAGAAATATGTTTGATATAATGGAATCCCAAACTGGCACAGTGAATGCTCAGCCATAATTGTGATAAATATTATACATATACCAGAAATAATGACAATGTAAAATCTTTTCTTTGTTTAGATAAAAGCTGCGAAGTTCAATGAATCCATAATACGTTAATGGAAAGAATATTTTCAGTTGGAAGCTACAATGAGGCTACTGCTATCTTACATGATTGTTCTACTTTTTTCCTCCCCACTGGGCTCAGACTGGAAAACAAGAAGCATCTGGCACAGTCAGCATTAATAACAGGCAGATGATTTTGCTTTTACAACTATATGTCCCATAGTTCACAAAGCAAAGAAAGGGGGGGGGGGAAGAAAGGAAGAAAAAAGATGCGATAAAAGAGAAACAATAAGAAAATTATATTCAAAGAGCCCAGAAGACTTCCTAAGGCAATCCAACTGATACAGATTATTTAGTTTGTTCTATCAAAGCATATCTCACTCTTATGCTGAAGCTTAAACACAGTGAGTAGCACCAAACTTCTTAGCAAATACAATTTCTATGAATAGTATTACCAGTGCATTAAGATACACTTGCATATGAGTAAGTATGGCACATATTAACACTGAAAGGTCTTATTCACTGTCACTGGACTGTTACACATCATGTAATTTCATCAGAAAGCAAAATATACATGAAGGTGCAACCCAGAGTCAGTAGTAGCAGACAAGATGAATCTGTGTCCTTTCTGATACACTTTTACAACTTCTTTTTAGTGCAAAGAGAAAGGATTTTTCAGCAGGTGAGATAAAAGCAACAAAAAATTTAGCTAGGTACCTCTTCATACTTGCATCAGTAAAGACATTTCCCCCTGTAATTTAAATCTGGCTACACAAATTGTGTGTCTCATTCCTCTCTGGTCTTGTTTTAAGCCGTCAGATTCTGGTCACAGCTGGAGAAGGACAATGGAAGAGATGAAGCCGGTAAGCTGACACCAGATACCTCTGACTATCAGTGTTTAACTTGAGGACGTTTGGTCCGATTCTCATCAGAAAGTTGGCTGCCAGGTCACACTCAATGATTTCACTGAAGTGTTTTGCCTCCTTCAGTGCTTTCAGCACTGAGAGCAGTAGTTTGCTAGGATTATCTGGACCAACCTCAGTCAACCCATTTCCTACCACTTCAGAAGCCTCACAGATCAGTGAGATAATTTTTCTCCTACTTTTCTAGCTGTTGCTGCCAGTGCTAGACTCCTCAGACTTCTTAAGCTTTTAGCCTATGGATCCTCACCACTTCTTAAGTAATTCTAGTTCAATAAAATTCGTTTGTAGAAATTACGAAATGAGATGTGATTTTTTTTTCCTCTGATCCTGTTTTTTCTACTATGGATATTTCATGAATTGAAGTCATCAATATTAAACCCAGAACTGAAATGTTAATGGCCTTAACTGCTATGCCAAAAGACTTCCGTGAAAATGTTCTCCGCAACCAGGTATATCACAATGAACAGTTTGAAGAAATTTGCATGGAGTAAGCTTGTGCTAAGAACACTGTAAATTGAGTAAAGCATGCAGTGATACAGAGATGCTTCACAAAATGCATGAAACCAGTTCTGAGATTGTGTAGGCTGCATGTGAGGTATGCATCATTCAGACCCTAAAGAGCTGGAAGGCAGCAAATGTAGGAATGATAGGGCAGGACCAGGCACATGTTAATATAGAAAAATTCTTTAAGATCATCCTGAATCCCTGCTTGGTATCTAATAAAAAAAAAAGGAGAGAAATTGTCTGTGTCCGTGTCTGTGTCTGTGAGTTCTGCCAGGATGTAGCTGCACTGTACTGGATTGACAGCAGCAAGGAACATGGTAAGATTTTAATAATCTCATATTAATGCTAACTGTAATCATCATGAACAGATAAACTAAGATTATGGTGATGGAAAGAGATGAGATTGCATTTTTAATCCTGTCATCAAGTTCAATAGGAAGTAGTGAGAGATCTCATCAATGTGTTCAAAATTGTTTCAAGGCCACATACAAAGGCTAAATTGTGAAGTCCTTCCAAGGACATTCAGTCTTCTGAGTGCCAAAACTGCCACCTGGTCCAACAGCTAAAACATGGGATTCATATACCTTGCAGAAGTCTAAAAAGGTCATAAAGAAAAAAAAAAGAAAAAAGAAATTGGAAATGTAGAACCTTTTGGAAGGACAATCTTGTCCTTAGTATTTACCTTTCTTGGTTTTATGTTATCAAGAGGGTAAAGGAAAATAAAGATACTATTTTTTTCCTATATAGAGTAGAAAATCTTTAGTACTAATGAGACTTGTCAGATTGACAGCCTGGGAGAATAACTCCTGTGCTAATAAATCCAGAGAGTGAATATTATATTAGGAGTAATAATGCAAGCTCCCTTAGACTAGTGCATCAATGTGTCTCAGTCTTGACCTGAAGGGGACTACTTTCTGAGATGGAAGAAGTTCAGTCTCATTAAGCATGCATCTCTCAGCCTTTTTGTTAGAACTGCCAATCATGGATATCAAAGTAATAGTGATGCCACTCAGGGGTCGCCGAGAACAGCATTATTAACAGAATTTAGATAAAGTAAGATGCAAAATTGAGATTACATACTAACTTTGCTGCCTGGTCTCATTTTCTAAGTCCCAAAGATTTAAACAGAATTTACTTTCTGTGGCTGATAGTCTATTCAAGCTCAAATTTTCATCCAGGCTTCCTGGCACTATTTTTCTTAGTGGGAAGTTGCTCCAGACTATCACAGCTCTTATAGCAAAGAAACAACAAATATTCAGGTAAAACCACTGCCAGTTTGCTTCTGTATTTTTCATTTACCATCACCATCCTTCAGGTTTACAAACACTAGCCCTCATTTCCCTGATGTATTTCTATTTAGGTTAGTATAGCAGTATAGATTAGCACTGTTATTACTGCCTTTGTCATAAAGTATTCTAGTAGTCAGGTATTATACAGAAAGAACTAAAATTTGTTCTACTCTAAAACAAAAAGCAAAACTCATTTTCTAAGCAATAGTCAAGGTACAGTAGTATCCTCATGAGCAAAGAAACCACACACTGTCACATGTGTAAAAGGAGATGTATAGGACAATTAGAGTAATAACATAACAAAAAGATACTTGCTTCATCTCAAAAACTACAGCAAAGACAAAATTCATTCCATATTGTGACAATACCATTTAAGCTACAACACTGAGAAGAATTTAGTAAAAGAAAGTAACACTGTTCTGATGCTTGTCACCAGCAATCATTATGGAATTCTCATTACTGAGAATACAGAGAACTGATGTATGTCCCTCAAAATAAAGTCTGCTTTGTGGTGGTTTATTTTTGCTTATAAATTTTATAATATCACTTCCAAGGTTCACTTGCCCTCAAGTTAATGAGTTAAAGGAAACAGGCCCTGAACTAGAAACTGATTCATATATGGAGTCTAAAACATTTTTTTTTTGAAATCTCAGGATAATTTTCACAATTCCTTTTTGTCATCACTGCTTCCTGAATTATTTTAGCTACAGCACATTCATGATTCACTGTTGTCCCACATATCAACAGTTAGGACAATCTTTTTCTTAGAACCTTGAGAATCTATCTGAAAAGAACACTAGAGAAAGTCAGTGTCATAGAAGTGATTCATGCCTCAATTAACCCAGTTTTTCTAGGTGGATTCAGAGCGACTTCCAACTTTGCACAGTGGATCAAATTCAGGTTTAGTCTTCAGTTTTAACCTGTGTCTCTAAACTGTCGTGACCAAATTACAAAATGGCTGTGCTACAAACTACAGTCTGCACCAACTTTCAATATTATGAATTATTAATATGGAAGCTAATTTTAACATACTTAAATATTAGTAGCAATCAAGATGAAACAACAGTAGTCCATGTCAGTCAACCACTAGAGTACTCCATGAGTTTTTCTGGAGGATTTTGATGCCAATATTGTGTTAAAAGTACAGTTGGACTGCTACTGGTGTCTGAGCTGACATATGAAAAAGTCGTCCCCAAATTAATAGAAATTTGTTGGTCTTTTCAATTCATAAGTTACATATAAAAGTTCCCTGTATATCTTTTACAGTTAAAAATATGAGTTGGATTCTCGAAAGGTCCAAACAAAACAAATAAAGATGGCAAAAATAAGAAAACAAGAGGCAAAGACTGAAAGAGAGGAGTCTTAATCAAGCGAGGGAAGAGATTTTTGCACCATTTTAAATAGGCCAGAGGATGAAATTTAACATGCTGTTCAAGAGCTGTGGAAGCACAGAAACTGAATATAAGGACTGATTTTTCAACTGCTGATACAGAAGAAACACCATGAGAACAACTAGCAAGACAGACAACTTGGAACTGACAAAATTTTTAGAGACTGTACAAAAATAACTTGTGGAGAAATAACTCAGTGGTTTATTTCCCTATTTTTTTAAACAGAGGTGGTCTGTATTACTTACTAATTCAGCACACCAAGGTTTTCCGTCTTCCATTCTTCTTATTTTAGCACAAAAGGAAAACTGTAATGCAGAAACACCTAATAACTGGTGTTTGTCCAGAGTAGAAATATAGCTTGAACACTTGAAAGATTGACTGGAAGCAGGAATCAAGTTTCACATTAAAGCTTCTATTCTACGAGAAGAATGAGAGCACTCATTTTAATTGTGAAAAAAAAAAAAATAGGAAAGTTCAGGAGAACATCTTAAAAACCAAGTTCATGTGTTGTGTTTTAATGGAATGGCAAGGCAGGATAAAATGTAAATAAGTTAGTAGAGACTAGACCAGGGACAAAATAAATGAGGAGAGATTGTACTTCAGTATGTACATGTTTTCTGACTACTGGGAGAATGGATGAGGTTCTCTGAGAATTAAATAAAACATGAACAAGGATGGTTATCGTGTAATGAAAGGAGTATTTCTAGTATTATGAATACATCAAGTTTTTGTGTTTGTGTGTGTGTGTTTGTATGTCTGTGTGTGTTTTTTTTTTTGTTTGTTTGTTTTGTTTTTTTTTTTGGTTGTTGGTTTGCTTTGGCTTGGTTTGGTGCTTTTGTTGTTGTTTGTTTGTTTTGCTTTTTGTTTCCCAGCTGGCACCTTCTTGATTTTTCCAATACATTCAGGATATAAGTAAGGAAGCAAAGAAGAGCACCAACAAATGGACAGATGGTTGGACAGATGGAAGAAAATATCCATGTGCCATTTAATTGGCAATGAAATCAGTAGAGATACATTAACTTATATGTGTTACAAATTTGGGCCCAGGTTCTTACACAGAATAGTCATAACAACAAAGTAAGGGCCACTGGCAGACTACAGCCACAGACATAATGCCAACATGTTAAAAAAAAAAAAAAAGAGAGAGAGAGAGAGAGGAGAGAGACAGGAAGGAGTGTGCTATGGTTACACTGAAATAGTCTTATAGGAAGCTTGCTATAGCTACAGTACACCTTATTTTTTCCTACTGCAAAAGCTTTTTTTCTTTTTTCCAAAATGACCATTAGTATTGAGAGGTATGGTGAAAAAGCCTACAAGAAAAGACATTTGAAGATGTATTTCAAATTGGTTTAAATGGTAATTGAATTTTCTAAGTAAAAAAAAAAAGTCATTAAGTATGTCGTGAGAAAAGAGTAAAGACATTAACATCTTAAAATAAATTTTTTTTTTTAAGTGTTAATATTTTCATTCTGTTCTCACAAAGGATCAAGAAACATGAAACAAAATGTCAAGAAATAGATAGGTATTGGACTTTAATTTTTAAAACTGCCTCTTTTTAAAATTACAGACAGGTATTTTTTTTGATTCACTGTAAATACCAGCACTGTGGTGGTACTCTACGTTCATACCTCCAGCTGAAAATAGGGCTCAGAAGAAGCCAAAAACCTTGCAAAAAAAAAAAAAAAAAAAGACAAACTTTTTGTTGTTTGGGGAAGTGAAGACATTGGGTGGACTTAAAATTATTTAAAACATTTTCCTGAATCTGTTTTTTCCCAAACATTTCACAAGAGCAAAATTCCACAGTAAGATCTACAGCATTGCAGGACAATAGATTATAAAAAAGACAGAAACCACTTAATTTTGTTTTGGCATGTAATTTTAGATTTTAATTCATAATGATTTTTTTATCATAAAATTTATATGATGAAAGAAAAGTAGAACTAGCTGTGAAAAGCAGTTAAAAAAAATAAAACACACAGGTCCTACTCCAAGCTGTCATTTTTTTCTGGTGATCACCCACAAAGGAAACAAACAAACAAAAAAGCAATCCAACTTAAAAATGAATCATGGAAATTCAAAGGTAAAGAAAATCACCTACTCAAACTACCATAAACAGTTCTAAAAACAAAAACAAAAACAAAGCTGAAATTCAAAAAGTCTGAAATTTTCCCCCATTAGAAGTCGAGAGCAATAGAGATTTAAATAACAGTCTTCATGAGAAAAAGGCAGTTAAAGTAAATAGTTACATTAGATCTTAAAAGTCTTTACATGAGTCGATCTACTGTCTTCATCAAGTCCTTCTCTCCAAAATGCTTCACAACAAATTGTGTTTTGACATGTTTTATCCATACTGTGTATTAACCTATTTATTGTGGCAGGCAGATATCTGGCAAAAAGCCAATTTAAAAGGTATCAATACACCCTTCGCTTGACCATTATGAACAGTATCATATAGTAATACATTGATTTTTTTCAGTGGTGTCCTACATAGCAATCACAGCAATCTTTGCTCTACTGCATAAAGGCAATGCTTTCTCATAAAAGCCTATTAAATAATGCAGGGAAAACACAATTACAAGGATGTCAGCACTATTTCTTGACTGAGAATTTGGTCAAGGTTTCAAGAGATCATCTGTATCTTCTTTTTTAAAAATGTTTATAAAATCATGAATTTAAACTAGCATTATTCACCTCACTTGAAGTGAACATACAACAGGATATTTTTCAAGAATATTCAGAACAACACTTTTATCATCAAATTTGTTAGCAGCTAACAACAAAAATAACTTTATAAATAGCTAACAGCAAAGTTAAGTACCGTCATAATTTGTTGCTCTGTGTGTTCTGATCCCTTTATCACTGTTGCACAGTTTTTATTGTCTCATTCATGCTGACTACTTTTTTTTTTTTCAATTGCTGCTTTCACCTGTCCTCCAAATCCTTCTGTATTTTTTAACAACTAATTTTTACACCTCATGCTGCAGACTTTTGGCACCTACTAGGAAAACATTCCTAGAACAAGCTAACATTGCTCCTCAAATTTTCAAATGCTAGAGAGTTGCCCATCATTATTTTTAGTTTAGCAAAATCAGAAGTTAAAAGCATTATTCTGTATAACAGTAGTTTGGGCTGTATTTATTTCTTTATTTTTGTATGGAACTATGATCAGAGATGAAAGAGGTTTGAAAATTTCATAATGTATAAGAATTTTGTCTTACTAACATGAACAAAGCAATAAAATAAGTCAGACTCTATTCAGATTCAATCATTCATAGTCTTGGAGAATGTATTCCTTTTCTGTTTTATCACAGTATGTTGAAACTGTTACTTAGAATACTATGATGTATGAGAAAATACAGAAAGATGTCTTAATCTGTGAAACCCAGAGATTTTAAAAGGACTAGTACTGTGTAGTGGATGTTGAAAGGCACAAAATTTTCTCTCTTATTTTTAAAAAGACATTTGGAATAATGAAGGTGATCATTCATTATGGAAACCTTGGAAGATAATGTGAATTAAGAAGGAAGAATCCTATTCCATCTTGATGTAGCTATGATCTGCCTTCTACATTTACATTGTAATTTGAGGTACTCTGGGATTTCACTTGCTAGTGTATCTAGTCAAGTACTAGATAAACTCCTTTCTGCAATTAGTCTGGAAAGCACAAATAATATACACATCTAGATGCCTACATCTCTGTAAGTATTTGGAGGAAGTTTGCCTTTAGGAGGTCACAATATGCGAATGACATTCTAAGAAAAATATTAGCTTTAAATTAAAGTTGAAGACAATTCCTTTAAATGTAGGACAGAGCCAAACCAAAGACAAGATGTGAATGCAAATGAATCCTCACTTTGGCAGGGTGCAGATAGTATCTGGGGTTCATTGCTTCTTATCGTTTCCTTCTTGTGCAGAGGCTGACCCCAGCATTTATCACTGGGGTGACGGGGGAAGGCAGGAAGATGAGAGGAAAGAGTGGCCAAACAGAATAGATTATGATCTGTAATAAGGCAGAGAAATGCCAGGAAGGTGGTAGCCAGCACTTCTATCACAAAGGAAAAAATGATACCCAGGGAGACACAGGGCAAAGCAACACCGTGAAGCCATGCCTTAGGAGAGGTTTGTGGGCATGCAGGTTAGGGAAACTTTATAGCTGCTGCGACCATGCCTTCCTGTTTCTGGTGCTAAAGCTAGCAACTCATTCAAATGAACCTGGGTATTTTAAATACTAACAGTAGTACACATGCAGCACTATGTAGTACCATACATGGTATATAGCCCATGTGTAGAATACACACAGGCTAAATTGAAGGGCTTTGCAAACAGCCCAGCTCCCTCAGACCTGCCTTAATTATCATTACTGGCATTGCATTCTGCATTTTATTATAGCCTACATTTTTCAAGATCATAAAGAAATATTTGGCTAAAGTCAGAATTTAGAAACCTTCAGTGCCTTTGTCATGAAAAAAAAAATCTTTCTTCATGTGTCTCCCTTTATCTTACCCGACCTTTTACCATTACTTCATACAATGGTATAGTGATGGACCCATAAACATTTTTATTCCTACTCCCTTCCTCAGGCTTTAGATATTAGATATTTAGATATTTCCATTCATGCTTTGATCAAGAAAAAAAAAAAAAGTTAAAATAGTGCACCAGTATCATCGTGGTTGTATATACAACAGAGTACCAAATTAATTCACAGCATCTATAATGTTTGGTCACTCAAGGGGAGATACACAAGAAAATCAGTACCATCTAAAAGCAATTTCTGAAGCAATGCCTTCTGCAGAAATTGTCATGTAAGAGATAATGAATGTGATAAACATCAATACTTTATGTTTGGACAATTCGGGATATAAGCATGAATAAAGCTTTAAGTTAGAGGTGGATCAGACAAAAAGCACTTGAAATCTCCATGCGGAAAAATATGAGAGATGGCTGACATAGCTATTGGACAGGAACAAGTGTGCTCGAGTCTGCACCATCAGCAATTTCTAAGAAACCCTTGGTGCAAAACAAGAAAAGGTCCATCTGAAAATCACATGCAGAAGCTAAGAGACATCATGACAGTTTTGTCCCACTACAGCAGAACTAACAGAACAGCACATTTATTTTAACTTAAATTATTTTGTTTTCTAGACAGCAAAATCAATGCATTTAAAATTGTGATCTGTCAGAAAGTGCTGCATTCTGTAAAAGAACAAATGGCATCATTATCATTTGTATTATACTCTGGTAATAAAGAAATGAGATGCAAAGAATCTGTGCGTTAGTGAGGTGCATTTATTTTCTAGATGGGGAATTGAAGCACAAAAAATTCGGTTTCCAGAAGTACAAAAGGAAATTGAAGGATAAGCTTAAATTAAATTGGTGATGAACAGGAACAAATTCTAACAGTTATTAATGGGGAGTTTAGACAAAGTCCAAAGGAAAAAAATAAATAAATCACAGAATCCCCACCTGACAAGTTAGGTGCCTTAAATGCCATTACTGTCTCTATTTGCATTAATTATGTAAGCAACTAAAGCTGCACTAGAGGGTATCTTCAAGATGGTGTTACTTTGGCTGTTCTGGACATATTAGGCATAAATAAAACCATTCAAGAAGCACAAAGCAGGGCTCCACTTATCTAAGTCCCCCCCAGGGCCCTATTTAGAAAATGTACTCAGAGCAAAATTCATGTATAAGGACAACACTGAATTCAGCACCATGCATAAGAGAGAAGCCCCAGTCACTCCAAAGCACAGGATAGGAAGAGAAACAAACAATGGAGAACATGACTCTGCAGCCCACTGATGACAGCATCTCTGCTGGAAGAGGGAAAATTCGTTTGATTCAGGGACTGCTTGCACAAATTGTATGTATCAGCCAATGGATAAAATGCAATATATGTAAGTAAGTAGTGGAACCAAGCACTAGAATCCAGGATTTTTCTGGGTGAGTGTGCTGAGAAGGCATCACTAGGTCACAGATTTTATTTTGGGTACATCAGTCTGATGTTCTCAATAGTGCAGCTTAAGCAGCAAAGACTACCTTTGCTTCAAGACTTGATTTTAGCTTGTTGATAGGTGCTACTGGAGAATAAGGAAGGTGAGGATTATCTATGTCAAGGAATACACATGCATGTTTTTCGCTTTTTAGGGCATATGTGACAGTGATTGAATAATTATTTAATAAAGCGGATAGCAGCAATAATCATCCCTAACAGATTTTTTTTTCTTTGTCACCTACTAAGCCCTCTCCATGGTGGTCTGAATCAAGACCCTGCCAAAAGAAATAGTACTAGTGGGTTAACATTGTAAGCCTAAGTAGAGACTAGAAATATATTAAACATGGTTGATGCATTTTAAAACAGAGGTTAGAATCAAATCAAGTGAACAAACTAACCACTTCAACAAGCAACTCAGAATCCACATGGACTGAAATTCTGAGCTTAAATGGGAAAAGCACAATACTGACCCTTCTTAACTTGAAAAGGACAGCAATTCTTACTGAGAGAGCCAAAGAGATTGCATTAATAAAGAAGAAAATTTATTTATCCAATATAGACTGAGTAGGTATCAATATCACAACAAACTAAAACAGAAGATCAGATTTTCAGGTAATAGAAATATCTTTTTTAGTGAAAAGTTAGATTAGAGAGAAGAGATGAAACCCTGTATTTGGTCTTGAGCAACATGCAACATATGACTCAACATCTGTAAGTGCTGCCGTGAAAATGGCGATAACAGAGGAGAGTCAGCACAACTTTTGAAAGAGGAAGTCAACCTTACAGATTTACTAGAGATCTCTGAAAGGCTCAACAGGTGTAGGAAGAACGATCATCCCTTTCACACAAACTACCTAGATTTCTAAAAAACCTTCACAACTTGCTCACCAAAGGTTTTGAAGGGAACTAAACAGCCTTGACATAAAAGATATGTCACTTCACAGATAAATAATTGATTAGGAGACAGGGGAGCAAAGTTCAGGAAGAGAGAAGGATCACTGGGGAATTTGCACATGGGTTTGTTCTGCTTAACACTTGGAAAACAGGGTGAGGAATGAAGTGACAAAGTTTTCTGCTAAAACTAATTTATTCAGAATAGAAAGGATGAGACCAAGTGTGAAAAATTCAAGGTGAGAGTCTCATGAGGTGAGTGACTAGACAATAAAACCCCAAGGAAAAGTCATCATACATGAAGAGGTGTCTGGGGCAGAAGGCTGGAAGAGTGGTTTCTTTATTTAATGCAGAAAAGTACAACTCTGAGACCATCTTAGAAATGAGATTATATAGTAATAGTATACAGCTCTATGAAAAATGTCAATCTAATGTTCAAGATCAATTAAAAAATTTGCATGGTAGGAATTATTTCAAAAGGCAGAGGGAAAAAATAGAATATTTAATAGAATATTATAAGTTATGTCTTATATCAAATCACTGTTTCACCTGCCTCCTGGATACTTTGTGCAGCAACTTGCATCTCAAGAATGTGCCATAGAACTGGGAGAAGTTCAGAGAGGTTCACGGCAAGAAGGAGGATTACAGGTGTGGAATATTTTCTCACAGGGAATGACTAAGTGAGCTGTACTCTTGAACCTGGAAAAGAGATGAGAGAGAATAGGGTGACTAACAATCATAAATAGACAATAGATGGCAGATCATAATTGGTTTTCCTCTCTCTCATCTAATAGTAGAACTTACTATATTAACCCTCTTAGACACAGTTTGAAAATAAATAAAAGTGCTTTTTCAGTCAACGTGGATGAGTCATAGAACTTCCAGGCACAAGAAAACATGTTTAAGCCCTTTTGTGACTCTGGCCTAATTGCCTGAGGGCCAGATATATCAAATATTTTGCCACCAAAACCTCTTTGGCAGTAGTGAGAGTAGGGCACTTAAATGCTTTCAAAAGTCATACAGCCCCCTTTTGTAAAGGATTCTCTGACCTAACTTTCACCATCTAAAATGCAAGCTTAGACTAAACTAGGTATTTAGACTCCATCCTTTAAAGATAATGAAAATGTTAGTATCTCCAAACAGTAATTTACTCTCTCTGATGCCTAAGGAGGATGATTTAGCCCTCAGAGCTTCCTCTTTGTCCACTGACTGAGGAAAAACTCTAAAAAAACATCTTTAAATTACATATCTCTCAGATATGCTGCTAAAGCTGGGTGAACTTCATTCTTCCCTGAAGGATGTTGATTTAACAACATATGTGCATGTTCATCTGAAGCATTTGAATGTATAGTCCATATATGTTGACAAAACTGTTGAAACCAAATTTCCACAAAGGCATTTCAGCCATAGTATAACAGCTGGCCTAAAATGTATCTGCAGCTATAAACTGCATAGGACTGGAATTGTGCTTCAGGTACAAGATAGTTCACCTTGGAAATTTAGTCCATTTTCTTTGCTTTTGGATTATGTTTGGATCTTTGTCAAACCTGGAAGATTCTAATACATAANGTTTAAAAAAAAAAAAAAAAAAAAAAAAAGGTAAGAAGTTATTAAACTTATATTAGGGACTCAAAAAAGGAGGGGGGGTGGTGATACATACTGCAATTTATATTAACAGTATTTGTGCTTCCAGTCAGCCCTTTCAAAAAGTGTTAACACTTTGCTCTTGGGATACAGTCTTAAAATTGCTCAGTTCTTATTTAAGTACTTAAATAAGTGAGCAAGTTTTCCAAAGAGTTACCTTAAGTAACAACTTGCCTACAGGTTATTGAACTGTTCAAATCAGGTTTAGAAGCAACATATTCTGAAGGATTGTCACAAAGCCACATCTAATTAGGTGTCTATTTTGCTTAAAAATCTGAACTGTTAAGTCATTACAGTACTGTATTGCATAACCTGGTCTACACGAAGTCAGGAATCTCTTCAGTGGCGTTGGCCAGGAACCAGTATAAGAAATCATATTTAAATCCCTTCCAACAGATGCTTGTTCATTTGTACTTAAGCCTCAGTAATAGAAATTTCACAATCTTTCAGAAACTTTGTATAATTATTTGTACTATATATATATATATATAAACAACAACAACAACAACACAAAACCATGACTTTTAGATGCTGATGCCCAGAAAAATTAACAAAACTTTACCAATGTGAGTACTGGAGTACTTTTTTTCACCTTTATTTAGAATCTTTTATTCCTACTTGAAATCCTTTTACTTTCCAAGGGGACAAACTTTTTTTAAGTCCTTTGCCAGATACTTATGCAACTTCTCATTTTTATGAAACTCCAACACATTTCAGTTCTTCCATCTTGGGAAGTTAAATAATGCTATTACTGTAATTGAAGGGAGAAACCTATGACGAATGATTGACATGTTTCTCTGAATAATAATTTTCTTATAAAACAACATTGAATTTTTCAGTCTTATTAGAAAGATGACTATTTTTCAGTTCCTAAAGCATGTCATATCTAGTAAAAAGTTGAGTACAGCACTGAAATTATCCAAAATAGTAAGTACATAGATCTGAAATAATAAGCCAAGTTTTAGACTGTAACATGAAAAAGTTTTATAAACACCCAGCAAGTTCAAAATAAATGTATGCATGTGCATGACTGTGTGTATATGTATGTTTTACTGTTAGCTAGCAAAAGACTGACAGGGCAACTTTTATTCTATATTTAATCCATCATAGGGAGTAGATACTAAAGTAATGTTTAAGCGAAGCTACCCAACAAGACATTTTTAGAACCATAGAATTGTTTAGGTTGGAAAAGACCTCTAAGATCATCGAGTCCAACCATTAACCTAGCACTGCCAAGTCTTCCATTAAACCATGTCCCTAAGCACCACATCTACACATCTTTTGAATACCTCTGGGGATGGTGACTTAACCACTTCCCTGGGCAGCCTGTTCCAATACCAGGGAAATACTCCACAACCCTTCCAGTGAAGAAATGTTTCCTAATATCCAACCTAAACCTCCCCTGGTGCAACTTGAGGCCATTTCCTCTTGTCCTGTTGCTTGTTGCTTGGGAGAAGAGACCAATCCCCACCTCGTTACAGCCTCCTTTAAGGTACCTGTAGAGAGTGATAAGGTCGCCCCTGAGCCTCCTCTTCTCCAAGCTAAACAACCCCAGCTCCCTCAGCCACTTCTCATAAGACTTGTTCTCCAGACCCCTCACCAGCTTCGTTGCCCTTCTTTGGACCTGCTCCAGCACCTCGATGTCCTTCCTGTAGTGAGGGGCCCAAAACTGAACACAGGACTCGAGGTGCNCCCCCAGCCTGTAGCGCTGCTTGGGGTTGTTGTGCTCCAAGTGCAGGACCCAGCACTTGGCCTTGTTGAACTTCATACAGTTGGCCTCAGCCCTTTGATCCAGCCTATCCTGGTCCCTCTGCAGAGCTTTCCTACCGTCAAGCAGATCAACACTCCCAACTAACTTGGTATCATCTGTATACTTACTGAGGGTGCACTCAATCCCCTTATCCAGGTAATTGATAAAGATATTAAAGAGAACTGGCCCCAGTACTGAGCCCTGGGGGATACCACTGGTGACCGGCCTCCAACTGGATTTAACTCCATTCACCAAAACTCTTTGGGCCAGCCACCCAGCCAGTTTTTTACCCTGTGAAATGTACGCCTGTCCAAGCCATGAGCAGCCAGTTTCTTCAGGAGAATGCTGTGGGAAACGGTGTCAAAAGCTTTACTAAAGTCTAGGTAGACCACATCCACAGCCTTTCCCTCATCCACTAAGCAGGTCACCTTGTCGTAGAAAGAGATCGGGTTAATTTAATTTCCCAATTATCTATTTTTGCCAATAATTGCTGTGCTACAAAGCTGTATTGTAAATATGACTATAATTTGAAGTGCTGAAAACCCTGTTGCTGCACAGCAACACACAACTTACCAAATAAGAAAAATGTAGGTGGCTTACAATTTAGTAGGGTAACCAGTTGATAGGAACTCTGAAAAATGGCAAGGACATTAACCTGATTCAGAAATGATTACAGATTTCCATTGTTAGTAGATAATGAGGAATGTTTCTTTAATGAAGTTCTCATAGTATGATGCTCAAGAGGCAAGACAAATAATAGGTACATATTAATATAATATGGTTATGTGTATAGGTAGTATACACAACTATATGGTTAATACTGTTATCTTACAAATAAGAACAGAAATGAGAAAAATCATTCTAGTGTGGTGCTTTCATAACATTTTTCTATAGAAATTAGCAAAAATTTCTCGAGTTGCCATTGTAGTCAACATTTTACTAGAGCTGCCATGTTTCAAAGATGAAAAAGTTTCACCTCTGTAAACATAGTAAGGATTACCACTTAAAGGTATCTCTGCCATACTGCAAACTGAAATATGAAAGAATCAGAAGTTAATGAAGAAAAAGGTGAATACTCTATGTTTTGACGGGCACAAGGGAATGGCAGAACATTAGCCTAAGGACATTCTGTTTGATATTGTAATGTGTGTTTTAAATAATATTCATTTGTTCCAAAACATCAATCAAAGGAAAAGAAAACTTGGATAACAGTTACAGAAAAAGAGGGAATTCTAAACTTTAGTTAGTTTTCCCAAAGGCACAACATTTTCTCTGAAGTCTGAACTTTATAAAATTGTGACACTGAATTTCTCAAGTCAGATAAGTTGTTCTGCTTATTGATCACATATTTGTGCACTATATATTTGCTGGATTCTTTTTTTTCTCTGATTTTCATCTCACAGTTAAAATCTTTTTTGTTATGGGGAAGGAAAAAAAACGGACATTTAGGATAAGGCAGACACTAAGTGTTCAGTTAGACTGAAAATTAAAGCAAACAAACAAACAAACATGTAAAACCATGCCTAACGTCCTGTACAGAAGCTACATCTTGCAAGCAAACCAAGAACAGATCCCATGCAAGGGTTCTTTCACATGTCCAGTGATGCATCTGTGCTGCTGCTACTACTACTCAGACTGGTCTAAATCCCTGACCTTAAGAGCAGTTCAGGCAAATTCAAGGATTGCTTTGGCCTTCTTTGCTAAGTTACCCCAGAATTTAGCTTCACTGCAACATTTAATCTCTTCTTCTCAAGGTATGATATTGGTGTCTGGTCATTCTTGTTCACATTACAATTTTGGTATGCACTTCACACATTGTGCTCACCCACTCAGTCCCAGATTATTTTGCAATGCAAAAGAAATGTTTTATTTTTTCGTTTTAATGAGAATCAGAAGGAAGACATTGTTAATTTTCAAATACTGAGATTCCATTAAATGAAAACATTTTAATAGTTTAGTGCAGGCCCTGTCAGAGAGAACAGAGTGATGAAAGGAAACAAAAGAAGATAAATAAGTGAATTTAAAGTTTTATCTTTAATGAAGAATATATTTATTTTTACTCTTAGTCAGTTTAAGATGACCGGATAGGTCCTATTTTGCATCACATTTCCATAATAATCAAACCCAAATATTACAGAGGAATAACGTGATCACGTGTGATTATAGTAAAATCAGAGAGATAAAAGTCAAAATGAAGTCAAATTAAAAGTGTTATTAAGATTGATGGTGTTTGTCTTCCCAAGAAACCATTACATGTGATGGACATGCAGTTACCATAAGACAATAGATCCTGAGGGTAGGGAGGAGGGTGAAAAGCAAGCTTATGATCTTGGACTTCAGAAGAGCAGTCTTTGGCCTCTTCAACGATCTGCTTGGAAAAGCCCCATGGGATAAGGCTCTGAAGGGAAGAGGGGTCCAAGAAAGCTGGTTAATATTCAAGGATGACCTCCTCCAAGCTCAAAAGAGCTCCATCCCAATGAGTAGGAAGTCAGGTAAAAATGCCAGGAAGCCTGCATGGATGAACAAGGAGCTTCTGGCCAAGCTCAAACACAGAAAGGGAGTATACAAAGGATGGAACACGGACAGGTAGCCTCAGAGGAATACAGAGATGTTGTCCAAGCATCAAGGGATGAAGTCAGAAAAGCTAAAGGCAGCTGGAACTGAATCTGGCCAGGGATGTCAAAGACAACAAGAAGGGTACATAGGTGACAAAAGGAAGACTAGGGAAAATGTGGGCTGACTGCAGAATGAAATGGGACACCTGGTTACACAGGACAGGCAAAAGGCTGATGTACTGAATGCCTTCTTTACTTTAGTCTGTACTAATAAGAGCAGCCTTCAGGAATCCCAGGTCCCAGAGACCAGGGGGAAAGGCTGGAGCAAGGAAGATGCTTGGTGGAAGAAGATCGGGTCAGGGATAAGTTAAGCAAATTGGACATACATAAGTCCATGGACCCTCGTGGGTTGTACCCACAAGAGTGGAGGGAGCTGGCAGATGTCATTATAAGGCTACTCTCAATAATCGTTGATTGATCACAGTGACCAGGAAAAGTGCCTGAAGAGTGGAGGAAAGCAAATGTTATTCCTATTTTCAAGATGGGTAAGAAGGAGGACTCAGAGAACTACAGGCTGGTCAGCCTCACCTTGATCCCTGGGAAGGTGATGTAACAGCTAATCCTGGAAACCATTTCCAGGCACATAAAGGGCAAGAAAATCGGCAGGAGTAGTCAGCATGGTTTCACCAAGGGGTAGTCATGCTTGACCAATTTGATAAGCTTCTGCAATGAAATGAACAGCTTGATGGATGAGTGGAGAGCAGTGGCTATTGTCTACCTGGACTTCAGACTTTGACACTGTCCCTCATAAGATCCTCATAGACAAACTCTTGTTGTATGGGCTGGATGGGCAGACAGTGAAGTGGATCATAAACTGGCTGAATGGCCAGGCCCAGAGGGTGGTGATCAGTGGCACAAAGTCTACTTGGAAGCCAGTAATTAGTGGTGTATCCTAGGGGTCAGTCCTGCATCCAGTCCTGTTTAACATCTTCATTCATGATCTGGATGATGGAACAAATTTGCAGATGACACAATAATGGGAGGAGTGGCTGATAAACCAGAGGGTCATGATGCCATTCAGAGGGACCTGGACAGGCTGGAGAAATGGACTGACAGGAACCTCATGAAGTTCAAAAAGGGGAAGTGCGAAGTCCTGCACCTCAGGAGGGACAACCCTATGCCCTAATATATGTAGGTGGGCAATCATCTGGAAGGCAGCTTTGCAGAAGGGGATCTTGGGGTCATGGTGGACACCAAGTTGAACAAGAGTCAGCAATGTGCCTTCGCTGCTAAGAAGGCTAACGGTATTCTTGGCTGCATTAGTCAAAGTATTCCCATGTCAAGGGAGGTGATCTTTCCCCTCAGCACTGGTTAGGCCACATCTGGAGTGCTGGATCTAGTTCTGGGCTCTCCAATACAAGAGAGACATGGAGCTGCTGGAGACAGTCCAACTAAGGGCCACAAAAAATGATTGTGGGACTGGAGCATCTCTCCTACAAGGAAAGGTTGAGAAAACTGGGACTGCTCAGCCTGGAGAAGAGAAGGTTCAGGGGGGATCTCATCAATGTGAATAGGTCCCCTAACGGAGGGTACAGAGAAGATGGAGCCAGGTTCTTTACAGTGGTGCCCATTGACTGGACAAGAGGCAATGGGAACAAACTGAAAGACAAGAGGTTGCCTCTGAACGTCAGGAAACAATTGTTTACTGTGAGGGTGACTGAGCACTGGCACAGGTTGTACAAAGAAGTTGTGGAGTCTCCCTCCTTGGAGGTCTTCAAAAGCTGTCTGGACATTGTGCTTGGCAAAAAGCCCTAGGTGACCCTGCTTCAGCAGAGGGGTTGGATGAGGTGACCTCCAGAGGTCCCTTTCAATCTCATCCATTTTGTGAAGAACGGTGACCTTCAAACAATTTACCCATTACACTTGAGTGAGGGTCAAGCGAAGTACAAAACAAAAACAAAACAAAACCAAGTAATCTCATCAACAAACAAACAAACAAACAAAAGCCCTCAAACAATTAATGTAGTAACATTTTTCTTCAATTTAATTTGATGACTCAGTTCTGAAGTAGGAGGGGAGAGGGTTTTTTCTGCTTCTCCCGACATGGTCAGTCTAAGGCTATGGTAGCATACGTGCTGTAAATTGTCTGCTTGTAGCTGTGCTGTCCTAAAAGCAACACAGGGGAAGAATTGTGTCTGAAATTTCTTGTCTGATTCCCTTTTGCTCTGGGTGGGCAGTAAATCTGCTGTTGACCTCTACCAGCACAAATTATTATGTTAGTTTAGCTGTGTTTGGCTTGTGAATTGGGTCAGGACAGCATTATGTCTCAACTCCATTTCCTCTGCCTTCCCTCTTGACTGCAGTGAGTTGATGGCATACACTGTTCCAGTGCACCCTGTCCTTGAGGTGTAAAGAATTCAGTCTCCCTAGCTGGGTTGCTTTAAGGGCACATAATTTAAACAACAGCAAAAAGGTTAAGAATTGCATTGGAGCTGAAGAGACAGCATACACATTCACAACCCTGATACACCAATGTCTCTTTTTACTGCCACTGTCAGATCAATATACTTTTCAGTAAGGGGGAAGACAGAAAGTATTAGCTACAATGAAGAAATGAAAGCAATAAAAGTGCAGGAGGGTTCTTCACTACTGCCTGCAGATTAGAAAACATTTCTTTTAGGAGCAAGTGCAAATACATCATAACTCTGCCAGGGTTGGCTATGACAAGCAATTGGAATTCACAAGAAAAATTGGAACACGGTTTTTTGACATGTAAATAAAAGGGATACCTGCAGGAATGTCTGCCAACCCATCCATGCAAGCTAATAATAATTCTTTACTACAGGAAAATATACCGTTAATGTAATTTTAATTTGCTAGATATATGCTGTATTTTAAAAGAGATTTCTTCACTTTGGGGAAGGAAGCTTTAAAGTATCAGTTCACTGCAGGACTGAAAAACAAGGAGTTATGGATGAATATTTTGGAAACTATTCATGATATCACTCAGAATTTTAAATGACCAGACTTACCAACTCATATTACTTACCTTTCCATTTTTTTCTTGCAGATGTCTGTGGTATACTCTATGGAACAAATTTATTTAAAATTTTCACTCACTAAACTGAACATTAGCAGAAATGATACAATATTTTTCAGGTATCTTGAGAATGTAACAGCTGCTGCCTACAACTTCCATAATGGTATATACTGGGGTGACTGCCATGGTTTAATTGCATTTTCACTTTTTTTTTTTTTTTTAACTATGAATTTCACATCACTCATTTTCATGCATCTCATTGAACCAGCTAGATTTTGATTTTGTAGGCTCCCCATATAGTCAGTAAAAATATTAGTCTTATCTATAAAATTATACAGAGCAAAACCTTGGGACTGCTCTTCTAAGTAACCTCTCTTAGCTGGTTGTTACAAGCATGCAGAGGAATATGCCAGATTCAGCCTTTTTCTATACATATGTACTTTTCCACACATATTTTACAATCAAGCAGACCCTGTGGGACAATATCCTACAGTAACAATGACTATCTTTGTGTGTAGGAGCAAGCTCACATTTACATCAACTTCAGAAACAGCTCAATTTAATAAGGATTGACAACCATTAAAGTCTCTTATGATGCCAGCATTCCTGGGGATTTGTTTAAAAACCTCAGTTTGAGAAACTTTTATCCAAGATGTGTGCCATTCTTTCAGAAGGAATATTTTTACAGTTTGCACAGCCAGATTCAGAATTAGTCCCAGAGATGATAATGATAATTTTTACTATGGCCAAGAAAACAAAAGCTAATTATATTTTGAAAAGATGTGCAACTAAAATATTTTGATAAGCTTGTGTATCATAGAACAATATACTTCATAAAATAATGCCATAAACAATGAAATAATTTATAACAGTATTGCTTATAGTTAATTATACTATAGTTATAACAGAATGAATAAAAACTAAGTCATTTCTGCTGTTGACAGTTACAGAAAAGCAGTGTATTCCAATAGTGCTGAATATCCAGTTATCGAAAAACTGTATGTCTTTGTATTTTTGACTATAAAAGTAGGTGTAGTTCTTAACAGTAGGTTTGTCTAGATTAATTCCCCATTCCCAGAAGTCCAGTCATAAGAGAGGTTTTGGTCCTCAGGCACACACAGGCTCCTTGAAAATGTCCCATTCTGGCTCCTGATCTAGAGCCAGGAGCAATCTCTCGTTTAGGAAATTCTTTGCTTTTTTTTTTCTTTTTTTTTCTTTTTTTTTTTCTTTCTTTTTTTTTTTAAATAACTGGCCACTACTTTTTAGGACAAGTTTTTGGCAAACAGGTAGGTATCAGCTCAGTAAGGCCTGCATTCTGAGTCAGCTAGGTGTCACTGTTTTGATTGGGAAAGCTTTCTGAAGCAGAGATAAAAACATCGCAAACTGCCAATGGAATGGCAAGACTGCCTCACTCATTCTTCAGTGCAAGCCTGCAAGACTAGTCCTAACCCCATTTCCTCCTGCACCTTCTCTCAGTGACAGTGATAGATGCAGTGTTGGTTCTCACACATTTACCAGCTGATCTATATGTTCTGTTAACACTTCATCTGGGTCACCGAAGAAGTGAAGATACTAAGATAAAGGTCCAGCAACATAACAAGCACATTTTTCTTACTGTTACACCATACTGTACATTGCCAACTGTAGAAGCATTTGAACTTTTCCAGCACTCTGCTTTCTTATCAGCTTCAACTGTATATTTCTTTGACTCCTACCAGCCATCAAAAACTGATCTAGCTCTAGTCTAAACAGAAACATCAACACCTCCTTGCAGATATTTTCCATCTTTATATAATTTGCATGATAGGCTAATAGCTACTTTATTTCTTTTGTTGTTCCCCTGAGTCAGGTACAATCTGCAAGTAACTGAAAAATGTACACATTTCTTCCACTTTTATATGCTTTGGTAGTCTTATTTTGTTATCTGCTTTTCTAGCTTCTACATCACTGCCAGCACATTTGTTTTTATTCTTTTCAGCTTCTTTATTCTATTTTTTTGTTCTCAGTAAAACAAACAAAAAATTCCTCTGCTACTACAGAACACAGATGAAACAAGTATAAATGGTTTCTAGTGAGAGAAAATCATGAGGAAGACCAAGAAAATTCTCCTTCACTTCAATGAAATTTGTAAAAGCTGCCCAGTGGCAAGACAGTTCGTATAATTATAGGCTGGAGATTCCTCCTTCATGGTATGTCAGCCGTCGGATAAGAGTTCTAGTATTTTCTAATATTCTATATTAATCTAGGAAAAACTTCTACTACTTGCAGACACCTGCTTAAATCCTATGGTTTTTTTGGAACATACATGAAAGTCTGACTAACAAATTTGGTTGGAGACTGCCCATTGAATTACAACTGCCTTGTTTATGTAAGCTTTACTGAGTATTACTGAGTAGTAGGAAAACGGCAGTAGATCAGAAGGTAGCATACTATGTTAAATATATTGCTTTCTTTAAATACCTATAAAAGCATTATTAAAACATTCCAAAGAACTCCAGATTTAGGAAAATCAGAAAGACTCTAGACATAGGCAGAAAAGTTTAGGCTGAGCAGTGCAGGTGGAAAGTATTTCATCCTACAAGGAAGAGACTTACTATCAAGTATTACAACATTTACAACCTAAAACATTTCCACTTGAATTAATGTAATGTCTTCTAGTAATCAAGCTTTAATACATTCCAAATATAATCGACACTTCATGTGTCATAGCAGCTCTTATCACTTGAGAAGTGTTGAACTGATGGTTTGAAATATTAGTTTAGGATTATTCCCCAAAATAGTTATAAAACATTTGGCCAGACTATTCCTTCCGTCTTTTTTACTCCACCTCTTCTATGTCATTATTGTTAAAAGCAGGGACACAAGTGTCAAGTTGGCATTTGAACACTGATCAACAAAGAGTCCACTGTGGAAAAGGGTAGATAACTGAAATTGCAACTCTAAAAACTGTCAGGTTCTGTAGTCTGGGGATATAAGTTATGAGCGAAAACATAGCAACACTGAGACATCTTAAAGATACCTATTTTCAACATTTTTTAAGCAAAAAGTGACATTCAAAACGTCCAAGCCTTGCTTGCTTTCTCCTTTGGTGTTTTAGGCTGTCTCAACTACCACTCAATAGCTCTGTTGTTCAGCAACAGAACTGAGCTCTTTCTGCCTTTCCCTCATGTCTTCTGCTGCTCCCCAGCCCCCCCATCTGAAAATCATGAGCTGATAAATTGCAAATTACTTTAAGAATGAAATAGAAAACACAGGAAAGTGGAAGAATGGAAGCGCTAAATTTTTCTTACACCAGAAACAGACATAAAAGTTTGAAAGTGAAGAGGTGGGTGCTAATAGCTACCACTACAGGAAGAGAACCTGCACTACAGGTGCAGAACCTGAACCAAAGCTCTGGGAAGGAACCTTTTCTGTCATTGTTCAGTACCTCTTGGTCCAAGAAGGGGAACCATCTTTGCTTTTAGGATTACTTTTATAGGAGCTTCCATCAACAGCAAGGTAACATGACAGCCTCCACAGGAAAATGGTTAGGAGGGAGAGCCTACAGTGACAAAATGTAAAGAGGAAACAAATACAATGTTGTGTAAGTTGTGCAGAAGCACACAAGATGACTCCAAGAAAACATCAGTTTACTAGGTTTTGATCATTTAAAACAAGTAAACTTTTTATGCCAAGCCAAAGCTGGGCAGTAGCTAATCATACAGTAGACCATGTGCAATATTATTATTCTGTACTATGAATCAGAAGTTAGAGACTTCTCTTGAAAAATGGAAACTGTATACATTAATTCATCTGAGAACCTTAATCTTATGGTAAATTAAAATAATAGATTTTCTGTGCTCAGAGGATTTCTCATTTATATGAGAAATGGTTTATCTGTGCAGTAATTAAATATCATGTCAACTTGCATGAATAGATTGCCAAAATGAAATTCAGCATTTCCTGAATATGTCATCTAGATAACCTCAGCTGTCTGAGGTTATACAGACATATATGTTCTTTTTTTTTTTTTTTT
>VXAA01002474.1:71504-84853 GCA_013399115.1 Anseranas semipalmata
AAAAAAAAAAAAGACAGACGGACACTGCTACCAGTAGTACCAGTAGTGGGCTCAGCCCACTCAGTTCCAAATCTATGACTTTGGGGGAGAATATCTTACATATATAAGAATGTCTTTTCTGCTATTTGAGACTTTCTTCAAATGCAACAGAAGGCATTAATATATAGGGGAAACATAATACAAAAGTAATTGAGAATAAAATACATAGAAGTATGTGTAGATGTGAAGGCAGAATAAACTTTCTTCCTAGTGAAATTACATAGGAGAAATTATTGACCGGTTTCTAAATCTGCAGATGATTTTGAGTATATTCATCTGATTACTGAGTGATAGCCTCATCCATTTCAGCATTTGTAGTAGTCATAACCTGGGACCTCTGGGGATTGGTTAGCACTGGGATCTGGACACTCCAGGAGTTGCTGGCTGCCCTCAAGCCCTGAGTAGGAGCTCCATAAGACATGTGCAGTCAAAACAGGGAACTGGAAAACACACTCAGCCTAGGGAGATTAATATAGTTCATTACCTATTGCTAACAGACTAGAACAGTGAGAATTAAAAGCAAATGAAAAACACCTTCCCTTGCCATCCACCCTCTTCTACCTCCCCCCAGTGCAGGGCATGGGGGTTGCGGTCAGTCCATAACACTTTGTCATCTGCTGCTCCTTCATCTTCACTCTCTTCATCTGCTTCAGAGTGGGGTCTTTCTGATGGGATGCCATCCTTCCCGAACTGATCCTATGTGGGCTTCCCACAGACTGCATTCCTTCAAGAACTGCTCCAGTATGTGTCCATACTACGAGATCCATCCTTCAGGAACAGACTGCTCCTGCATGGGTCCACCACCAGCAGCTTCTGACAGACTACTACTCCACTATGGGCTTGACTCCATGGGCTGCATCTCTGGCCTGGAATCTGCTCCTGTTGGGGCTCTCCATGGGCTGCAGCCTCCTTCAGGCCACATCCACCTGCTCCACCATGGTACCCATGGGCTGCAGGGGGACGGCCTGCTCCACCATGGACCTCTCCATGGGCTGCAGGGGAACTTCTGCTCTGGTGCCTGGAGCCCCTGCTGCCCTCCTTCTGCACTGACCTGGGTGTCTGTAGGGCTGTTTCTCCCACATTTTCTCATTCCTCTCTCCCAGATGCTGTTGTGCTGCATTTTTACCCTTTCTTAAATCTGCTGTCACAGAGGCACAGCCAGCATAATTTATTGGCTCAGATATGGCCAGCAGCAGGTCTGTTTTGGAGCCGGCTGGAGCTGGCTCTGATCTGACATGGGGCAGCTTCTGGAATCTTCTCACAGGGGCCACCCCCACAGCCCACTACTAAAACTTTGCCACATAAGCCCAGTGCAGTTTAATGATTGGCAGTTGTCAACTAACCTTTGCTTGTGTGTACTCTTAATGAACGTCAATCCAGTAAATTCTTTTTTTAATGTTGGAACCTGGTTTGATTTGTCTGTCTATTAAGCACTCCCGTCACAGCATTCCCTGATTCCCTAATGTATTTGTACATATAAATACACACACACACGTGTTCAGTTACAACACATACCACCTGAAAACACTCCATGCTTCTGTCACAGTGCTATGTTGATCTCTCAAAAAATTTCCAGGAGTACAATCATATTAATGAAAATTTTGTTTCCTGCTGAGATATTGATTTCTGATTTACACATGAATATTTATGCTGAATGAGCTGAAATACGGATTTCTTCCATTTGCCCTTACATGGTTAAATATGGCTGTCCAAGGAGACCTGGTTACACTAATGAAAATTCATTGAAAATGACTTGACATTTAGGGATTTTATGTTGACATTAAATTTTAAATCAGATAAAATAGCCATGTTTTAAGGTTTTACTGATGATTAAAAGAGAATCTTAACTTAAACAAAAAACTGATAGATATATTTTTTGTTTCTCCTCTCTCCTCAGCATATCACTCCTCTCTAAATATTCAAGGAATAAGACATTTTATTCCATCATTTATCAACCTTATTTCTAAATCAGTCCATTTAATATAGTCCAGTGCTAATACACATGGATGTTTTAGTAGGATGTAGAATTAAGTTTTAAAATGTAATAAATCAGACAGACTATTGAATCTGTTTGCTGAAGGATGTTTCAACAATAACTAATAAAACATTAGTTATATTAATATAAATATTAATACCAAGTTATCACTTTGCATCTGTTGCATAAAACTGATGCTTCAGTAGCAAATATTAACAAATTTATCTAGAGAGAATGCAACTTTTCACCAGCTGGTGACTGGAGAATAACAAATGAAAGGGAGCAGGGAAAATGGGAAGACATGAAGTTCTTTCAAACATATTTGGGGAAAAAGTGCAAATACATAGAAAACATCAGCGAATGAACGCTTTAGATACAGCATGCTAGACTAATCTGTTAGATCTCTGGCATAAGTTGCCATCTGAACAAAAGAAATACAGCAGATCTCAAACCAGATTTCAGTACCATCTGCATATGATATAAAAACTTATTTAAACCTAAATGATTACAATTAAAATATGAAGATTAGCAGATAAAATAAAATGTGGATAAATAGATAAACAAACAGGCAACATGGGAAGGGAGAAACATAGACTGTAGGGAAGTTACACAGGAAGTTTCTCAAAGATCAGGTCCATTAACTGCCATGGTCAAAACTTTCGTTAGTGATGTTGGCATGAGTATTTTGATCATGCTGATGACACAAAACTGAGAGGAACCATGAGAGCATGACAAGACATAAAGAATTGGAGAACCTCGTTGTGAAAAAGAGAAAAATTATAAAATGAAGAATGCAATTGTAACAGGTGTGAAAAAAGAGGCAAAAAAGCTGTTGTCACTTTTTTGTTACATGGGAAAATGGGCTGCAAGTCCACATAACCTCAATGAGAGGCTGATGGTAGCAGCTAAACATTCCCAAGGAGGAGAACAGTTTTTAGAGCGATGTGTACTACCTAAGGACTGCCTCTTCCACCTTTCACTCCAGCCCACAGGTGGGTCATTGTCAATAACCCCATTGTTACTGACTCACTGGGCATAACCAAGCCAAGCTGCTCATCCAAAGGATGCTGTTTACTGCTTCCTAACATGAGCAGTGGATTTGTCACTCAGGCTTCTTTATTTAGGACACCATGGTAGACTAGAGCATAAAACTGTCAGTGACCAAAGGGGGTAGAGTTGGGTCTTCCCAGAAGCTTGAACCCAAAGAATTAAAGCTAGTTTCACAATGTAGGCTTTTAATCAATTCCTTGCACACAGTAACAGATAATGTCCTATTGATTATTCACATGTCAAGCAAACACTCATGCTCCAGTCTTCAGCATTATTGGGTCATTTCATTCTACATATATATCTATATGTAAATATAGAGCAATATTTGGTTATTTTTCAGTCTATATGTCTTACTCCTTAATCATATTGTTATTGTGTAAACCTTCTTTAGTCCTTAAGGACTACAGACAACATTGGTTTTTGGTCTATTATTTATCATTATTATTTATAACACTCCACATAAAGCTCCACTCTTCAATAGTAACAACCAACAATATTCAGAATGCTATATATTGTTAGCTTTGCTTGGACCTCTGTTGGGAAACAGGCCAAGCCACAAAACTTCCAGTATTCCATTCTATCGGCGACTGAATTAAAAAAATGGTACTGTAATAAGTTTAAACCTACTTTTTGATTAATTACAAAACTTCAATTACAAACTCCTGAGTTAAAAACAACAGAGAACTATTGAACATGGTAAATGGTCAAGGATGACTGTAAATTGGCAATATGGTGCAGGAGAAGGAGACAAATACAATCCCAATATCGTAATAATTATTTTTACCAGAGATGGGGAAACATTAGCATAACTATTGGAGGTCTCAGAAAGATTTATTTAGAATACTGAATGCAATTCTGTATATGCATGTTCATCAAGGACATGTTATAGCAGTAACTGGAAGTATGAAAATGATATGGAGAATGGAAATCTTATCTGGTAAGTGGAGTCTAGAAACAGGACTCATTTTGCTTGGAGAAAACAAGGGCGAAAGGGAATAATTGCTGTATACCAAGAAAATTGCTGTATACACCAAGAACCATATGATGTATGGAAAATATAAGAAAACTTTGTGTACGTAAAGTGCAAAATAGACACTAGGATTGAATGAATTCACAACTGTCCATAAGGAATGACAGGCTTGAGAACACTCTTACGCCTTAGAGCAATAAAAGACAGGAGGAGGAAATATACAGAAAGCTGAAGTGATTTTTGGAACTTGCTTCATTTGGGGAGTGGAATATATGACATATTGCCTGGAAACTAGAATTTGAAGATCCTTTCCACTTCATATGTTCTTATAATCCCTATTCTGAACTGTCAGGAAGATAAAATGGAGTAACAATAGTCAAAAAAATCTTAAGCTATCTTCTGTAGTTGATATACAAAGGTCCACAGAGACTGAATAAGTTGACAGTATAGAGCAAGTAAAATTGTTTTCACCAGAAGACTGTATTTTAAGCATTTGGTTAATATTTTATGACTGGGAACATCCCTGCATAAATATCTTTAAATCAAAATATCTGATATCTAAGTAGTTGCAGTGGAAGCTACAAAAAGCTACTTTACAGAAAGCTACAGAATAGCTTCACAGCCATTCCTTGGAAATCAGGGATGGGAGAATTCATTCAATTTCTGTCACGCAGTAGTACAGCACAATGTTGGTTTCAACATTTTTCCTTAAAAGAAAAAAGGAAAAGAAATCAGAACCCGAATTACTTTGAAGGTTTTTCTTCTTGTTATTTGACATACAGTCATGTCAAAGCACAATAAATTAGCATTAATCTGCACTTACATTTTTAAGAGAACTATAAAAATTTTAAAATATTCCAATTCTTTACAGGACAATTCTTTACTTCTTTTTCAAGTAGAGCTAATGATCAAAATTATCCATTTTTCAGTTTGAGGTCAAATAGAAAAGAAGAGGTAGAAGGAAAGTTGCTTGCCAAGATATAGAGCCAGCAGGAGCTTCAGGTGCAAGCCAAATTGTGTGGTGGAGGCATATTTCCAAAAGAGGAATCTACCAGAGAAATCAATCAAAGAGTACTAAAGGCAGATGTAAGCAGTTATGTTGACCTCTTCCAACACAGTTTCAAATTTTTCAGTGTCTGTCATTAATTTCCTATTGCTGCTGAATTTTACAATAAGACTGGGCTACTTTTTAAATATGCTCCACTTCAAACAAATTAATATAGAATCATAGAATCACAGAATATCCCAAGTTGGAAGGGACCCACAAGGATCATCGAGTCTGATTCCTGGCTCCACGCAGGACCACCCAAAAATCAGACCATATGTCTGAAAGTGTTGTCCTAACACTTCTTGAACTCCAGCAGGCTTGGTGCCGTGACCGCTTCCCTGGGAAGCCTGTTCCAGTGCCCAACCACCCTCTCGGTGAAGAACCTTTTCCTGATATCCAACCTGAACCTCCCCTGTCACAGCTCCATGCCGTTCCCTCGGGTCCTGTCGCTGTCACCAGAGAGCAGAGATCAGCGCCTGCCCCTCCGCTCCCCTCGTGAGGAAGCTGTAGGCCGCCATGAGGCCTCCCCTCCGTCTCCTCTTCTCTGGTCTGAACAAACCAAGTGACCTCAGCCGCTCCTCATACATCTTGATCTCTAGACCCTTCACCATCTTTGTTGCCCTCCTTTGGACACTCTCTAATAGCTTTATGTCCTTCTTATGTTGTGGCACCCCAAACTGCACACAGCACTCGAGGTGAGGCTGCACCAGGCAGAGCAGAGCAGGACAATCCCTTCCCTGGACCAGCTAGCAGTGCTGTGCCTGATGCACCCCAGGGTATGGCTGGCCCTTTTGGCTGCCAGGGCACACTGCTGACTCATGTTCAACTTGCCATCAACCAGAACCCCCAGATCCCTTTCTGCGGGGCTGCTCTCCAGCCTCTCGTCCCCCTGTCTGTACATATAGCCAGGGTTGCCCCATCCCAGGTGCAAGACCCAGCTCTTGTTAAACTTCATCTTGTTGGTGATTGCCCAGCCCTCTAATTTGTCAAGATCTCTCTGCAAGTCTTCTCTACCCTCGACGGAGTCAACAGATCCTCCCAGTACAGAGTCACCTGTCACTTAGTATACATTTGAGTCCTTCATCCAAGTCATTTATGAAAACATTAAAGAGAACCGGACCTAAAATGGAGCCCTGGGGAACCCCACTAGTGACTGGTCACCAGCCTGATGTAACCCCATTTGCTATAACCCTTTGAGCCTGACCCTTCAGCCAATTGTTCACCCATCATATTATGCATTTATCTAGCTGTATGCTGGACATTTTGTCCAGAATGATGCTGTGAGAAACAGTATCAAAAGCTTTGTTGAAATCCAAAAAGATTACATCAACTGGCTGCCCTTGGTGAACTAGATGGGTGATCTTGTCATAAAAGGAAATTAAGTTCATTAAGCAGGACTTTCCCTTCGTGAACCCATGTTGGCTGTGACCAATGACCACATTGTCCTTCAGGTGTTTTCCAGTAACTCCCAGAATAATTTTCTCCATAATTTTACCATAATATATGCAAATTCTACAGCATGCACTATGTGAGAGGTAAAGTCAGATCACCAACATTGTTCTTTCTGGCTTTATAAGCTCCTGATTCCTTGCCTGGTACAAAAAGTCATCCTGGGTATGACGTCTTTCTCATGAGACTTTTTCTTTTGGAGACATGTTATGTAATCTCTAGTTTTTGTTTTTCTAAATTAATTGATTCTTAATTCCTGCCAGTTCCTCCTTTGTATTGAAAACACTTTCATTGCCAAGATTTTGACCTTTTGCTAATTGCTTGTGTGATTAAGAGGCCACAGCACAATACTGTCAGCAAAGCGGTACTTTCAGTGTATGGAATTATGCAGTTTTCTCAGTGTCCTCCATTGCCTCTTCACACACCCCAGCAAGCTGTATGGATCACACAGTAATGGCCCTGCAGAGCCCACTCATATCAGCAATGGTGACTTTGCAGGACCTTTTGTACGACTGATAGTGAATAGCTTCAACATTTCAATCTGTCAACACATCACATATCTGAGAGGTTATTAAGAACTAGAAATCCCGAGGAAAACTTTGATGCTGAGAACACCAACATGTACCAGGGAAAGTAGGTTTTAAATGGCAGCTGAGGTAGGTCATGTTTATTTTCACTGCTTGAAGTCCAAGGTTTCTGCCAAAGTCTGGGTATTGAGCAACAGAAAATATCACTAGCGTGGCTAACTTCCATGCATGTATTTGTTTACATGAAGTCAACTAGCGATGTCACTTTTTGTACAACTGCAGTCAAAAATGAGTCATAGAATATGTCTGCTTTTGGGAAATGTACATATGAAATGAGTTTGAAAAGCTGTTGCTACTTTTTTTGGTACCTTTGATAGACATTGCTAGATTCATTGCTAAAATTGTTACAATAAATGTTCTTAAGGTCTTGATCCAACAATAAAATGAAGTCCATGTAGAAGTACTTACTATCTTTAATAGACTTCAACTAAATTAGTAAAATAAAATAAAATTTAAACTTAAGGTGACCTAAGATCCATCAGTGACAAACTTATTATGGCTATACTGCTGTAATAATAACTGAATAAAAAGAAATCCTTCAGCACAAATATCTGAAATCATTACTTTCTTTTTATTTTTTAATGGGTATTCACAAACAGGTATTGTCTAAAAATATTGGACCAGACTCATCATTAAAGTCTGACTGTTTTGTATTGTTCTCAGCTGTAGTTCAGCCATTTCTCTACATCATTTTAACTCTGAGCGGTTTTGGATTGCTCAGAAGCAAATTTCTAGCTAAGGAATTAGGGTCTGTTTTCACTATACCAGATGTAATGTACCAGTGACACAGTGTAGTAATGTATTCCCCTTCCTAAGGCAGGTACACCACAATTTTGTTATAGGACTTGAAGCACAGATTTCATATCTTGTTTTCTTTTTTATATTTTCATTATCCAGAAAATGTCATGATGTTATAACTATGTGGCTCTTGTCATTAACCCATAACCAGAGACCTCAAGGTGTTTGCCTCTGAAATAAAGATACTTTGGTGACGTTAACATATCTTAAGTGAAAAGACTGCTGTAGTAGAGAACCTAATGCTGAGCAGGCTAGTAACATGACATAGGTATAATTTTTCTGAAGTCCATTTATGACCAAAAAATTACTAGAAAGCCTTCAGACAGTTGTTGCCTTACCATACATAATTGAAGAGAAATAGCTACCATGAATCAGAGGTGAATGCATCCAGAGGAATCTGTATAGAGGAGAGAAGAGACAAATGGGGATAACATTAGACCCGACTCCAAACATTTTAATAACTCCTCTACACATGGACCAAAGGGATATTCCATACCATATGATGTCACATTCAACAATAAAAGCTGGGGTAAAAAAGAAGGAAGGGGCAGGGTAGAGGTTTGGAGTGATTGCGTTTGTCTTCCCAAGAAACCATTACACATGATGAGCCCTGCTTTCCAAGAAAGTGGCTGAACACCTGTCTGCTGATGGGAAGCAGCGAATGAGTGCCTTGTTTTGTTTAGCTTACATGTGCAGCTTTTGCTTTACCTAGCAAACTGTCTGTATCTCGACCCATGAGCTCTCATGCTTTTACCTTTCCAATTCTCTCATCCATCCCACAGGGGTGGGAGTGAGCAAGTAGCTGTGAGGCTTTGCTGTCTACCAGGGTTCACCCACAACAAGTCCACACTTAATATTTATGGTTGAAGTGTTTTAAAATATAAATGACTGAAGACTTCACAATCTTGTTCTGTTAAACATGACTTTTGGAGATTTCTTGTGAGATACAGTCTTTCTATATCGCTATAACAAAAATGGCATGATTGCAAGAGGAACTAACATATCCTACCATGCCAGTTGAACTTGTCAGTATCCAAATGTTTTAGTGCAACTACTTTGTGTAAGTGGGCAGAGAACACACCTAAAATATCAATTACATAGCAAAATGAACTGCAGCTAAAGATAAACAGATAATAATAATCAGCACCACTTATGACTAAAGCTGATAAAAAAAAAAAAAAAAAAAAAGTTTACACATCTAAAACAAAAAAAGAAAAAAGTAAAAAATCCATTTTTTCCCCACAGGTTTTATTTTATGTTTTTATTTTATTTCAGCTATGTTACTCTTCTTGCCTCGTTCCTTTTGCTTTCACTTTCAACTACAGAACATCACTTAAGGAGAAACTACATTTGTCATAACTAATTCACTTTCAATATTCCTTCTCAAAGGCATTTTTCTCCCTTCTTCCTCTTCATTTGGAAAAAAATAAAAAGGCAAAAGGAAGCACAGAGAAGCACAGATTGTCTTGTCTCTCTGTTTGAGAGAAACTTCTCTTTATCGGAGACATCTGATGTTATGCAACCTGTAAGACATCCTTCCTGATATGTAAAGGCATGACCAAGTTTAACAAGTTCATTAGAAGATTTATTCTTATACATTCGTAGTAGTTGACTTGACTAGAAAACTTTCAGCATATGAGTTCTGACATACAAAATAATTCTCTTACTTTCCCTCTCCACATAGAATCTTATTGTTTTCCCTTAAATCAATAGGACTAAAGACACTATGTGATTGTGGACATATTAAAATATGTGTTGTTGACAGAGCCTTACTGGGTGCTTACATATGCCCGGAATAAAATGTCAGAGGCTTTTAAAAGTTTTCTCTATTGCTGGGCAGGCTCACATGTTTTCTAGTTGCCAGAGTAGGCTAATGATGCTAGAGAGTCTGTAGTAAATGACCCCATTATAAAGGTTGCTGTCTAAGAGGAGAAGGCATTGCAGAAAGACAAAGTGAGTTTTCTGTATTCGTTCTTGTTGAGCTTGGAGTGGTTCTTTTCCTTATGTGCAGGGAGCAGAATAGAAGATGAGATGATGGAAGGAGAGGTTATAGAACAAATCAATAAAAACAAAGGAAACAAACTGCCAAGGCCAGGTGGCAATCACCTAGGGAACTGAAAAAATGAAATAGCTAAACTACTAACCTCTTCCCTGAAACTGCTTTAGTAGCGGATGACTGCAAAATAGCAAGAGATCCAAGAAACTAGAGGTTTGTAAGCCTGACATTCACATTCTACAGTCACAGTAGGAAGTATAATAAAGTACAGAGGTCTGGACACCTGGCTGAATATGATATACCAAGGAAGAAACAACATGTTTTTGTTTTAAAGGAAAATCATGTATCACAGATTCACTGTATTTTGCTGAAATTTTCAGCAAGCCTATGAATAATGCAGATCAAAATAATTGAAGCAGCCTGGGTTTATAAGGTTTTTTTGAAGGCTTTCACCAAGGGCTCTTTAGGAAATAATGTGTCTAGGGAATAGGAGGAAAGGATATTTGCATGGATAAACAATTGGTGAAAAAGATCCTGCATGGAAAAATACTTGGTGAAAAGACAGGAGGTAAAAGTAAATTATTTTGTCACAGTGGGTGTGATCACCAGTGGGATTACACGGGGATTTGTGCTGGGACCAGTGCTGTGGAATAGACTGGTAAACAAACTGAGGAAGGAGAAGAGTGAGATCACAACATTTGCTGATAATGCAAAGCAATTCAGAAGATTAAAAATAACAGCCATCTGTGAAGAATTGCAGAGGACTTCTGCAGGATTCTGTAGAAAACTGAATATAACATAGATAAATGTATAGGGATGCTCAAAGACCAAAAATACAAACCATGCTACCCTGACAAAATTATGCTTTCTGAGATAGCCCTTGACATTCAGGGAAAAGACTTTAGTGTTATGACAGATAAAGAAACATAGCTCAGTCTGGTAGTAGTCTAAGAGGCAAATCAGACTTTAGGGATAATTAGGAAGGAACTCTGTAAGGGATAGAATGTCGTTATGGACTTTCTTAAGTTCTTGGTGTCTCCCACCCTTAAAATGTGTGTAGTGTTGATATTATCTCCTCCACTTTTGGAAGGTTATGGCAGAGTGGATAAAGCTTAGAGAAGAGCAAAAAAAAAAAAAAAAAGACAACTAAAGATGTGGAAGAGATTTTGTACAACCAACAAAGAAATTATAGAGGTCTCCTCAGCCTATAAAAACAGAGCTGACTGAGAGGAGCTACAACAGGCATTTACACTCAGGCGCCATAGTTTACTCACCTTTCACACTGGATACAGTTTACTCAACTGTACACAAATGTCACTGCCAAACACAGCTCTTGCCAGAACATGAGTCGATCTTGAATGAGGACTTTCAAATAATATTTGTATGGAAAATCAGTGTTTCTTGCTTAATATGTTCACCACGAATAACAAAATATTAGTCTGTGAACATGCAGTTGGCAAATATATTAGTGAACAGCTTATAATACATCTCTGCCTTCACATCAGGTTACTTGGCTGGGCAGTTACTGGTCTGAATTATCTATTACAGACATCCAAAGCCAATAACTCTCACTCTCATTTAAAAAAATGAAATGAAATGAAATGAAATGAAATGAAATGAAATGAAATGAAATGAAATAAATAAAATAAAATAATAAAATAAAATAAAATAAAATAAAATGCAACAATTCTGTGTAACTGTGAAAGAAATACTGTCGTATTCCCAAGTAACATAATAAACAAACAAACAAATAAATGAATTACACCTTAATTCAGGAACAACCTGCATTCCAGTAACAGCTATCACAAAATTTCATCACTATTTTCATCAGCTTACAAAACCTTACTTATAAGCAGGTGTTTGCAGCTTAAGAGAGAATCAAGAAACATGGGGAAAATAAAAACAGTCCCTCCCTTCATTCCTATATCAGGAATCAATGGCAGAACAGCAGTAATAGAAACACTGAAAGAAAGATATGTTAGAAAGATATGTTAGATATATCTAAAGAAGAAATCCTTAATCTTTCCAGATACAACAGACATCAGCACAACAAAATAACAAATGGTTACTCTGGCATTCACCAGCGGGATCAGCCTGGTTATATACACACCAAGAAGGAGAGAAGTTAATCAGACATAAAAAGGTAATATATCAAATTGTTTGTACATCCAGATAATGCAAAGATATCCTCTAAATAAATACAACAAAAAAAGTGAAAATTTCTTTGCAAACATGGAAGTTTTTAAAGGGCATTGGGTTCAAACACAATATGATGAAATAGACCCCAAATATGCCTAAAGAAAATGTTACTAACATCAGAAAAATCACTTCCAATACTGAAAACTATAAATAGCACCAGGGCTATAAAATTACAGTCTATAACTAACTTCAAGCTATTTTCTTTTTCTGAGGCAAATATAAGAGAAGGGCTACCAGGAGTCCAAAGAAGGGCTACCAAGATGGTGAAGGGCCTAGAGGGCAAGAGATACGAGGGGCGGCTGAGGTCCCTTGGTTTGTTCAGCCTGGAAAAGAAGAGACTGAGTGGAGGCCTCCTGGCGGCCTGCAGCTTCCTCACGAGGGGAGCGGAGGGGCAGGCACTGATCTATTCTCTTTAGTGACCAGTGATAGGAGCCGAGGGAATGGTGTCAAGCTGCGACAGTGGAGGTTCAGGCTGGATATCAGGAAGAGGTTCTTCACTGAGAGGGCTGTCGCGCAGTGGAACAGGCTCCCCAGGGACGTAGTCACGGCACCAAGCCTGTTGGAGTTTAAGAAGCGCTTGGACTGTGATCTTAGTCATATGGTCTGAATTTTTGGGCAGACCTGTGTAGTTGGACTCGATGATCCTTATGGGTCCCTTCCAACTCAGGATATTCTATGATTCTATGATTCTGTGATAATTAAAAAGTAGAACCTCATGTAGTGGTTTTACCCTGCTGGGCAGCTGAACTCCACCACAGCTGCTCTCTCACTCCCCCTCCTCAAAAGAAGAGGGGGAGAAGAAAGTANCGGCCTCAATGCATGTAGCGGTTGTTCAGGAGGACAGACGTCTTCGTAATGAGAGCCCCCCCACACACACACACAAACACACACTTCCCTTTCCCAGCTTTTATTACTGAGTGTGACATCACATGGTATGGAATATCCCTTTGGTTGGTTTAGGTCAGCTGCCCTGTCCATGTCCCCTCCCCACCTCTTGCCCACCCCCACCTACTGGCTTTGGGGGGGTCTGGAGAGAGCCTTGGTGTTGTGCCAGCACTGCTCGGCAGTAGCCAAAACACTGGTGTGATACCAGCGCTGTTCTAGCTACAAGTGCAGAGTGCGATGCTATATGGGCTGCTGCAGGGAACGTTAACTCTGTCCCAACCAGACCCCATACACCTCAACACTAGAAAATATGGTCAAGGAATTAAAAAAAAACAACCAACCAAACAAAAAAC
>VXAA01002474.1:84937-100001 GCA_013399115.1 Anseranas semipalmata
AAAGCATATAGTAAACAGACAGACTATAAGGTTACTCTCATAAGAAATACATCTCTATTTGTCTTCAATCTACCTGAAAAAGTCAACCCGCATCCTATCTTTCTAAGCATCTATAAAGTAACCTTTACACCCCTTGAAACAGAATCAGTTTTTCATCAGTATGCCTATGGACTACTCAGAAAAGATGTCTTTTGCAGCAAAAGAGAAACTGTCAAGTAATGGAAATTGGAAATCACTCAATGAAATGCTACTTATATATTCATCCATTGAATGTATGCCTGTAAAGTCTCTAGGTAGACTTGCAAAAGTAGTGTAATTTAAAAGTAACATTACATACATATCTGAAATTGTCTAAAACATGATGGTTTTGTTTTCATTTTTTTCTTAAAAAATTCATATCGCTTAGGCTTTGTTTTCAACAGTAAGGACTGGGAAAAAAAAATATAGTTCCAAGTAGTATCACACAAAAAAATCATGAAAATTCATCAGTCTTTAATGCAAATTACTGCCTTAATGAGCAGCTTGTCATAGCTTAATGGCCTCACTTGGCAATTTTAATTGTAGCACAGATACCAGACTTTACTGTAAACCAGCTGGCTCGAATACTGGAATTAGTTTAGCCATAGCTGTATGAACATATACCCTGGGCAATTTAACCTCAGACTCTCTGCTCTACAGCTACAGTGATTCTCATTCCTGAGCTGTCTTCTTCAAAGTCAGGGGAAGCGCCTCAAACACTGCAGAGCCAACAGCAGCATGGAGAATTTTTTAATGACAGAAAGGACCTTGGCACATATTTGCTCAATGTAGGTTCAGATTGCCAAAAATAATTTAACATTGACAGGTGTGTTTCCAGAGTTCTCTGCAGTATTGAGACTGAAACAAAGATGGCATCTTTCTCTGGATTTTTTACTTCCCTTGTATAGACTGCAAGTAATAGACAATGTCAATAAACTGACCACTTAATATTACCATAATGAAGCTGAATATTGAAGTAGTTTGATTAGGGTAGTGTACTAGGTTCTATTTATTCTGAGACCCAACTGTGCTGCTTCTACTGTGGCATTCAAAATTGTGTACTGCTGTACTGGGTTTATGAGGCAAGTTTTGGTAGTGGGGGGCTGCAGGGGTGGCCTCTGTAAGAAGAATCCAGAAGCTGCCGCAAGTTTAGATAAAGCACCAGTTCCAGCCATCTCCAAAATGGACACACTGCTGGCCAAAGCTAAGCCAGTGAGTGATGCTGGTTGCATCTCTGTGAACGCATATTTAAGAAAGGGTGAAAAATGCCATGCAACAACGGCTGGGAGAGAGGAACGAGAAAATGTGAGAGAAAGAGCCCTGCAGACACCAAGGTCAGTTCAGAAGGAGGGCAGCAGGGGCTCCAGGCACCGGAGCAGAAGTTCCCCTGTGGCCTGTGGAGAGGCCCATGGTGGAGCAGGCCGTCCCCCTGCAGTCCATGGGTACCACGCGGAGCAGATCTCCACGCTGCAGCCCGTGGAGGAGCCCCCATGGAGCAGGTGGATGTGGCCTGAAGGAGGCTGCGGCCCATGGGAGCCCCCGCAGGAGCAGGCCCTGGGCCGGAGCTGCAGCCCGTGGAGAGGAGCCCACGCAGGAGCAGGGGATCTGGCGGGAGCTGCTGTCTGTGGGGTAGCCATGTTGGAGCAGTTTGGTCCTGAGGGATGGACCCCGTGGTACGGACCCATATTGGAGCAGTTCTTGAAGAGCTGCAGCCTGTGGGAAGCCCATATAGGATCAGTTCACGAACAATTGCATCCCATGAGAGGGACCACGCTCTGGAGTGGTGGAAGAGCATGAGGAGGAAGGAACAGCAGATATGAAGTGTTATGGAATCACCACAACCCCCATTCCCCATCCCCCTACACTGCTTGAGGGGAGGAGGTAGAATAAGGTGGATGGGAGGAAGATGTTTTCGGTTTGCTTTTAGTTCTCACTGTTCCGGTCTGCTATTGGTAACAGATTAAATTCTATAATTTCTAAGAGATTAAATACTATAATTGGTAACAGATTAAATTCATCCTCTCTAAAATGAGTGTGTTTTGCTTGTGATAACTGGTGAGTGATCTCCCTGTCCTTGTCTCAACCCATGAGCTGTTTCATCATATTTTCTCCCTGTTCTGTTGAGGAAGGAGAGTGAGAGACTGGCTGGGTGGTGCTTAGTTGCCTACTTGGGTTAAACCACAGCTGCCTAAAAATTCATTACTACAGACTTTCTTTTGCATCACATGATGTTATTCCAAAAACAGTCTGATTTTGTCATTAAATAGTTCAGCTAAAAAATACAATGATTAATGAAAAATATGTTGCTCTGTGGTAGATAGGGTTTCCCGTTGGCCAGTAATGTATTGTATTCTGTTACAGAGTACAATAACCATTTCTTTTTCTGCATGGAAAGTAGAACAGTTAGGTGGAAAAGTATAGGATGTTATTAAATGATTTTGTACCTCTTGCAGTGAAAAAATTGAGCCTGCTGCTCAATCTCCCCTTATATATCATAACTTTCAATAACACTGCAGGTTGTAAGCAAACCCTAAATAACATGAAGTGCATGAAAGAGTAGGGAAGACGGTGGGAGGGGAAGGGAAATAATTAGCCAATAAGACAATGCAGATTCAAAAGACATACCAGAAACAGTAGTTAAATGGACTTCACCATTTAATAAAGCCTCCTCACAATTATTATAGACTAGCTACATGCTTGGTTTGTCCTAGCATGCCAAATAAACCCCCTTCAAGACAGCTAACACTGTAGAGTATTTAGCCCTCTAACTTCAACAATTTAAGCATAAAGAGTTTAAAATCCTCCCCCACTTGGCAGTTCTTCCCGAAAAACTTGAAACTTGAAAATACGATATCAGAGACATCCTGATGGATAGGATATCAGAGACATCCTAATGGCAAAGGAGAGAATCTATGCTGTTGATAAGTAACATTAAGCAAGCTTAGAGCTTGAATTCTTTTCAATGGAACTTGGTTCTGTATCACCCTCAATAACTTCTTACTATTGCATTGTGTTTGTATTTGCATTTGCGTCCTGTTTAAGATTCTGTTCAGAAGATTCTGTTTCAGATTCTGTTCTGAATCTTAAACAGCAATTTTTCTCCAGCAAGAGTTTTCTCTTTAATAATGTTATAACAAAATAGTCATTCCCACTAAAAAAGGAAACTTTAATGTAATTTCAAAATATTTATTAAAAGACATGTGCAACAAGCAAGAACAGGTTATAAAGCGATCACTTTCAGGCTGGTATTAGTTGTCCATAACAAATTTTAAAAGTCATGTAACAGGCAAGTTGGGAAGCAGGATTTTATTTTACTTTTATGGGAAAAATGGCAGCTTCTAAGGATGAGGAAGTATAACAACTGCCCCCCACCCCAGCAAAAAAAACAACTGTCCCATCAAGTAACACCATCAAGTAACAGATTTTTCACAACATCTATTTTCATGAAGGATGATGTTCCAGGCATCTAAATGAGTTTTCACTAGTCGGTTGAGCCATGATATTCTAAATAAACATGTTTTATTTTGTGTGGGTGAAGACTATATAGTCAATAAACACAGTCTGATTATTGTGAGCAAGCCAAAGCAATGTAAATGAATGGTTTCATGCAGCTATCCCTCCATATTTGAAAGATTTATGAAATACTTTAAGACTTATGTGACTATTTTTATCAGTTCTAATAGTAAAACGTAGACGAGATTGTACTCTAACCCTCAGGTACACTTGAGTAGACAAAACTTTAAACACGATCTCTGTTTATTTCAGCTTCCAGGGTTGAGAATACCAAATAGTGTACAAATTGTGGTACAGGCCTCTCACGCAGAAGTAATGTCACAGTTCTGTTCTGCATAGCAGAATAAAATTACAGACAGATTTTCCTATATACGTATGAAAATTCATGGTTTGTTCTTATTGTTCTTTCTGAGTTAGACCCATCCTTTCTCTAAAAAGGACAAGTGGATGAAACATCAATCAAGCCATTTCTTTCTTCCATACGTTATACATTTAAGAAAATTTACAGCTATACCTTGAAGGCCTATGCCCATCCTTATAACTGTTAGCAAAAAGCACAATTATGTTGAATCATACCTGAAACTTAATGTGCTAAGAATACGAGACACTTCATCATATACTAGTTAATACTAGGAATATAGCCTCACTGGATTATAGTCAACTTTCTTCAGTGATACTGACAGTCCTTTATAAATGAACTGTTCAATGTACATTCTGAACTAATTCATCTTTGCTGGCAGATAAGATATGACTCCTTAAATGTCACTTCCCTTAAAATATTATAGCAAAAGATGAATAGGGCAAAGTGAATTTATGAGATTGTTTAGCATGAAGTATGTCTTTCCTATAAGACCAAGGGGATGTGGGGTGTGGGGGGGAATACTTCCATCTCGAAATAGATTAAGTACTCTCTTTGTCAATTTGATGTCAGTTTTGTCAACTGAATTTGAAAGACCTGCAGTTAAATGCAATGAAGGCTACAACCGTCACCCTGAAGTAAGAGAGAAAGTTTGTTTCCTTGAAGTGAACTTTGGTGATAGTTGCTTTGAGGCCAAGTCTCAGTTTTGATTTTTATCCTATATTCCTCTGAAACAAAGAGAAGGCAGTTTGTAATTGCTACTTGCAACTCATTAAGGGCATATTCATTCCTTAGCCTCTTAAAGTGACACTTCACCTTCAATCACAGCCAGTTGGATCAATCTGTCACTTCTTTTCTTAACAAGTAACCTAGTAAGACTGTTGAGTGTCTGTTTGCAGAAAAGTGCTTATGATCTGAGGCAGAAGCATGGTATTTTGCAATACATTGACTTGTTGACATGAATTACTTTTTATATAATTTGAACTGATAGAACTGGACAAAGAATAAGTACTTTTATTCTTGGGAAAAAAGAAAATGTCATAAGAGAAGGGTAGAAAACGTGATGTGGCTACGAGACAGCCGTTATCATATGGATTTTCAAACAGAAGAGTCCAAATAGATTTCCAAGAGCAGTAGAAGAATAATTTCACAGCTGGACCGTTAAACTCCTTCTATGAGCATTTTCTCATGTTTTTAGTTACAGAGTTTTATTTTCATTTGCTAATGACTTTGCCAGGCTTCAGTCATTCTGTTCATATCATCAAAGTTAATTTTTTAGATCTCGGAAAAAAAGGAGAAGCATTCATCTTTCTTAGCAGTCCGTCAGAATTCAAGTCTGTTTTCAGAACAAGTCTGGGGGGGAAGAGGAGAAGTTTGCCAAATACTGGAAGAATTCTGGTGCATTCTGTTGGAAAAAATCTGTTCTTTGGCATAGGGACTGAAGGATAGCCTTTGAACTTGAATTCACCTCATCTGAAATCAATGATGGTTATTAAAAATACATATGAGCTGGAGCTGATAAAACAAGAATTACTGAAAAATCTCTCTTTGCTCAGCATGTTCGGCTTTTCTAGCTGATTGAATAGACCAAGTGGTCTGTGAATGAACCATGTAACCCCATACATTCCCGTCCAGGGCAGTGGAGAGAAGCAGGCATGTTGCATTTCTTTTGCGGTGGCTTTTGAAGACCACTGTGGAGCTGAAATTGAGACCCAAGAGGCAGACTGTCCTCTGCTTTGGTGTCTCAGACAGAATCAGAACTCAGGTTGTTTTAGAGGAAACTTTCAAATAACTAGGAAAACAAGAGCTGAAATTAGTGAACTGTAACAGAGTTGGACAGATCAGAAGCCAGGACCAGCAAGTCTGAGAACCTAGAAATAAATGGATCAGGAGGGGGGATAATCGGTGGCAGAAGAGAGAGGACAATGTGTGAGATGGTGAGAAGGAGCCACGTGGTGGAATAGAGGTGACCTCTCTCAAGGAAATGTGATGCATGTGAAACAAGAAACAAGATAGGTAGAATGTTCTTGAAGGATAGATTATGCATCTTCATGAATCTCTAAATAAAACCTGACCCAAAGCTTGGTTAAATCAATAGAAAACCGGCCATTGACTTTTGTGGCACATGGAACACACTTTGAAGCTGAGATTTTCATAAGCGCTATAAATTGTTTTAATTCTGCCCCTAATAAAATCAACCATTGACTGGAGAAGAGAGTAGAATTATATCTATCTATCCATATGTATAAAGGGATTGAAGGGATAAATGTGTAAACATCTAGAGAAGTATTTTGAATAACCTTTGATTCTCTTTACATCTTATTTATATCTTAAGAATAAGGATTCCACTTTTTCCTCACTATCTATCAAGTAAAACCTTTTGCTTAACTGCGGATAGTGTGTTCCATGAGGAGATGACTATTTGGTTGTCTCAGACCTGTAGCGAAGATCATTTACTGGACTTCTGCTTCACAGCAGAAATGCTTTGAGTGTTCCTATAATGCAGGTAAATAGTAATAATACGTTGTATAAGACAGTAAATAACCCCATTTCTAAACAAAAAAGTCATTTTCAGGTGTCTTTGGAAGAGCCTTTTTGTATCTTTTACTAGCATAAGCAAGGATTTCATCTGCAAGACATACTAAATACAGTATCATGTACTGTATTAACATTTAGAAAAAACTATTGCTACTTTTTCTAGTCCAGTCCCCTCTTCAGCTGATTATAATATCAGCTAAATTTCCAGACATTCTACACGTACATAAAAACAGTAGTGAAAAAGAAGATGGAAAGCTCACAGTTAATAGATCCAATCTAGAAATTTCAGCATGTTAGATCCTATCTTAATAAATATATATTGCACATGAAACATTCAAAATTTTGACTGTGCATCAGGAAAAAAAAAAAAACATTAAAATAACTATAGTTCATTATTTTGCATGGAAATCAGTATCAAATCCAACACTTTTCAAAACAGTACTAAAGTCAGCTGAAGAATACTACTGTTCAGCTGTTTAAGTCCTGAAGGATTTAAAACAAATATTCTATTTGATGGACTATCTTTCCTAAGATTGTCTTAATTTAAGGAACCTAAAACATTTGAATCATATAGCTTGAATTCTGCCAATCAAAGAGCCTCATAGCAAGTCAATAGACAGAATGTTCAATCATAATTTAAGCAAAATAAATTGTTTGTGACCCACTGGCATACTCCATTACGTGTGTATCACTCACCCTTACACAAACCCATGGAGAGCAGAAGGGTATGTCATTAACACATAGAGAAAAGAAAGGTGAAGGGTGATTTAGTGAAATATCTGCAAAGCTTTACTCTGGAAAGTCTTCTATTTTGTCTCTCTTTTCTACATTATAGATGTTCTGAATAGTTTTGTACCTTAGAGAAACCTGCTCTACTTTCCTTTTCAGAGCTCAAGAAAAGGGAGATGGACTTCTTGTGACTTAATCACGAGTGTAACTGGAAATGCAAGCAATTTAAAGTCCATCATAATCAATGAGAATTCCTCATTTGACTTAAAAAAAAAGAGATTAGTCTTCTCACAGTTGACAGAAAAATCACTATATGGTGGCAAACGTAATTCTGATAATGCCATTGATGTTGTGACAACAAAATATGCATGCACTATTCTTGTTCATTGTTTTTGGCCAACCTTGTATAATATGACTAACTGCCTGATGGCTAGAAAACAATTTAGAGAGATTTTATTTTATTTTATTTTATTTTATTTTATTTTATTTTATTTTATGACATTAATATATCCTAAAGCAAAATCCAGGTACTCCAAAAAGGGAAAGGTTTCATAAATGTGACATAGAATGATTGCCTGAATATAGAGGCAAATGAAGACAGAAGCCAATAAATGTTGTTGCTATGCTGGAAACCAAGGCAGTTCAGAAAACAGCATAATAGCTATGTCTACAGTGTGCAGTGAAAACCTTTTGACCTCAGGCAGTCACCTCCTGCTATGAAAAACAATCCGATATCTCAGTTCCAGACCCATCTTGAGCACAGTCTAACTATGTCTAGGTTTGATCTGGCCCCTGGAACTACAAAGTTTGGTCAATTTGGTAAAGGTGAAAGGTTCAGTCTACACCTTCCATGAGGACTAAGCCTCAAGACACAGGAGCTCCCCATCAAAAGGCTGAGCAGTAAGGGGGAAAATGTAGAATTCACACCTTAAGCTCTGCAACTGGAGACTTCCTTAGTGCCATTCTTCAGATATATTGGAGGATACAAGTCATTTCAGCACTTTATCTAAGCAACATATTGATAGAAGGGTAGCCCCAGCTCTTTTTGATATTTAGGAGACCAGTAAAACTGACTAGTGAAAATACCACTTTCAAACTAAGATAATGGATGGTGTCAAATTGTTTTCAAAGTGTACTTTTTAGTCAAGTATGAGATTGATGATAAACTATAATTTAACAATGGCGGAGCTCTGTTAAAAGTTTGCTACCTCTTTTTTTTTCACAGCCTTCTTGACTAGTTCAGCATTGTATTATTGGACAACAAGGACTGTCAAAAGCTGAATTTAATGTATACAAACTCAGGAAGTAAATAACTTAAAGCTGCTTTTCAGTGACTCTGTAACAATGAGGATGAAGCAAGTTGTAAAGATTTTACACACAGCCTTAGAATAAATGTGTTATTCACAAGTGGGTTGCCAGGTCATTTCTAGTAACTGTCAATAGGCTTCACACTTCAGGACACCCTAAAGAATTTGGCAGATACAGCCCATTTTTCAGGCATCTTTTTTTATAAATGTTGCTGTACATTTTTACTGAGATTCCTTTGCCATTATGCTAGAATAGTTTTCTACTACAGTCATCAAAAAGACAGTCTTAATAATACAATACTAATTGTGTGCATGCTGAAAAGGGATCAGGAAAAAAAATCTTTCAGAAACTTACAATGCTAATTTATCAAGGTCACCATACTATTTATTCTAAGGCTGTTTGTTTGTTGTTTTTTGTTTGCTTTTGTTTTTGTTAATTTGCCAGTTGTGTCTTTTATTTTGCTAAAGTTTTCAGAGGTCAAAGTTTGTGATAACTTCACCACATGCACAAAGCTTACACATAATGAAAGTGGAAAGATGTCCCAGCTACACTGTACATGTAACATATTCAAATAATGTACCTTATCTACAGTGTATGTAGGTTATTGCTCTGTACCTTCCTAGCAACTCCAATGCATATCAAGCATTCACTCATTGCAAATGTACAAACTAATATACCCCTGACCAACTGATCTGATGTGCCCTCATAATGCTGAAACTATCGCACATAACCAGTTTATTCTCATATCCAACACTCTTCTAAAAATGGAAGCTTCTTTAGCACTGCCCACCTGAGAATACTGTCTAAAAAGAACTTTGGTCACAACATTAGAATTTTACCCTATTATATGACAGCCCAGAAAGAAATCTCCTCCCTTATTTACAGAGCATTTAATTCCCACAGAATGGTAGTATCTGTGAGTGATATAGATAAGCTCCTCAAAGACAAAAACTTGAAAAGTTGGAAGAAAGTGACAGGGTAAGTTTGGTTCCTGTGATGTGCCCAGGACATGAACAGCACTTCTGGGTCCCTTCACCCTCAACAGGGCAAGGGAAAAGCATATCTGTAGATGCTTGACACCGAAAACCACATGTTAAGCAGTAGCCCTGAAGGAAATGTTAGTGTGACACTGGACTTATGAAAACAGGTCTATAGATAGTTGAAAAAAAAAAAAAAAAAAGCATAAAGTGCTAACATAACTTTTCTTTCTGGGATTGTACATTATAGTACATTTCAGCTCAGGTGGAAAAAAAAAAAGGAGTGCCGTTAGATTAAAAAGGAATTTTCTCTGTCTTGGAGCTCTGAAGGGGAAATGTTTCACTTTTAAATGCTACTTCTGAAGATGATCACTTAATGGAAAGTACTCAAGTGGCATTCCCAATCACATGTGACAAAACACATGTATGATACACTGTAAAACTGACACGTGTGTGTGTATTGAATTCCAAGGAGCAGAATAACCTCCACATAATTTATTCTACGGTTTTAAAAAGTCTCTTAGGTCATCTCCATTACAAAGAAGCAAAACAAATCCATGGTAAGTGTAGTTAAGTATTTCAGGGAAGACTAGCACAAGTGACTTAATTATACAGCTGAGGCATGAAATGGATCTGACGCGATATACAGAACAAAGTAACAGCCACAAAGTCTGCCCTTTGTAATGAAATAAGCATAATAAAGAGAAATGAACAATATTTTGCAACTTTAATTAAAATATTAATGGACTTCTTTAAGCATTACAATTGTTTAGAAGTATTTTAAATGTCTCTATGACTTATCTGTGTTTTGCAAACCTAGTAAAAATTATGGTTGTTAGTTAAAAATTATTATACATTTTTAAATGGTGCTTATTGTATTTTATTGAATTCTAGGAGAATCTAATTGATTCTTTGGCTTATTTTCTTATAGACTCTCTTCAAAGGCCTGTATCTCTATTAAAGAGAGAAGTCTAAATGACATTCCCTGGTAATTGAGCTAGCTGCATACTAAACACTTTTTATCTCTGTCTTAATATGTTTTTTTGCCTTCCGAAAAGCTGTAAGTGATAAGCAGCCCTGACGTTTATGTGTAGTTCAAATAACAAATAAGGTAGATAAATGGAATAAGCTGAATAAGTGGAAAGAAATCTACTATGAAATGAACATATAAATTGTAACTATGGAAACAGACTTTGTAATTAAGAATAATTTAGAAAGACATGGAAGATGTTTAATCAGTATGTAAGTTAAGTGATGATTTTTTTAGAAAGGTAATAGAAGTTAATAAAATCCCTTAAAAATTTCTTAGTGGCCTAAATAAAAAAAAAAAAAAGTTTTAAATTCTTTGTACTTTTTCATCTCTCTAGGGATAAAACCCATGTTCTGCTTCACAGCTTCTTCAGTATGTATCACCAGACCCGCAATACAAACTAAAACAAAATTATCTTATTAATTTTACAGGACTGGATCCTTACACATAGTTTTCAGCAGTTTTCCCTATGGGCTGATGAAACATTGTATAAAGGAAAATAATGTTAGTATTACTTTCTAAAAATGGGGCAGGGGGCAGAAAGTAAAATGTCCCAGCTCAGCCAGCAGAAGAGAGGCACAGCCGAGAAAAGGTAATATATTTCTAAACTAGTCTAGTGGTATGGTCTATTAAAGAGGGAGCAAAAATGATATTAAATTAAGCTTAATACAGAGACTCTAGCTGGGTTTACTCTGAAAGAAGCAGCAGAACTCCCAAGTGAGACACAAGCATGAGATGGAGCAGGACTTACTTTAGGACTTATCTTTACTTAGTAGTAGAGATCCTCGCTTTTTTTGCACACATTTTGTTACGTGAAGGCTTGTAAAATGCAGACTACTTTTTAGCTCATTCATTAAGGCCTTACTGTACTTCAGATATAATGAAAAGGCCTATTGGTAAGCCAGCAGATTTCTGTGGCACTAGGAAATTGCATGAGGAAGGACAAAATGAAAAACTTATTGTTGCTAATACATGAAAATAAACTATCGCATGCAAAGTGGTTGGTTTGTTCACAACTTTTATGCATACCTCAGAAGTAGTCTAGGAGGTACAAACCTCTTCCAAATGACACACCTGTTATATCTTCCTGCTAGTATTTCCATGCATCTATTAAACGCATCATTATCAGTAAAACTGAAGCCATGCTAAAGAGCTGAAGCTTAAAATGTAATGTTACAGCATTTGTGAAATTTTACGTACACAAGGTCTAATATAGAAGCAGTTCCATTTAAAAGAGACAACACTTCAAACAGTAAACCAGATTAAACTCTGTTTCTCATACTCTTCCTCTGTATTTGTTTTCAGCATGACTAGATCTAAACATCAGTAACATCTTTGCGGTCTTCAAGGGAAAGTCTTTGTGTTCAGTTACAGACTTAAGCTGTAACTCAGGTCTACAGAAATGAGTATTTTACTGCATAAAATTCTTGATATAGCAATATATTTAAGGAACAACAACACCATCAATAAAGGTCATACTTTGCTAGGTACAATTAGTTTTGTGACATATTTTACACAAGTCTGCCACTGAAAACTTGGAAAGTCTGCAACTTCCACATATAACAAAGTGAGTGCTCATGAAAATTTTCGCAGACAGATATACTCCTACTCATTCCCATTCCCTTTTTATAGAGGCTTTCATTCTCAAAGACACTTGGAGAATCCACACGGAGACCAGAACCTCAGCCAGGATACGTTTTTCACTATTCATAATTCACTCGTTTAAGGTATTTCAGTCGTTTACTTAGAAAATAAAAATGCTACCTCATCACAAACTATTTTACAGTGGTGGTTCACAGTTTGAAAGCAACCAACAGATTGAATGATATTTGCCTGCAATACCTATCAAACACTTTGCACTGTTAATATATTCAGACCAGATGTAAAAGCATGTTTTTCTCCTCATACACACTGCTTTCTTTTCACTTCAACTCATTACACATGTTTGATCCTAACTTAAAACTCAGAAAATAACTATTTCTTCCACATTTTTTTTTTCACAACCACTTTATTAAATACAATCTACATGAGAAAATTTTGTTTATTAAGTAAACTAACATTGTCAGAAGTGACCTTGTTGAGCTTCTATTGTCAATGATTAGAAGTAGTATGAAAAGCCAGACAATATTTGTCTCCCTCTTTACAAATGTTCCTTGGAATCAGGGCAGTAAAATGTGTAGCACAGATGTGAAAACTCTGTCTGCAGACTGTGCCCTGGACTTCAGACTGAATGAAGAGACATGCTTTATGCTGATTGTATGCTCCAAAATACTGTAATAGCATGTCAGACATTTTGACATCTGCCCTGTTTTCTAACAACACGCTCGATTACAGACATCCATTTTGCAGGAACCTTCAGGTAACAATGTTTTGTAAATAGACTGTCTTCACCATGAATCCCACATCGCATTTTCCAGGCCGATCAGTATGTTGCTGATGGTGTTGTGGGTTAACCTCAGTAGCTAAACACCACACAGCTGCTCGCTGACTCCACAGGGGAGAGAATTGGAAGAAAACCCATGGGTTGAGATAAAAAACATTTAATAGATAAAAGAGGAAAAAAAAAAAAAGACAAAACAAAACAAAGGAAAACAAGTGATACAAAAAGCAATTGCTCACCTCCAGCCAACTAGCACCTAGCTAATCCCTGAGCAAAGGCAAACTACCCCCCCCAAGTTTGTTGCAGGGCATGACATTATATTTGGTCAATTTGGGTCAGCTGTCCCACCTGTGCTTCTCCCAGCTTTTTTTGCACGCCCCCATCCCAGCTCCCACCTACTCGCTGAGGGGCAGAGTGGGAAAAAGAGAAGTCTTTGACACTGTGCAAACACTTTTCAGCAGCAGCTAAAACGTTGACTGGTGTGTTATCAGTAATGTTTTGATCACAGATCCAAAACATAGCACCATATTGGCTGCTATGATGAAAATTAGCTCTATCCCAACCAAAACCAGTATATAAAGGCAGTTTTGCTTTAGTACAAGAAGCCTCTGTTTAGGGACAGAAGTCTGACTGTCCACATATAAATTAAATTCACAATGAAACTATGATTGTGTAAATCATTGTGAGCTGTGATATCATAGCTTGTTCATGATGAAAATGCAGATCCCAAATTTTCAGTAATAGTCACTCAAGCATTTACTGTACCCTTCCATGTTTCCTGTAATTAAAGGGAATAAGAAAGCCATATAAATATTAAATATGCTTTTTCTGATTTAGGGTTATGATAATTCCATTCTCTTTTTAGGTGTAAATCTAATAATACATAAAAGGCAAATCATTATCAATGAATGGCAGAGAAAGTATGACAACCATTAGAGCTTTTTCTAGAGAAACTACTATGCATTTAGACAATTGAATTTTCACTCTGATATGATTTTTTTTTTCACCCACAAACCAATATAATCATTCCTAAAGTCCAATTTTCTTGAAAACTTTATTGCAAGCATACATATAAATTAGTGCAAATCCCAATAGTTGTTTGTACCTTTTACCAAGAAAATGCGTACTATAAGATAATTAAATTTACTATTTTTGTAAATTCAATTTTAGCTCTCCAATGATTTTTTTTTTCTGAACTTTTAATCTCTGAAAGCAATCAGAGTGTAAAGATGCTATTGGAAAGCAAAAAAAAAAAAAAGAAAAAAAAAACAGTTTCTGGTAGAATAAAACATTGCCCTAAATAAATAAGGAATCAGACCTTTAACCATTACCTCTCATACACTTTTGTATTGTGACATGAGGAGGACTGCTACGGTTTCTGCATTTTTTCTTATCATATCACCAGAATCTATTACAATATTTACAAATTCTAACTACAAATATTCTGTGATTCACTGTATGTAAAGAAAGCATGACCACAGAGAAACCTTTATCACTGTTGCTATACCAGTGAATTGTCATTCGTTCATGTGTAACACGATCAGAAGGATAGTGTTTTCTCACCAGAACAAGTAAGACAAAGTGGTGGGTGGCTAGCCATTTATAGCTAGGGTATAAACCTTACACTTTCACTAGCAGATACTGAACTAAAAAGGTTGAGAAATACAGCATGCTAATTCTAAAAGGAAAAAATGAACTCTTTTCTGCTAAGCAAACAGCTTTGTTCTTGAGTGTCTTTGTTCTTAGTGTCTGTTAATAATCAGTAAAAGTTATTCTTGTGTCTTATGTCCACTAATCTATGAACTTTCATCATCTCAGCTAAATTCACACATTATGGTGTTCATACACTAAAATCCCTTACCTTGGGATAGATTGCTTGTCTAAGAACTGAATGTATACATAAATGGCTATTCTCTCACCCCTGAAGATGTTCATAAAGGATTACATCCCCAGCAGCACAAGGAGGAAGTTTATCTGAGCAATTTCATATGCTATCCTAAAGTGAAAGAGAGCATGCTCATGTCGATCTGCTACCATTCCCAAAACAAAACTTCATCAAAATGTAAAAATAAGCATAGCTTTAGTCAGTAATTTGTAGATCACACAGCTGGAAGATGTTTCACAGGTAGAAGACTTTAATATGCCAATTAAACATATTTCATATAGTCTTTTTCTTTTTTTTTTTCTTTTTTTTTTTTTTATTTTGGTTTGGC
>VXAA01002474.1:100054-150232 GCA_013399115.1 Anseranas semipalmata
AGTGAGGTTTTATAAATTTAAAAAAAAAAAAAAAAAAAGGAAACTCACAAATATTTACTGTGTTCTCTGACATTTTAACACAAATCTACAACTGAATGTTTATGAGATTAAATTAATCAACAGTGGATGTTTTTATGCTTATGGATGGATTAAACACTATAAAATCTAATCAACTTATGCTTAAACAACATGAAATTATAAATAGCAGTCATGTTTTCTTAATTTACCTCTCCTAAAATATTCACTATACTTTTAGAAAAAAATCTGATATTATCAAGTGTTAGCTGAAAAGAGGATAAACATGGCAGAATGTTACATAGGGAAGGGAAAATTTGAATACATTTGTGAAATGCACCATGTAAACATGTCAGCAAAACATTTATACATCTCCATCTTTTTTTTTCCTTTTTTTTCCATTTTCCTCTGTGTGGGAAACAAATGAGGTGGTGGAGAAGAGGAATATAGACCTTCATGTTCAAGGAAGCAGAAACAGAAAATATCTTTCATTTTTTTTTCTTCCTCTGTTATCCTGTTTAACTGGTTCTAATTGCTTACAAACAAACATCTCCAGCTACTTCACCTCTGTGGATGTATCATTTTGTCACCAGCTGAAGAGGGACAAGAATGTGAGAGATACCCTAAATCCATGAAAAAGTGTTTGATGAAGTGCTATTTCTCCCTCTGGCAGAGAGGTGAGTATTCTGTAGTCGCTAAGACGTTCTTCCTTATTTAAGATTCTTTAACATTGCTTGTTAAAAAAGAACCAATACAACGTATTGTAACAATAAGAGCTAAAGGGAAAACATTGTTTGTTTCCTGTGCTTTGCTTTCTCACTTTTCAATAACACCGAATTCGTAAGAGAAGGGAAAAGACTCTGTTTTGAAAGCAACAGCAAAATATATGAAAAATATTTGTTTGGTACCTTAATCCTGAGCTAAGGAAAAGGATAAGGGACATTGACTAGTTTGCTCTGTCATGGTTTATCTCAGTTGCCAGTTTTCCTTTCAAGAACAATTCTACTGACACCTTCATCTTCTCATCTGTCATATCTGATGTGTGGGAAGCAACTAACAGTAGTAAAGCACCCATCTAATGAGATAATATTCAATGTTATAAACTTTTGTTATCTTCAAATGTAGAGTGATGTTTGACTTCACAAATATGCAGGTAGTGTCTGGGATTCTTTTGGTAGATATTTTGCTCCTTTCAAAACTGGGTAAAATGCTACAGGCTTAATTTTTGAAAGTGTTGGCATGTGCACTTCTCAGGGACTTAAAGACAGGAAAGCAGATGAACACCTCAGCAAGTGGATGTAGGGAGAAATAACCTAGTTAATGAAATAACAAATGAGTAAGAAATGAGAAAAAGGACCTGGAGTCCTTATGATCTCCCTGGTACCATAACTTTCCACAGCTAAATAAGCATGAAGAAAATAGAGGACATAGCTGAAATTCAGAAAGTTTCATTCTGTTGCTTAAACCCTTTTGCTCATTAAAATTCACAGATAATGGAACAAGCTTCTATGGATGGTGTCCTGATACCATTGATTTATCAATTGATTAAGATAACAAGGGTCCAATTCAGTGATGGATAATTCCAATTTGTGTTTGGATAGTACTCCACTTCCTACCATAAAATATTTGCAGAGAAAGTGATTTTCCTAGCTAAAGACAGCAACTTTTAATACAGCCACAGATAGTATTATCATCAAGATATTTTTATATTGCAACATTACAGTTTCCGCAGTATGGAAACAGACAAGAAATTCTTCACAACTTAAAAAAAATAGCAACTGCAGCAACATTTCTTTGAATAATCTATGTAAACAAGTCACACATGAGATGTAAGTAGAGGGAGAGTAAGAATCTTCTAGAATATCTCTGAAATAGCAGAGACTGTCATTACAATGGATTCACTAACAGTCACACTTCCATATCTTTTTTTTCTGACTTCACTTCCCGTTCACACCAAAGTTAAGACTAAAAATATAGAATCTATAATAGAGCAATACAGAGAACTCCATCAGTATATGTAGTCTGTTGAAGAAGAGACATTCTCAGGACCCTTGAGGCCAGAGATCCTGAAAGATAACAGAAATAGAAACCACATTCTTACACACTGGAAAATGCTTATCTTGGTACACAAAACAAGCTATACAGCTGAATAAGCTGATAGTGCCCACTGTCACTGTCCAGTTGTCATGGTTTTGGCTGGGATAGAATTAATTTTCTTTGTAGAGGCTCATATCACGCAGAATCGCACACAGAATCATTTAGGTTGGAAAAGACCTCCAAGAATATCCAGTCCAACCTATAACCTAACACTACCAAGTCCTCCATTAAACCATGTCACTAAGCTCTACATCTACAAGTTTTTTGAAGACCTCCAGGGATGGTGACTCAACCACTTCCCTGGGCAGCCTGTTCCAATGCCTCACAACCCTTTTAGTGAAGAAAAAGCTGTGAATATATGAATATAAAGCTGTGTTTTGGATTTTTGATGAAAATAGTGGCCATAACACATGGATATTTCAGTTGTTGCAGAGCAGTGCTCAGACAGAGCCAAGGCCTTTCCAGCTCCTCGTGCTGCCCTGCCAGCCAGGGGGCTGGGGGTGCACCAGGGGCTGGAGGGGACACAGCCAGGACAGCTGGCCCAGGCTGGCCAAAGGGATGTCCCACACCATGTGGCCTCATGCTCAGCAATAAAGCTGGGGGAAAGAAGGAGGAAAGGGAGGATGTTTGGAGTGATGGCATTTGTCTTCCCCAAAAAGAGTTACATAGAATCATAGAATCAGTAAGGTTGGAAAAGACCTCCAAGATCATCTAGTCCAACCATCCCCCTACCACCAATACTACCTACTAAACCATGTCCCTAAATACCACATCCAACCTTTCCTTAAAAACCCCAGGGACGGTGATTCCACCACCTCCCTGGGCAACACATTCCAATGCCTAACCACTCCTTGTGAGAATAAATTTCTCCTAACTTCCAACCTGAACCTCCCCTGATGCAACTTGAGGCCACTCTTTCTAGTCCTATCACTAGTTATATGCAAGAAGAGGCTGACCCCCTGCTAACACAACTTCCTTTCATGTAGTTGTAGAGAGCAACAAGGTCTCCCTTGAGCCTCCTCTTCTCCACACCTAAACAACCCCAGCTCCCTCAGGTGCTCTTCATATGACTTATTCTCCAGACCCTTCCCCAGCTTCGTTGCCCTTCTCTGGACACGCTCCAGCACCTCGATGTCTTTCTTGTAGTGAGGGGCCCAAAACTGAACACAGTACTCAAGGTGTGGCCCTGCTTTCCTGAAGTGGCTGAACGCCTGCCTGCCGATGGGAAGTAGCAAATGGATTCCTTGTTTTGCTTTACTTGCATGTACAATTTTTGCTTTACCTAGTATAGCTTTACCTAGTATACTGTCCTTATCTCAACCCATGTGTTCTCGCACCTTTACCTTTCCTGTTCTCTCCCCCATCCCATCTGGGGAGAGTGAGAGAGCAGCTGTGGGGTACTTAGCTGCCTGCTAGGGTTGAACCACAACACCAGTCTAAAGGGACAAAGTAAAATAATATGATTATTCCTTGTCATAACCCAAAAGATTGGTCTTATTATATCTGCTCTCTAGCAGCTTTGTTCTTCCTTAAAATCACTAAACCATACCAAATTTCAAACTCTAGACTCCTAGCTATCTGGTGTTTCCTTTCTTACAAATTTCTTTCTTTAATGGTTCATACTGAACCTAAAAACACTGATTTTTTCCTTTTTAACTTGAAGATTAAACATACCAAATCTAAAGGAAAGCTGCAAAGGCAAGGCCCACTATACCCATCTGCTTTCTGAATAATACTTATTTGTATGATGGAAATGGAAAATACAACTCAGCAAACTCATGTAACGTTTTAGTATTAGAATGAAAACAAGTAGGTACTTCATCAGTGTAAGTATACCTATATTCCAGTCTAGCAGTTGTTAGCACATGACCCTTAACTGGAACTCTTACTGTTTTCCAGGAACCTTTCTTTCACCTTCCCTCTTGAAAATAATAATAATAATAATAATAATACTAATAATAATAATAATAATAATAATAATAATAATTTTATATATATCTTTTGCTCCACAGTTTCTAAATGCCTTAATATCATCTAAATTTCCTGTCTCTTTCTTTGTAGTTCGAGTATTTCTGACTGATGAAAAGCACCAGAAATACTGTTGTTTGTGCTTCCTACTTATGCTAACTTGAGACATCCAATCAGGCAGCAGAAAGAAACCCAAACCACATATGACTGAGTTACCCTGTACAAGCTATTTAATTTTGAAATGTAATAACCAAAAGGAAACTTTCTAGCAGTTCTCTACNTTCTACCATCTCCTCCACATCCTATACTGCTATGAAAAACAGTATAAAAGAATTGGGAAATGTTACTATAAAGTGGTTGCTTACTCTACTGCCATTGACTCCATGATGAGAAAACAGTTAAAAATTACTTTAATTTACTACCTTTGGACAGAGACAAAACACAGAGGTCTGTGCTTAACTGCGATATTTCACATTTAGTTCTATTAATCCTTTCTTAAACATCATGATCATTTCTCTGGATCATCTGTGGCAACTTTAAGGAGGTGCATAGGTACGAAAGTAATACTAAATATTCAAAGTGTAATTATTCTGCTTGGAGCAGACGGAAGAGTAAGGTGTCTGGGTACCTACATGTACCCTCTGGATACTAGGAAAACAGGTGGCATTGTCCTGGCAAATATGCGTAAACCATCAGGAAATACCCTGGAGGGAAAAATGCAACCCACGGATGAATAACTTAGCATCTGTTCACAAATAAGTCACTGCGGAATGAGTCAATTTGCACAGAATATTTTAATATACACTATTTTCAGTGAATGGTATAGTTATGCTGGTCCACATTGCATTCTGCAGAAGTTCACTCAGAGCAGGCTGGAGGATGGGCAAGAGTGTTGTCACAAAAGAAATCATATATTTTCATGCCCCAAGAGTTGGTTGTGGGGGACATTAGGACTAAGAAATACCACGATTCCTTTATGCTAGCAAGATGCATACCTATACTAGACAATTTTTCAGTTGCATCATTAGGTAGGAATGTGCAGTAGCAGAATGGGGCAATGTGAGGACTCTCAGCAGAATGTAGAAAATCTAGGCCAATATCCCTAGAAAATACTTGTTTTGACCTCTGACTTGGATTAAGTATAGAGTTATCTTTGCAGTCAGAAAGTAAGAAAGGAGATGCAGTAGGCCTTGGGGAATTCCAGTTCCTTATTTTAATTTGTTATAATTCTGTGCTAGATACCTAAAATCAGTAACTACTATGCAGTGATATTAAGGGAGCTGAGATAATAAAAGCATTGTCATGATAGAGAATTTGAAAGTCAGGAAGATACTTTCTGCAAATAAATGAAACAACAGACATGACTAGAATAGTGCCAGTAATATTTTGCAGCTACACAGTATATCCAAGTAGAAAATAAGAAAAAAAAAAAAAGAAAAGAAAAAAAAAAAACAGAAATTCTCTAAAATGAAAATAATTACATACTTTCTTTCATTATGAAGTCTCTCTGTCATGTTGAATTATCTTTTTAACAGTATTGTGGAAACTATTTTTGCAGGAATACATATAATTCTTTATTCAGATTAAAGAAATTTTTGGACAGTGGCCTGAAAGGTTCACTTCCTCCAGAGACTGAATTTTCCTTTCATAACAGAACGGCATCCCTGTTCAGACGAAGAATGGGAAATGTAAATTGCAGCCTGACCTTTGAGCCTCTGCAGGCAGTGCAGCACACTGACGAATGCAACAGCCTGACTATTCAACATCAGTAAATGACTGCTCATCAGCACAGCTCCAACATGATGAATTACTGTAGCATGCCATCTTATTGCAAAGGACTCTTTCATGGTTCAAGGAACTGTTGTTCTTTTTCTCTGATAAGCACTGGTATTCCTTAGAAAACTGGGTTCAGCGGCTTGTTCATCCATGGCCTGTTAATAAACAGTGGCAAGTCCCTATACTTCTCTGTCACTCAGAACCTCTCTTGTAAAATGAGAATAATAGCTCTGATTTATTTCAAGGGTTTTGAAGGAGTAACTATTATCAGGAATGTGTTCTGCTCAGATATTTTGGCACCATAAAAGAACCTAAGTCAACTGGGTGTTCAGCATGACTTTCTAACAGAAGTCTGCCACTGGATAGCAAAAGTTGTCTTCAGTCTTATTTTTGTAGGAAATCAGTGTTGTACAAGTACTCTAACCTACAAGAGTTTTTTTTTTTTTTTTTAACATTTAAGAGAGAATCTGTTATGGATTAGGTGTGAACTAACATTGCAGAAAGAAACTTAACTTTCCCCTCAGTTTGTGTACATTACTGAGAAGTGTTGAACTGGTTCAGTTTCACAAGATTGTTTTTTTCGTCCTGCCTTACAAAAAAAAAAAAAAAAAAGGGAGATAGAAGAGGGCAAGAAAGGAATGGCAGAGTGTCAAGAAATCACCAATAAACCTGAAGAAATTGAATAATTCAAATTTGCTTCTGTGGAATTGTCTCTTCTTTTAGATATGCTTGTTATGCTTATTGGTTTGTAGAACACACACTGATGGAATTATGTTTGTTCTACCCAATGAAAACAAGGATATTGCCAGTAAGAATGTTAATTTATGTTGTTTTACATGGTTCTACAAATGCTTAAATTTTTTAAGGTTTAAACTTCTAGTGTTTACTAAAAATCGAGCACAGAACCCTGTTAATGTGACTCTGTCTATACCTCTACAGAGAGAGACTGTAGTCTCTAGGTAAGAGATGGCTCATGAAAGTGTTTCTGCACCATTCTGCAGAAGCATCTCTAGTCAACTTACAAGCACTGTTCAAACAACAAAAAGGTTTCATAGCATCCTTCCACATTGTTCTACCATGGAAACAGCAAGGATGAATATATAGCAACAGCATGGAGACTATACAGAAGTCACGAGACCTGGAGTAGCAAAGTCAAACATTCTGACTTCATCAGACTTGAAGATTTATTTCCAAAGACTTCTTTACACTAACAGAGGGAATTGTCATTAAAATGGAGCACGACTATTTGAATGAAGTTCTTGTTCAGGACAAGGGGGAGACAATAAACACAGGAAAAAGCTCAACTCTTTATTATTCTTGCTTCTGAAATAACACTTGAATGCAAGAAAGAAATTACTTACCAGTCTTCAAGTTATCATAAAGCTGGTTCGATTCCACACTATTCTCATATCTCATTACACTCAAGAACAGAATAATTTCCCAGACCTTTCCATTTTGGAAGTTTTATGGTTATATGCTTTTTATCACAGAAAAGAGAGTGATTCATAATGAACATCTCAGTCATTGCTCTATATTGGAGATGGTTTGCTTCTTTGACAAAGAAAACAATCAAGTTGGAATAAGGGATGAAAGTGACCCATTCATGAGCCTGTTTAAAAGATATTGCTTATCCTTTTAGATGGCCTTCCCATGTATTGTGAATAATGTCAAGCATACTGTACATGCCATGTACTTCAATTTATTTTGGAGGCAGGTCACACAATCTTACGGAGGCTTGAGCTAGGAAAGATGCAGGACCTTAGAAGTCGGAGCCCCAGTATGTGACACAGAACATGCCATATAATTCTGAACATTCTCCACTGCCATGCTTTGAAAATTGTCTTGGCAGGGGCGGGGGGAGGAATCTGCAATAGTTGCTAGAATTGTTCATCCTATATTCTCCATCTTTACAAAAAAACAAAAACAAACCCCCCCCCCCCCCAAAAAAAAAAAAAAACACACGCAAGTGCACATCTAGATTCCATTCACCTAGTCACCTTACTTTGTCCTATTTTCTATAAATGGATAGACATTCCTCAAAGCAATACTAATATTAAATTGTGCTGAAGATACTGCCCAGTTTATTTCTTACATTTTCAGTCCAAATTTTAAAAGCACAAAGTTCATCCACACTGATGAGCTTCAGTTTAATGCTGAATAATGATACAACAGGGATGCAGTAATCCTTAACAGCCTGGACGGTTGTAAGCATGGAGTCAAGATGAAGATCCTGAGGGGAATGAGGGAATGAGGGAGGAGAGCTGCAGAGCCCAGACCTCAGGCGTCAAGAAAGCAGACTGCAGCTTGTTCAGGAAGCAGGCAGCTGGAATCATGTATCAAAAACAGTATGAAAGCTTATCTGAAAAGTGGGTAAGAAGTTGACAGTAAGAGTGATAATCTACGGGCAGATTTGAATTACAGCTAGTCACTGATGGTCAGTTCATGACTAGGGCTGAGAAGAGATGAAATATATAATTTGACGTGACTTACGGTAAAAATTGTTACAGGTCAAATTCATCTGTTTTGATAAATTTATCTCCTTTTCATCTTTCTCAAGTTGATACCTGAATCAAGGTTAGAATAATGGCAGATGAATAAGTATTCAAAAAGATACAAAGGAACCGTGCAGTTCTCAGTTTTAAGTAAGATACTATTCTATCAAATTTGTAACCAAAAACTTTCACGTTGCAGACTTTTCCCGTTGTCAAGCAAAAAGAAATCTAGAAAACTCCAAAAGATAAAAAAATTGAAAGAAAGAAAGAAAGAAAGAAAGAAAGAAAGAGAAAGAGAGAAAGAGAGAAAGAGAGAAAGAGAGAAAGAGAGAAAGAGAGAAAGAGAGAAAGAGAGAAAGAGAGAAAGAAAGAAAGAAAGAAAGAAAGAAAGAAAGAAAGAAAGAAAGAAAGAAAGAAAGAAAGAAAGAAAGAAAGAAAGAAAAATTAAACACTGAATCTACCCTATGATCATAAAATAATTCAGTAATTCAGTCTGGAAGGGGCCTTAGGAGGCCTATAGTCCAACATCTCACTCAAAGTAGGGTCAATCATGAGTTCAGACCGAGTTGCCCTGGACACCTGGACACCCAGTCACATTTTGTAAACCTCCAAGGTTGGAGATTGGACCTTTCTGGGCAACCTGTCAATTACTTGACTGCACTCAGCTTGCATTTTTTTTTTCTCTTATTTTCCAGTCTGAACCTGCTTCTTTCAAATTATGACTATTTTCTCTCTTTTTCCCTGTCAATGCACTGCAGTAGAGAGCTTGGATCTGTTTTTTTCACTAACTTCCTCCAAAGCCATCTCTTCTTCAGGCTGAACAAACCCTAGTCCTTCAGCCTTTCCTCACAATGTAAGTACTCCAGCCCCACTCACAGCTTGCAAGTCCGTTGCTGAACTTATTTCATTTTATTAACATCTTTCTGCTTTTGAGGTGTCTGAAACTGTACACAATATTCCAGAACTCACACTAACAAGTGCCAAAAAAGTCCACTAAAAAATCCCCCAATCTACTAGCTATGCTTCTGTTAATACAGCCCAGATGTTAAGGTGTTGTGTTTTGTTTTGGTTTTGGTTTTGGTTTGGTTTGGTTTGGTTGTTGTTGTTTTGTTTTTGTTTGTTTTTGTTTCTTTGCTTGTTTTGTAAAGTGAATTATTTGCTCACACAGTATCAGTGAAATAATGCATTCAATCATTCAATGTTTATTATGATTGCCAGCAATAGCAGTTCCAGAGAACTGCAACTCCATCAAAGGACTATTAGAATTCATAATGATATGAAACTGAAAATACAGTATGCAAAAGTAAATTGACATGATTTTCTTTTTTTTTTTTTTTTAGATGAAAGTGAGATTTTTGTCACATGTTAAAGCTAGTATCAATCAGAGGGACAAAAAAAACATAGATCCTTCAGGGAAGATGGGACCTGTGGATCAGCAGGGGAAGCAGTCTTTTAATTATAATTAGCTCATGTATTAAGTCATAAACAAGAGGCAGCTACATCCCCCTGAATGAATGTTATAAAAAGCCATTTTCAGCACCAAGTAAACAATATGAGGATAACAAGGTCATAAGTGGAGGCATTTCAAAGGGAATTGAGGGATGAGGTAGTACATTTCAACAGAAACAGTCAAGTTTGCAAATACAGAATGGGGAAAATAAAAAGAATGCAGGCATTTCAGGGGGTCACCAATTAAACAACAGCTAATGTTGAAAAAAAAACCAATAAACATCATATGCGATATATAACATGAGTATGGATGTCAGATGTCAGATGCTGGAAATTGCTTTTCTCAGCACTGATCAGAGTCCAGCTGAAATGTAGCCTCTAGGTTAGGGCAAGATACTTGAAGAAGAATAAGGGCCAATTATATCAAATATCAAGAACACTAATAATAAGAAGAAGAATAAATTCTAGCTTTTCTCTAGATGTTAGGAAAGAATGGATAATTGTGAGATTGGAAAGCTGTGGAGTAATTTGGCTGGACATGTTCTGGAATTTCTGTTGTTGGTGAGATGGCCCAGGAAACATCTGTTAGAAGCAATGACTGATGAAATGGAAGAACAAACAGATGAGCTTTTGAACACTCAAGCCTTCTTGTAGGCACACTATGGGGGGAATAAAAGATATAGTCATTGGTTTTTTGAACAGGAGAATTTACTCAATGTCCTTCTGGAGTCCTTTTCAGCCTTATGACTGTGATTTTATGTCTAAATTGTGCAGGGTCCAGACTGGCAGACCTGCTGGAGCACAGTTTGATGCCTTCACTGCTTGTGCATCCTGATTTCCTTCAATAAACAGGAGGAAATTGGAGTTGAAGAACAGATTTGGAGGTGATGGCATTCACCCAGTTCTTCTCATGGAAGCATCAGCAAGAAAAGACACTATGCTCAGCCAGGTCTTGAAACTCTGCTGAGCTCCTGTCCCACATGTTTTGGCATATTTACTACCTCCATGAATCTAACACTGTGAATATAATTTTTTCTGTACAAATGACAGTTGTCCTGTCCCCACTTACTATACTCTCTCTTCCTGTGTTTTTAGGCTTCTATCCTGCATTTGGTCATTGTGACTACTTGCTGGAAGATGCTTATGTCCATGCTTTACCTAACAACATACACAGATAATTACAATTCTGAAAGTAACCTTTTAGGACCTTTCTGCAAAGTGGAAGTCTTCTGTTTGGATAGCCTGGATGAAATATCAGCCATATTCTTAAGAGACAAAATAAACAAATGGTGCACAATGCTTTACTCAGGATAATTCACCTGATCACAGAGCCATATGAGAATTTCTTTTTGTGTAGTTGGAGAGAAAAAATGTGCTACATCTTTAGAAATCTATCCCCCTTCTGACAATTCGCTAGTTATCCTGACTGCAAAAATCTTTTGTATTTTAGCCTATTTTCATATGGGCATGATGTTACCTTAATAGGTTCACAAAGAAATGTTTGAACTGACATGAAAGTGCAAGTCTTTCATTGATACAGTGTAACTGTATCTCTTCCTTGCCTCTCAGAAAACTCCTCACTTTCTAAGACCAACATTTCAAAGGCCACTTTAATCTCCACTGTCTTAGACACTCCCTAGCAGTGAGGTTGATGGATTTACAAGTGTGTGTCCATTGGTTTTGGTTACTATGGCCATGTTCTCATGCTGATGAAAGTTGTTCTCTTACCTAATTGAAGATAGAATGGTCTTGCCTTTTTTTCAATTCCTCCTGTCATTTTCCCTCACTGTGAAAAATAATTATTAGAAGACTCCAGGTCTTTCACAGTTGCTCTCTCTCCAGATCTTTCACAGCAACTTTCTCAGTTGCTTCCATCTCCCAATCACCCACATAGGTCTTACTGTAAAATCTAGACACAGCTTTATACATAAGAAAAGTTATACCTACAGCTTCTCTGTAGAAACTACAAAATATAGGTTTTTCATGCTCAGATGTTCACATAATGAGTTTTAATGGTGTTATTCAGAGAATATGAAAATAAAATAACTTTAACACGATAGAAGTAGCTTTCAACCATCACAGAGAGCCTCATTTATTATACTTGTATGCAAAATAAGCACTTAAGTCCAAGACCTCATTATTACAGGCACTATCTTCCCTATTTTTTCAGGATATTCTGTGGTCTGATTTGAGCTTCTTAAGCCTTTTCTATATTCAAGTGTTGCCCATTGTTGAATTCATATCCCTGGTAAAGCTGAAAAGGAAAGATAAAGGCAGGCTATGGAAAAAATTTTGCAGAAAAGTATATGCTGACAACTGTGTATAGGTAAGTTGGAACACTGTAACACTGTCAATAACACAACAAACAAAAATATTCATATCATAGCTAAGCATAAAATTAATGTGAAACTACAAAGGAGCAAAATAATGATATAGCTGCAGGAAAAAAAAAAAGTGCAGAAAAATGTGAGCAAGTAGTAAAATTTGCAATATAAAGCTGAGGATATACAACAGGCAGGAGATACGTCTCATAAAACCAAAATAAGCCTGCAGAAGAAGTAAAAAAGGTTCCTGACAGCAGATGAGGAAAGACAAAGAAAAAACACTTACTTCAGTTTCAGCTTCCCTCAGCAATAAGCTCTTGAGCCTGACCACCTTAACCTCCAGAACCAGATACTGATAAAAACAATGTTTACTGGCAAAACCTACTTGCCTACACACTCTTATTTTAGAGTCAGTAATTATTCATCCTACANTACTTGCAATTAATATCATCTACTTACTACAGTAATACCACAGGTATACGTTATCAGAATTGCTTTATATTTGCATGCAACTTTACTTTTTCCAAACAAAATTCATATTTTAGTTCACATCTTATCTACCTTATTTTTTTATAAAATAACCTTAAACCTTACAGACCTTAAACCACAATAGCAAAGCCCCAAAAAGTAATTTTATGAAAATATGCAAGTATTTTCAGCAAACTTGATGTCATATAGCAACTGGAAAAATTTAAGAGAATTTTAAATAACCATCAGCAGTGTCTCTGAGACTATAAATCACAAGGAAAGAGTGGAAAAATAATCAGTAAAAAACTGTTCTTCAAAATCAAATATCAATAACCAAAACAAAAAATAATATCAAATAATATCAAAACCAAAAATTTAATTTGCAAGTGTAAGTCTACTGCAAAAAAGAGAAGATCCAAAGAAATCTGGGGACAAATGAAGCCTAATGATGCTTTTCAGCCCCATGAGCAAAACAACTGAATGTTAACTATTAACAAATTGGACCTGGTTCTTTCACAGATTCCTATGTAAAAACATTTGGACCTGCTTGCAGGTTTGGACATCTCTTCAAAGTAGAAAGGAATTGCAGGATATGAGTTACATTAAGGTTCTCTTTCATCTGAATTAGACTCAAAGGCCCACACCTAGAACGCAGGAGCACTGTTCTGATGAACCTGTTCTTGCAGAAGTCTTAAGACTACCTATTACATTTAAATAATACCATTCAGAAGCCTGGCAATTGTCTTGAGGTGAGTGTGAGCCAAATTCACAGTGAGGTAAAAAAAAAAGTGCATTCCCTCCCTCCTAGGATTTAACAGGCTGCATTCAAGACCTGCTTGCTGATAAGAATGCTATGTTTGAGAAACCTTGGCCAACTTCAGAGCTCTTTGGGAAAAAAATCTGGAAGAAGCCTCAGCAGTGGCTCTCCCTGCCTTCACTGGTGCAGTGATGAAGCTGAGGCTGCTATGCTCAGCCCCCAGCTGTGGCTGCATTGCCACCACATCTGTACCATATCTTGTACCTCTCTGATCCAACCCTGCAAGTTGCTGATTTGACTTTCTGGTTGGACATCTGTCCTGCTCCATTGCTATGTACTTGCTAAGTGCTTGCCTGGCTCTTGACTGACCCTTGTTACTGTCACTGGACCTGATCGTGGCCCTGACCCTGACCCTGACCCTGAACACATACTGCTGCTGGCTGTCTTGCTGTGACTTGTGGTTGTAGGGTCACCTTCCTTTGCAGAGCAGCCTGCCTTCACTGTTCCTCAAAAACAGATTTCCCATGTATATTAAAGGCACGTTAAAAAAAAAAAAAATGTATTTTTAAAAAGTTAGATCCTTTCTGATTAATAAAAATATTTCTAACAAATATAAAACCATAAGCATTCCAGATGAAAAGATATCCAATCAAGGCAAGTCTTTGTTATATTAATATAACCTTCTCCAGTTATTTCTGGCCTCTGCCAAACTACTTGTCTAAATTTTGTCTGTTTAGACTGGAACACTCTTCATCCGAACCAGGAATCATAGCTAAATTTAGCTAGAAACTTCCTGGGATTTACCCACACAGGAAGTTGGGAAAAGGTGAAACTATTAGCTCACTATTGCTCCCAAGGACCCACTGTGCAATCTTTCACTATGCACAGACCACACCTGCCTGATACTTACAAAAACATACCTCCCAGCATGGTGTTCACAGATTACTTATTTTCCTTGACTAAGAAGCAGTGAAATTTGCTTGTGTCAATCTGGTTCTAATGCTTCTTGTAATTATGCTAGCTCATTTCAAGGTAGATCACTTATCTCTACATTACGCCACAGCCTCAATTACAAATATGTCCTTAGTTCAGATGTCTACAGATTGTTAATACACATTTTGTGCCAGTCAAAAATAGTTGGCTGAGAGTACACTGGCAACGGGTGCTTGGCAGCTAGAACACAGTATATTTACACTATTGATGTATGGCACTGAGTCTACCTTGACTTCTAACTGTAGACAAGCTCTTGGTAATAACAGCTTTGTCTTTGAGATTTATTCTGGCCATTGCGTATAGCTACGTCCTCCCTGCTGATTTAGTTGCATACAGCAGTTTTGTTAGCTTCTGAATAAAAATGAGTTTACTGCATTTTATCTTTTCCATCTCATTCATATATGTGTGTATATATATATATATATATATATATATGACATGGGCTATGTTATGGACCCAAGTCTTTGTGGACAAATCCTTAGATTTTCTTTATATGTCTAATTGTCAAAAGGGGCAATATTACTATATAGCCCATTAGAAACATGTATTTGAGGACACAAGTTAGATTCTGTGGCACCATACTTCATAGAAATAGTCTTTAAAATTAGTAAAACTGATATTTTAATAATTCATTATGTACTTTCTTTGCCTCATTTATATGTGATTATGTTTGTGCTACTCACATAGTTCTGAAGATTAGGTATTTATCTGGGCTCATTAGAAAAGATCAAACAACAGAAGAGTTTTACTGAACTGACAGTAATTTATTAAAAAAAGCCAACACTACAGAATGTGATGAAGAATAATCTATTGGTGAAAATAGCATTTTAATTAATCTTCTAGGGAATCACCTAGAAGATGAATAGCTTACTACATATCGACAGAAATAGCAGAAGAATGAAACCTCATCATAGAATTATATATTTCTATGTACCGGTGACAGCAGTTTAATTTCTGGTGAAAGCATCAATTATTACCTTGGGTTGTGCAAAATAAAGTTTCTCGGTTCTCAGACATTAACATTAAACGAAAAAGTTGTCTAGCATATGCAAACTCTGTCGTTTATCTGTAGAAACATTAGAATCATTTGACCTACTGAGTTTTAATTAAATGAGTTAATAAATCATAATTTTTAAAATGTGGTAAAAACAAAAGATTTTTTGCACCTGTAACAGCTCCAGTCAAAAGACAGAAAAACATATCTTCCCTTGTCAAACACTGTGCCTTAAACAAACCATATGAAATGTTCCCAGAATTAAAATGGTTTATATTACATTAAGACATGAGGTTCCTTAGCTGTTAAGTTTTTGAATTCATTATTATTCTCAAATTGATGAGAAAGAGTTACCCTCCTTGTACAAGCCAGGAATTGCAATCCTGTAGCTACAGAAGTTCAAACTCAATGAAAATAGCTGTATCCTTTTGGTCTCTATATCAATAAAACTAGGAATAATTTTCCTAGCTAATCTAATGGCCTAATTCTGAAATCTTTTCTTTCTGTAAAACAAACAGCTAATATTATTTTAAAAGTTCTTCATTTGCTATTGTAGTTCTAAGCATTTGAGCCTAGGTTCCTGTACTTTATTTTTTACTGAGAATTTAATTTTATTTTAATAACAATTCTCCATAAAACTTTCTGAGCATATCCTTTCATATGTTATCACTAAATCCAAGACAGAGTCAGAAATTAAAACATTACCTTCAAACATGCAAAGTACTTTTTCAAAATGTTTTCTAACCATTCATCTATACACCTTGTAAGAGCCGCTGAATTGTATATTCCCAAGCAGCTCTGAAAAAGCTTTGTACAAATTATTTTAGCGACTGTGATACATGTAAAACTTTGGAAATATTGAAATGCCAAAGACTGTTATGCTGTGATAGACATTGTGTACATAAGGAATGTGCAATTCAGAAAGAGCTTTGTCAACAGTTGAAGTGTTATGCTGCTTTGGAAACTTGACTTGCTGCATGTAAATAATACAAACAACCTTAAGGAAATGCATTGGACTGTGTATATACCAAATTCATAATCTTGTTTGTTTTGGCCCAAGAATCCAAGCAAATAAAGGGAAGAAAGAGGGCCAAAGAAACTCCCTTGAGGGACAAAAAAACCAACTAGAACAAAGAACTGGTGATTCTTTTTCTGTATCTGCTAATTCTTTATGAAGTTGATGTAAAACACTATAGTAAGCTAGTAGGTATGGAAACTGGATATTTTTTCATTACACATCCTTTTTAAGGTGTTTTTTTTTTTTTTCCTAACCCATACCATCACTCAGCCATTGTATAGCCTGACATTACTTACTTACTGTGTCTTTAACCCAACAGTGACTTTAATTTTAACATAAGATAAGCTTATAGGTGTAGCACTAAGGACCACCCTGGAAGGGTTGAGGAAAATAAACTTCACAGTTGTCACACACTCAAAAACCTAACCAGAGACCTGAGTGTAACATGGAGTGGGTCTACTCAGTTAGTGTGAAATTGTGTCCTCTTATTCTCTTCTCTAAAACAGAGATTTTGAGTGGCGTTTTAATATAACAATATATATTCTGATTTAACATGTCATTATGTTGTGGTTAATGCCTAATATAGAATAATACAAGAAAATCCCCAGATATTGAGAATTCTCTAGCTTATGCCCAGGTGAAAGCTTTGACCAGCTCATGTGAGAGGCACGACTGGAACTGGACTGTCTCAGATAAGTGATCTCTGTCCTTTCACTTGTGGAGAAAGAGGTATCAGGAAAGAGCTGTTCTGAGTAAGAAGACTAAACTCAGAGGAATAGCTCGTTTGACTTCTGGAGTAGAATAGTCAATAGAAATTTAACAGTAGTTAACATAATGACATCCCACAATGAATATCTTTAACTCTCATTAACAGAGCAGGAACATCTAAAAGCAATGTAACTTTATTATAGTTATAGTACATCATTCTATACATAAATGCATTGTGATAGCAAGATTTAAAGATTATTAAATCGTATTAAATAATGACTTTAAGTAAAAAACTTTTATTTGCTTGATTTTGCAATGCTTAAAATGTTCTGCTCCTATGTCTTTTGCAGTAAACATATATAAAATACTCTAGAAGACAGGTAGAGGTATAGGTATCCTTCCTATAAGTGAATGTCTTAATCATGAGAGATTTCTCTTTCTGACTCAGTTAACCTTTGATTATTTTCTGCACAGTTGGAGCAAGAATGGTGTAGAGTGCTCATATGTTTACCTACCCCAGATCTTGGTAACTACTGTGCTTAATTAAAAGGTGGGCATGTGTTTTTGAACGTCCTTAGGTTAGGATGGGTCTCTGAAGTCACTTTTCTTGCTACAGCATAAAGCTGGAGATATAAGGTTTAAGAGCAGGTCATTCTCAGTCTTGGTGTTCCCATGGTCTTTAAAAGGGAAGAAAAGGGCAGACTTCAGAAGATAAGCAACTTCAGAAGATAAGCATAATGTCTGGCTCTAGGAGGAAGCAATGAGACAAAGACACAACAGTGAACAGGTGTTAGTTCTCTCCCAAGTACTAGATGCTTCTCTGTTCAGCATTTCTTATTCAGTGTTTCCACCACTCAGTGTCCTGGCTGGTGTGTTTCCTTCTTAGATACTTAACAATTCTCCCTTATCTTCTCCCTTCTGATGGAGAGTTTTAAGCCAAACTCTCGGCTTCCAGGTCCAGGCTGTGATTGGGATCAAGAAACAGTAAAAATCAATACCATAGGAATGAAGTCTATTTGGCTATGTCTATATTGCTAAATTAAACCATGCCAGGAAATTTTCCTCAACATTGACACAAACTCTTTTTTTTTTTTTTCCCTCTCCTTTTTTTTGTGTGTGTGTGTGTTCAATGTATTACAACAGTCTCTGTCATGATTTTGGCCTGGACAAGCTAGCCCTCTCTCAAAACATTTCTGGTTGTGCCCCAAGAGTTGTCATAGGCCAAGCACCATTTCCAACAGATAGTTTAAGGGCTGAGAGGGCTTAGTAGGATGGATGTTAGCTATTCCATGCCAGCTGGCACCAGCACTGGAGAACAATCCTGGCCGCAGTCGGTTTAGCAGTATAGACATGGAGGTAGTGATCTGAGCCATAGCAGTTTATACAGTTTAACACAATGGATGAACAGGGGAAGAGAAGAGAGCAGTGTTACTGGAATGGCTAAAATGAAAATACTGCAGGTGGTGTGAATGAAGCTATCCCTAGACATATTTGCCTTATGTGAAAGAAATCAAGAATTTTGCCATAATAGGTCTCTTTTTCTTTCAGGAGGAAATAGAGAGGTTCCTCTAGAGCACACAGATGCTGTGAACCTTCTTTTCTTGTACTCTAGCTTGATGAATCAGTCTGTTAATGAACAGCAGATGTCCAGTGTTGAAGTAAATGTTGTTCTAGATCAAAATAGATAAAACAGCCACCAATGCAGCCAACCTTGACAGAGAGTGAAAGTCATCTGGACTTTGTGGGAGCAGTCGAGGAGAACAATATGTATATCCAGCAATGAAAATAACAACAAAGTAATTTTGTAACCTCTTGGTGAGCACCTTAAAATGGGAAAGTCATGAGTAATTTAAAGCCCTTTGCTATACAGATATTTTCATCAAGGCTAACAATAATTAATCTGATTTTTATAGAAAAAAAAATGTAATGAAATTTTGAACTGTTAACGCATCACCTTACTATATATTATAATGGTAATGGAGGTAGTCATGTCTGTACTTTCATATTCACAGTGGTAAGTATCCTAACTGAATACTTTTCCTTCAAATTATATTAGTAATAGATAGTTTGTAATGAATGTAACATTTAACAGGTGCACTTAAATTCTAAAGAATATTCCAAGGCAGATCTCAGTAGTGTGTGTTATAATAAGAATGTATTATAGATGAATTTCAACTTTAATTCTAATCATGCTCTTTCAGTTATTGCAGTATTATTATGCAAAATCCTTTCAGATGATATTTCCCTTACTTGACCTTAGTCAAAAAGGATTTAAAAGTGCAATCAAAATCAGTGCAACTGTTTCCTGAGAATTTTGGGTGCATGGGAATAAAAAGACTTTTTTTCTAAAAAATATTTTTGATCAATATTTTTATCAATGCTATCAAATTGTCACTAAATACAATAACATTCTTCTCTGCTCATAAGCCTAATGAGCAACAGTTAGATACATGGATATGTTTCTAACTGCAGACCTTCCCAAGGGAACATAGGAAACAATCAGGCCAGCTTCTCACAGATAAACAGCTATTAGTGCATGTATGTACCCTTTGCCATCTTGTTTTACCATCCAACTCTGATTTTTACTTTTTTAATAGGCAATGCCTGGGCTACTTGTCTGAAGATTTTTGCAGGACTGTATCAAATGGTGCATTATACAGGAGTAACGGTGGAAAGAAATAACTAAGAAATATTAGGCTTCAAAGAGTTTCTATAGAGCAAAGCTATGTTTAAGATGTCAACAACCTTTGTTTCAATAGGGGGGCATTGGGAGTGATGGTGTTTGTCTGCCCAAGATGCCATTACACATAATGAGCCCTGCTTTCCTGGACGTGGCTGAACGCCTGCCTGCCGAGGGGAAGCAGCGAATGGATTCCTTGTTTGGCTTTGCTTGCACATGCAGCTTTTGCTTTACCTAGTAAACTGTCCTTAGCCTGTGAGTTCTGGCAATTTTACCTTTCCAGTTCTCTCCCCCATCCCACCTGGGGAGAGTGGCTGTATGGTGCTGAACTGTCTGCCAGGGCTAAACCACAACAGGCTGTAAAACATTTATAGGCTTCAGGAAATAATTTGGTAAGAAGATACCAGCCCTTCACATGCTATTTGCAATGCAGCCACAGAAATTCTACAGGGGAAGATGTAGGTTTAGTATAACTGGGGAGGCTTCTTAACGGATAGTTATAAGGTGCTTGGATTTGAAACTGGTGTTAATTTCCACCCGTTTTTGAAGCAAATATTCCTACATGTTTCCTGAAAATTTGCCTTTCTGTATTTGCTTTTTGACAAGGTGTATTAAAAGCCTTGTAAAAAAATGTGTGGAAAACACTCTTTTATACATTTACACTTAACTTTGCCTTTAAAATGGTACGAGCTACTTTATTGCAAAACACTATAAGTAATTCATGTGATAAACTGTAGAACCATGATAAATTAAATATTTTGTCTTTCTGACATGCCAAAAGCCTTCAATTATCTCTATGGCATATTGGAATATAGGCATATTTCACCAATAACTTCTTAAAAGTTTCAAATGCCCATAAGAAAAAATCTACCTATGAAACCTTTCTCTCACTATTAACCATGAAACTTTTTCTCTTCAAAAAATAGTTCTTGCCTCTTGAATGGGCACAGGATTGTCTAACAGAGCCTTGTCATCGCATCACATTCCACCAAGAAAATGGTTACAAATGTCATCCTATATTCCCATGTATATCACATGCATTTTAAAAAATACTCTATTTATTAGGTCCTTTTCCAGTTCAACTATGCAAAATCTCATTCATTAAAATACCCAGGTGCTTTAATCTTCAAATATTCCCACTGTATACGCTAATTTCCACTTTGCTACTTTTTCTCATATATAATGAATTAAACCACTTCTCATTGAGAGAATGTTCTTTTACATGCAGTGCAGAACTGTAGAGAGGCAGAATCCCATCTCATCTCACCAACTGCTTGAATTTTAAGTACCTGTGAAGCAATTAAAAGTAAAAAGTGCTTTAGAAAGGAAAGAAACATTTTATAGTACAACCATATCTGCTGAAGCATTTTCTGAATAACCATAACTATACTTGGAAAGGTCAGCCTTTCTGGAAATTGTGCTTTCATCATAGTCTCTCATTTAACATCTCAGCTTTTGGACATATTCAGGACTGATGGATGGAGAAATTGGTAATCTGCTAAGGAACAGGGAAAGAAGCTAAGCATGACAGAGAATAGAAATAGGAAGTTAGGAGAAAGAAGCAAAATGGGGAGAAAGCATAACAGGAAAAATGAACAATAAAAACAACCTAACTGTGATTCAGCCACAGGTTGGTGGCACAGACCAACAGCTTTTATCAATTGTCATGGCATCCACTCTGGTAGTCTAAAAAGAGAACACCAGAATCCTTCCTGATGACCTTCCACTAAAGGTGTTATAAAGTTAGCCAGGAAAGATATTGTATAATGAGTTTGATGAACATAATACCAACTTCTGAAATATTCTGTGAGAGAAGACATAGGAGAGTGGAATGCACTGAATAAAATTAAATTTACACCCATACAGAAAATTCCTCAGAATAATGCATTGTACATAAGATGTAAAAACTGAAATGAGATACATGCAAGTATTTTCAATTCCACTCCAGATTTCATGATAATTTTCATGCTGCAAGGCTTTATATTTTCTTTGAAAATAATGGATCCAAAGTAGTTTGCCCGTGATAGTGTGTACATTACATGATATTAGCATTTGATAACAGAGAAATGACACTTCTCATTTTGTTTCCTGTTGTTTGTTTTTTATTTTTAAATTATTTATGATTATCTACTGAGTTACAAAACTGAAATGACAGTCAATATTAAATCGCCTGACATCATTATGATACCTCAGTTCTATACGAAGGTATGAATAACAAGACACTGATTGGGTGAGAGTATATAAAGTAAAGTATCTTCAAATTTTGCCTTAGTCACAAAACTTCAGGGAAATTGCATTTTCCCGTGCCTCTATTTTTAAAGTTACAGTGCATGTCAGAATTCATCCCTGCTTTCAGTTTTTCAGGTCAGGGCATAGTGTTTTGCATAATGTCCCTCACAATGACTGTCATATGACATGACTTTTGGATACAAAGGATCCAAACTTAAAAATCTAAACTTAACAGTTACTGTTTCATAAAGGATAGAAATAATCAAAATAAAGAAGAAAATTGATGCTAAAGGGAGCTTTACCTTTTCCATTCTTTTCCTTTTTGCAGAAATGATGAAGCAACTGTGCTGAAACCTGCAAGAAAATAATGTACTCTATGCCTCATTCTCTTCATATGTGTTACCTTCTATATACAGACTAGTAACATCTGAACCTCTTTTTAAGTTGAACTTTAGTTTTAAAACTCATTATTTTGTCCATTTTTGTAATTAAAACTCATTAAAGAATTTGAAGAGACTCAAGAAGTCATAAGTTTTCTGCACAATAAACAATCATGGCAAAATAGCAGAAGTCCTTGAATGGAAAAAAAATAATCAATAAAAACAGAGGAACCAGTGACTGGGAATAAGTAGCCTGTACTCACAGTGGAAGGAGGCCACTGGGGACATTCCCTGGGATATGTCCTCTGATGTGCTGTTTTGTATCAAACTAATTTTTGATGGCCTGGAAAAAGGAGTGAATAGCAAGGTTAAAGTATTGATGATAAGTTATTCAGGGTAGTAAATGTAAGAACTAAGTTTGAAAAACTGTGGGAAGATCTTCCAAGATTTATAACTGGACAGCATGGCAAAAAAAAAAAAAAAAAAGCAAAACAAACAAACAAACAAACATAAAAATCACATATGAAGTAATGTGCTGTGAGCTAACCATTGCACTTTCAGATACTTGGAAGCTATAACAATTGGTTCCATGAAGATGCCAATCTGATACTCAATAACAATCTACAAAGCAAACTAGATGCTAGATTTTGTGATTGGCTGACTTTGGTTGGCTGCCAGATGCCCAGCCAGCTACTCTCTCAGTCCCCCTTCTGGACAGGAAAGGGGAGAAAATGAGGTGGAAAAGCTTGTGGGGTCGAGACAGAGACAGCGATGTCACTTACCAATTACCTTCACAGGCAAAACAGACTCAACACCTTTTCAGGGAAAAAAACTATGGAGATGATATTTACTATTGATTCAATTTTCACCTCAGTATCAGCAAAGAAATAGGGTCTAAAGTTGCTCTCCTTGTAGCACAGAAGTGCTGAAAACAGTCTGAGTCTCCCGTAACTTCTCTGAGAAGAAGTTAATTGAGAAGCAACGAAAGAACAATGAACATGGCTGCAAGCACTGCAGGCAATCACAAATACAATCAGATTGAAACATAATAGGATGTACCATCAAGATCTACTCTCTGCAACAGCAAAGACTTTAGCTAAAAATAAGTTATATAATGAGTAAATTCTCATTTGACAATTGTGACTACAATGCATAAAAGAGAAATCCAGCAACTAGGTTTGTGGGAGAAAATAATAATAATATATTGCCTCACTGTCATAAATTCACTTCATACTGTTCATGTGTGGAACTTTGATTTACTCTGTATGGGAGATCAATATCAGCCTGACCTTTTTCCTGAGCAGAGCCATATTCTAATTCTGTGACCTTCCCAAGCTGCTCACTCGGTGACTATTTTTAACTGGATTCAATTCTCATAACAGTAAGATTTTCAAATCCAGCTCTGATTTTCCTCTTTAATATGTATATTAAAGTATATACACATATTTAATATGTATATAAAAGTATATATGTATGTATATATATATTTAATCTTAATGTCTTAAGGTAGATGGGAATTATCAGTTTCGTTTTGATGACCCAGCCACTTGTTTTGTGTCACAGTCTCCATATTATTTAAACTTATCAGCTTTTGTTTTTTTCTTATCGTGACTATAGATCAGTATCTTACATCATTTAGTCAAGCCTGACTTACTCTTTGTAGTCCTTCACTGGAGAAAATTATTTCAAACATGGCTTAAAAATCTCCTTTAACCATACACACATCACTGAACTCTACAATCCAGTGTCTGATACCCAGCTAATCAAGATTAATGGATTCATTTACCAGGCGGTTACAATGTTATTAAAATGCAAATGGCTGGTTTCTGTTAATTGTTTAATATCACATACAATTAATCTGGGGCCTTGTACATTTTCTAGCAGTTCACCTGAAAAGCTTGGGGAAAAGAACCAAAATCTGTTTTTTTTTCTCCATATGGATAAAAATAAGAATTTTGAGCTGGAAGTGAATTGGAAAACTGTTTTTTAAAACCCCCGAGATGCAGAAAGTCAGAAGAGATGGAAAGAAAAATGGTTAGATAGATTTTCTAAGATAAGAATGTTTTTAGAAATTGAAAAAGAAAAAGAAAAAAAAAGAAAAAGAAAAAGAAAAAGAAAAAGAAAAAGAAAAAGAAAAAGAAAAAGAAAAAGAAAAAGAAAAAGAAAAAGAAAAAGAAAAAGAAAAAGAAAGGAAAAAAAAACTGACTAGAAACTTCTGGTTAATAGCAGGTAGGTGTTAAATTTTGATTCTGAATTTGCAAAACAAATTTTAATATGTTAGTCTTTTGCCTGAATATTTTGCAGAGTTGGGCAAAGACTTTGGAGAACTAAATCCCAGATAAGTCAGTTAAGTTGCTGCAGTTTAGCAGAATAACTAAGGGTGCTAATTCAGAAAGACAGAAAGCTGTGCTTCAGAAAGCTTGGCTTGACTGCAGTAGTTCCTGCCCTCCAGTGGTTGCTGAATTGCTACAGTTTACACAGTCCAAACAGTTGTACTCTGCTAACAGTTTGGGCATTGATAACCCAAACAGTACAATTTTATTTACTATTCTGGACTATAAAACTGTGATGGCAGGCGGTGGGAGCCACTAAAGGTAGAATGAGGCAATCAGGAAACAGTATTACTCTCGTAAGACAAGCCTTTGCTCTTCTAAATCACATACCCAAAGTAGGCAGCTATGCCACAGTTTGTTCCTAAAATTTAAGAAAGGTTCTAGAAAATTTATTTCCTCCCTTTAAATATGAAGAGAGCCAAGGGAGAGAGCTTGCTACCTTCATGTATTTTTGGATTATTGTAGAAGAAGAATGGTTATGTTATGTAAGACATGGCATTTGAACCTAGGATCTGTATCTGGTTTCTAAAGCTACCCTATCCTCACTGCTGAAAGTAGCAGACACCCAGAATAAATCTAAGTAATACGCAGAAGAGGGTTCCCAGAATTACAAGTTAAGGTGTTCAGGATTCCTAGGGGGCAACAGGCAGCACTAGGTACCTACAAAGTGTTGTCACAATGGCCAACACACTTAGTACACTTCTGCAGTCAGCTGAAAGCAAGAGAGACAGTAGGAAGCCAGCTGGAGCTTCTTAACAGGGATTATATTGAGGGCATTCACATTGAATCTTCTTCCTTCTCTATCAAGCAAAGTGATCTAAATTTCAGTCCCTATTCAAAGATGTTTATGCACATTGCAAAATGTGTAAATAACACTCAGTGTGGACCCAAAACCTAGGATTTATTTTGCTGTAAATGATAGGCTACACTGCCTATCATTTTTCTGCCTTCAGTTCTTTTTGGCACGATGGAACAGCTTCCGCTTGAAGGGTGATGCATCCTGTCTATAAAGAGCCAACAGATTTATGGATAGGGCACACCTGAACCTGAACCTGTGGACCCAAATTCCTTACTACCAAGGAAAAAGAAGAAAGAAGAGGCACCTTCTCCTACTCCTCTAAAATAGAGCGGAAACCATCACTTTCAGACTGTTTATTAGACTGTGTTTGTTTCTCTACAGGGAATCAACAAGAATTCCTAGCTCCCAGACCTTGTCAAGGTCAAGATAGAAACACTCATTTTGCTTAAAGCTTACTAAATTTATTTTTTAATCTGTCTCTTAATTTTTCCATGATGTTATTTTGAGACCGTAAAAGCAAAGCATCTATGCTATGTCAGATCGGAAATCCATCACTGACAGACTAGAGAAACAGCACAAGAAACTGAACAAGAAAAGAGTAGCTTTATTTGTACCTGTTCTCCTGGTTTACCCAACTCAGCTTCCAGCAATCAGAAATTTATGAACTCCCGAGCCAAAGGCAACAGTGAGGTTATTGTATCTAACAGGTATTGAGCAAGCTATACTCTAAATGTGTCTAATTCCCCCGCCTCCTTCCCCTCCTCCATTAATTTTTGACCTGAAGTACCTTAGGCAATGAAACTACTTCACTGGGGTTTTGTTTCCTGACCTTTTAGTTGTATTGCCTAGTCCTAGTCTTGTGGGGAATTAAGAATAATCATTCCTTGTTCACCTAAAATTGCATCTGCCAGGTGGAGGTAGTAATTCATCTGTCACTTAAAGGACACTTGCACCAAGTATTTTTGAGGTATTTGACATGAAAGAGCAATAAGGATAGAGTTTTTCTGAAAATATAATATGCGTAAGGTGTTTGCATCTGAACATTCCAGTTTACAACCTTCTAGAATACCTTTTTATTTATAACAATATCTTAGAAGATGGGAGAAAAAAATCAAAGAGTCATAGAATAAGTTGGAAAAGACCTCTGAAGGTCATCTAGTCCAACTTCTTACTGAAAGCAAGACCAAATAGATGAGGTTGCTCAAGGTCTTGTGGATGATGGAGAGTAGAAGGTTAGCACAGAGATCTTGGAAGTTAATTCTACTAAATTTGTGGACTTTAACAAAAAAATAAATTATTGTGCCTCTGTATCTTTAAATTTCGTGTGTTGCATTTATACAATTAGCAACACTATTTTACTAGGCAGCAAAATTATTCTGAAGGCACAAATAGAGCCCCTCCATTAAAATCGTAAGGGTAGAATAGGTAAGAGTTTGCAAAGGTACTGAATACAATGTATAATACTACAATCATAAGTACCCTTGGTAATAGAATGAGGAAAGAATATCTGGCCTGTTCTGTGAATGTATACCCACTCTATATAAAATGAATCTACACTGCACTAGCACTATTTCTTGCAAGATTTCATCTGACGTGGTGTTATATTCCTTTTCAATTTGATATTTATTTGAACCAAATTCCAAATCTTCACATTGCAGTTTATCTACAGGCAACAAAGTTTCAAACTTTAACACCTCCACAGAAGACAATCGTCTGTTTTGTCTCTCTCATCTTTAAAACCTACATTTAACATTAACTTTGATTACTGATTCTTTCACACAGTTAGATATTTATTTAGTATAATCTTCTTATGGTGATGTAAATTCATGACCTATGTGTAGTCTTAAAAAGATAGCCTCATGTTTTACTGCAAATCATATTTTATTTGTCATGTATTTTGTACAGAAAAATAATTCCTCTATCTTGGCTTTCAATGTGTTTCTTTATTTAGTTATTATTTCAGAGAGGAGGGTGTGGATTAAAAAAAATGTTTTTCTCCTTTGTGTGCATTTCACTTCTTGAGACTCCAGACAACTGAATAAAGCAGCTTCTCTCACCTGTTTAATTACCCATGTCTTGCTTTTCTCTGCTTAGCAGAGTCTTATCAACAAAACCCAATTATGGAACCCAAGTTTGACTGTCAGGCAAACATTAAGAATTATGAAACAGTGCTGCAGGATGACAGTATTTTGTGACCTCCTAATTTTCTTTCTATTGTTTAAGTACCCTTCTTCCCCTTCAAATGGTGATATTTGTAAAGGTAAAATTTCTATCTGAATGAGTGCAACGTAAAAGAATATCAAAATGATTCTATTGTTTCAACTGAAATGAATTGAACATTAAAATGGTTCAGAAATTTACAAGGGAAATGTATTTAGTATCATCTGTGAATTAATTTAAACTCAAAGTGGCAGTTTTGTTATAGCCTTCCCTAACAATTTCTGTTTGAAATCTTTTTGAAAGCAAAGCTTTCAAAGTCCATATTTAAGATACCTGTTCCCCAAAAAATGATGGTAGTAAAGAGTACGTTTACAATACATTTCTGCTTTATTGCTGTTAAACTAATGGTGCCAAATAGAAACGCATCAACACAATACACCCGTTGTGTTAAAGTATTCCTAAATGATGACTAAACCTATATGCACTTACTGTCATTGAATACATCCTATCTACTAATTTGGGTAGTTTTAATGTTTAATGTTTTTGTACTTCTCCTCCGCACAAATTTACTTAAACTGCTTACAATGCAGTTCAAAATTATCCTTAAACTTTGTTCCATGCACTGCACAAGGCAGGTATGTGAAGTGACTGATACTTCCAGTAAGTCTTTGTGGGTGGTGATAAAGAGTAGTGACTACCAACTATATAGATCGTTCTTCTTAGCCACAAGCCCAGTCCTTCACATCCTCTTCATTTAAATCATTGTATCTGTAGCAGAAAGAGTCTGGTATCTCTTACTAATTGATTAAAGATAGTATTATTTTCTTGTCACAGCTGTTCTACTGCTTTGTCAATTTTCCAGTTCTTTTGTTTTGACATTTCTTTGATCTTCCTCCTTCATGTGATATCAAAAAGAAAGAAAGACTAAGTGTCTCAAAGATCAAAGGAATTGGTGAGCACAGAAAACTGGAAGGGGTGAAGAATATTTTCTTTCAAGACCTCACTAGTAAGCTTTGTAATCTGAATATGTGTGACACAGCAAGTTCAATATGAGAAGTCAGAAGATTGCCTTAGAAATAAAAGCTAAGGAGTTCATGTAATCGAAGTTCATAATTTCATGCACTGAGTTGAGCCTCCAAAAGAAATAGCCAAACGTATGCTGAATGCACTTCCAAAGTAATTTGCTTCACGTCATACTTCCAAACCTCCCTGTAGTAGGACCAAATGCCTTTATGATCCCAAAATGGAAAAGTAAATATGTCCACAACACAAATTACAGAAATATTTAAGGCAGTGGCAACACCATCAAACTAATCAATAACATCTTCAGCCTAGTACTGCAGCACTATGGAGGCTGGCATGGCTTGGGCCTGGCTGACAACCATGGTAGCACATCAGCTTTCGCTAACCCTGTGGCACAGGGGTGTCACTTATAAGAAGAAAGCAGCTCCTCCAGCATACACAACCCATCAGTCACTGAGACAGTTGCACAGGTGTGGAGAGCCTTCAAGAAGCTACAGTCTGATTGGTGACATGTGCCTTGGGGACATGCATGCCTCAGCCAGGACACAGGTATTCTCTTAGCCAATCCCATAACCAACAGCATCAGTCAGGGGAAAGAGGCTTCAAGGTGCCAGAAAGAGAAATCCTGGAAGGAGCACAGGGAGAGGGGCCAGAGGGAGCTCTCCATACCCAGCATCCTGGCTCCAACTGCGTACCCACAAGCACACCCAACCTTCTTCCTGGCCCATGGTGTCTCCCCCAAGGAACACAGATATGTGATTCAGATACAAGGACCTGGATATTGATTCTGGTTAAAAAAAATAATACTATTAAAAAATACAAATGCTAGTAGTAATAGATTTTTTGATTGGCAGAAATTCAGTTCATGTTGGCTTATGTTGGGGCAATCCCAAGGGCAAATACAGGCTGGGCAGAGAATGGATTGAGAGCAGCCCTGATAAGAAGGACCTGGAGGTGTTGGTTGATGTGCGTTTATAGCCCAGAAAGCCAGCTGTATCCTGGGCTGCATCAAAAGAAGCGTGGCCAGCAGGTTGAGGCAGGTGATTGTCCCCCTCTACTCTGCCCTTGTGAGGCCCCACTTGGAGTATTGCATCCAGGTCTGGAACCCCCAGCACAAGAAGTATGCAGACCTGTTAGAGCGGGTCCAGAGGAGGGTCATGAAGATGATCAAAGGGCTAGACAACCTCTCCAGTGAAGAAAGGCTGAGAGAGCTGGGGATGTTCAGCCTGGAGAAGAGAAGGCTCCTTATAGCAGCCTTCCAGTACCTAAAGGGGGCCTACAGGAAAGCTGGGGTGGGACTTTTTGTCAGGGAGGGTAGTGATAGAACAAGGAGTAAAGGTTTTAAACTAAAAGAGGGTAGATTTAGTTTAGACATTAGGAAGACGTTCTTTACTATGACGGTGGTGAGGCACTGGACCAGGATGCCCAGAGAAGTTGTGGATGCCCCATCCCTGGAAGTGATCAAGGCCAGGTTGGAAGGGGCTTTGAGCAACCCGATCTAGTGGAAGATGTCTCTGCCCATGGCAGGGGGTTTCGAACTAGCTGGTCTTTAAGGTCCCTTCCAACCCAAACCATTCTGTGATTCTATGTTAGCCTCCTTCCTGATTATATTCCAGAAACTTAAAGATACAAACTCCTAATATATATATATATATATAGTATGTTTGTTCATTTGTTTTTAAGAAGTAAGAAAAAATAAATAAATTGATACTGATGATTTCTTCCATGAATGCTGTTATTTTTTCTAGATTCTTAGAAATGCCAGAATGCTCACTGAGGCAAGAATTTTGAATGTAGGTGCACAAGTTTTCCCTTGAAAAAAACTACTGTAATTGTCACAGTTCATTTACAAGATCTAGGAGATCCCTCTTCTGGTGAGGTAATTGTAGTTTCCTTGATTTATCTGGAAAAATAAAAAGTTGAATATCATCCAGAATTTTATCGGCTCAGATACCCTGACATTTGATAATAAGCTCCTCCTTAGTGTAGGAGAAGGATGGATAATCTATACCCTCAGCAAGGATACTAAATAACCAATCTCCTGGAATCAGAAAACCTGGATTCATATTTTTAAGTGTTATCGAAGGAAGAGAAATGAGAACAAATATTTAATCATAAAAAAAAAAAAACCTCTATTTCTATTGTCTTAATTTCATTACATACTACCGAACACTGAAAAAAAACTTAATATCCAGAAATCTCACCCTGAGGTGAAGATTCTGGAGGAAGGGGTCTTTATCAATTTGTATATCATTAAAATTAAGTTCACCAGAGTCTCAAAGTGATATAAAACTAAAATCAAAATGAAAAGAATAATGTTAATAAACTAATCTGTGCTAGTCAGAGCAGTGACAGCCAGAACTATTTTTACTCCAGTCCTGTCTGCTTGCTTCAACTCTGTTTAGAAAAGTTTGATTCTCAGATTTATTCAGAGCTGTGCTCTTTGAATTCAGGAAAATAATAGGACTGTGTCATTCCCTAGACAAGAAGAATTCTTACTGGTGTGCCCTTATATTTTTGGCATCCTACCCTATCTTAGGAAATGAGCTGTTGTCTAAAGCATTATATGATTTATTGTCATCTTATCTTTCATATCTTTCAGAAAAAAATAGCTATTTAAATGGAAATCATAACATTTTGGTCAAAACCATTTTCATCATGATTTCTCTGATCCTCAGCTGCTTTCCCTACTTGAATTAGCTGATTGCGTGGTTGCTTGGAGCCCCTCCTGCCCTCCTTCTGCACTGCCCTGGGTGCCTGCAGGGCTGGTTCTCACTCCTCTCTCCCAGCTGCTGTGGCACAGCAGATTTTCCCTTCCTTAACTCTGCTCTTCCAGAGGCCCAACCAGCGTTGCTCCCTGGCTCGGCTCTGGCCAGCGGCGGGTCCCTTTTGGAGCCAGCTGGAGCTGGCTCTGACCTGACATGGGGCAGCTGCTGGGCTCTGCTCACAGAGGCCTCCCTTGCAGCCCCCCTGCTACCAAACCCATGCCACGTAAACCCAATACAACATAGGTATCAGATGAAGAGAAAATGCAATAATAACAGGTAGGAGATTAAAAAGGCAAAAGATATCTGATTGAGACAGTACATGGAAACAAAATATTATTTGAGGAAAGATAGCTAAGCCTAGTTAGAAAAATATGCTTTCAAGATATAGAATGTATTAGTTCAATTATTATTTTATTTTTAAAAGAGTGTATAGTACTTCAAAGCATCAATCTTATTAAAACATATTTTTCTGTTTGTTTTACTTTTCTCTGAAACTGATTTTAAACTCAGTTCCTCTTTGTCAACCTGTGGTAAGAATAATAGGAAAGACAGAATTTTACAGCTCAGTCTTCTTTACTCCCCACCCTCTCACCCCCCCAATTATAGCAATCACTTTTAAATTGTTTTAACAGCAAAAGCCCCCAGGGATGGATTTGGTTGAGACAGATTTGCTTGTGGTCAAGTAGCCTTTCGTCATCTGCATTTACAAATTCCAGTACTAGTGTTAAACAGATTCGGAAAACAGTACTTAAGTCTGTTTATGTCAAGGTTCTAAACATGTCTGACTATGTCCAGCAGTAACTCTGTCTCTAATCCAATGTGTAAATCTGAAGTCAGAAACAAATGCCATTTTATTAATGGCTAATAAATGCTAAACAGAAAACAAAAACAAACAAACAAACAAAACTCCAACGGATTATTTAGTGATATATCTAGCTTTTTTTTTCATCTGAATTTTTCTTTAAGTTTATTTTCTTCTAAATATATCACTAATCGCAGTATATTTTTCTGCTGGACAAAGCCACCTTCTTGTGAGAAAATATAATTTTACTTTGAAGTAGACACAAAAACTATTAGAAGGGAAAGTTAAAGATGGGACTGACAAACTGGAAGGAACATTAAAAGTGCAGTCAGGCATTTACCTATGTTCTGTGGCAAGAAGTTCAGTTTTGGAAGGGAAATATGTCATGTATACGCACAGCAGATTATTACTAAGCAGAAAAGAGAACTATTAGTGATCATGGTGGAACTGCAGAAATTGCTTTGCCTTTTTTACTGCATGTGTTCACCACACTGCATGGACATTATACGGAACAGCCATATGAGATATGGAACAGCCATATGGAGGCAGAAATGGTTCTTTGAAAAGGTTGCTTTAGAGTTTACTAATATAAAACTGTATACAAGTAAACCTACTTACAAAAACTATGTTTGCCTAGCTAATTCTACTTCCAGAAGAGACTGGATCTTAATAGTGTTTCCCGAGAATGATAATGGAAAAATAGCCTTGTAATTAGTTTCTCTTAGGCAAATGTATTTAAAATACAAATGGATTCTTATCTAAAAATCTACCAGTTCCATTTCATTTAGAGTTGTTTTAAAAGATTTTAAACTTTGCTCAAAATCTGATTTACCTTGTTGGTGCCTTCATATCTGAAGAGTGCATCAGAGGTGAAACAATGAGGCCACAAAAAAAAAAAAAGAATTGGGAAAAAAAAAAAGGTAAACTTTTCTCCTTGTTCACACTGGCCAGAGATACTCAATTAAGACAAATTGTATATTACCAAACTACCTAATAAAAACAATCTTCTATCTTATAGCACATTGAGTATTTTCCACTTAAAATGTTATCTTCTTTCCTTCTGTAAGTTTAGCAATAAAATTTGTGTTTGCATGACAAGTCCATCAATTATATGCTGTATTATGTACAAAATTGGTGATTAAGACTCAACTGAATTTTAGGTTTGTTTTTGGCAACCCAACTCTGCTTCATCAATTTATGTCCTGTAGAAGTATCTTTCTCTAAAAGTTTTCAAGAGCACTTTATCCATCAACACTACATCCACGATGCCTAGAATAAAGTGACAAACACTGCAATCAGGCACAAAAATTCAACAGGCTTTTCTGTGTAGAGTTACCATCTCTCTTTTTGTTCAGGTGCTTTTTAATCTCTATTATCTTTATTATTTTCCTGAATTCAGGTCAAGAGCTGTAGGCTTTATTCTGTGAATAGCACTGCATGCAACTGAATTTTTGTCCTCCTTAGGAAAATCTTGTTTTCTTGGTGGTAAATTATTGGTGCTCCCCATGTAAAGTGTTCTCAGCGTATGTATAGATGAAGCAGTCAGGGTACCACAGTGCAAAACAATAAATATAGTTGTAACTATGCAAGCATTTCATTATGACATCAGTCCAATGTTCAGCTTGGAATTAAAACAGTTTAAGGGCAATGGGCTACCTTTGGAATAGTTCAGAATAGTAATTCGCTGAATACTTTCTAACCCACTTCTGAAAAATTCATTAACAATTAAGGAGAAGCATTATCTTTATCTGACAGGAGTGCTGATTCTCTGGCCTATGAACTCATTAAAATCATTTGTTCTTTTGAACAGGCACTCCAACAGAAAAAAAGATGGAATAAAGCCTTCTTGTGGTAGACACAAGACATTGCAAACTTATTTTAAACGTGAAGCCTTCTGTGTAGCAACTAGCTAAACAGGGTTTTGAAGCTCTCAGAAAGAACTTTTTATAATAAATTATATTAGCAGGTGAACAACCAGAGTACATCTAGTGGAAGTAACTGCAAAGATGAATGTATTAATATATATCTGTTATAAAATGTATTTTCAGCTTTGTTAGTAATTGCCCAAAAGAACAGCTCCCATAGTCACTGAATCCAACACAAAAATGAATCTGTATAAGTCTTAAGACTCTTCATTTACCTGCAGTCCATTTCTATGAATATGTTCCCAGCATAGGTCATCTCTCCTTATGCTCTTCCTGTGCAGTCTCTCACAACTGACTACTTTGATTTAAAATAAATTTTTGAGACCAAAGGCAACATTTGCATTTTAAAACTAAACTAAATTAAAAAACCAAACCAAACCCAACAAAAACAAAAATAAAAACAAAAACAAAAGCAAACAAACAAACAAAAAAAGACACCTTTTCTTAGTCTCAGAAACGTAATTCAAAATAACTGCTTCACTCAGAAGGTAAAATTCCCATTTTCATCCTGCTCCAAACACTTACTCTAACTAGTGTCTTTTCTGCATGTCTGGAAAAGTAATAGTCTTGCAAAAGCCAAAAGTCAGTAGACACAGCCTCCTCACTTGAACATTGACAGTGCTCAAAAGCAGATTAGTACAGAAGAGTGCAAAAGTCTTTGGGGACTTTGACTCTATGACTTTCCTGTCCTCCAGCAATTTTAATGTGAGGAACTTTCTGGGCAAGATGAAGCATTTCTGTATGTCACAGTCCCATGCAGTCTTTTCTTCTGTGAAGCTGCCTGGGCATCCCAGGGCATTTGCAGCATCCTTCTGGAAGAGCTGCACTGCTCCGACACATTTTGCCAGAAGAACCATAGTCCTCTGGATTGTTTTGAAGCTTCCTCCAGCCAGCTTGATTTGATGACCCTAGATCAGGTAACAAACAATTAAGCCCAATTTGCCTTCAGAATGCCACTCACATTTCTTCAAGACCTCTGTCATAGTTTCCATGAGGTATCTCTTTTCCAGGCTAAGGAATCCTTGTCTAGTTAGTCATTCCTTGTGCTGCTGCTATTCAAACATCTTGTTGCCCTTACTGACTTTTTCCTAGTCCTTACTTACTTTTTCTATTACTTTTTCTGGTAATATTATGTTTCAAATGGTAGAGGACAAAACAGTACTATAAATTCACAATATGAGAACAACATGGATTTCAAAGAATCATAGAATGGTTTGGGTTAGAAGGGACCTTAAAGATCATCTAGTCCAACTCTCCTGCCATGGACAGAGACATCTTCCACTAGATCAGGTTGCCCAAAACCCTGTCCAGCCTGAGCTTGAACACTTCCAGGGATGGGGCATCCACAGCTTCTCTGGGAAACCTGTTCCAGTGCCTCACCACCCTGCGAGTAAAGAATTTCTTCCTTATATTCAGTCTAAATCCACTCTCTTTCAATTTAAAATCATTACCCTTTGTATATACCCCCACAATACATGCCCTTGTAAAAAGTCTGTCTCCATCTTTCTTATAATCCCCCTTTAAGTATTGAAAGGCTGCAGTCTTCTCTAGGCTAAACAACCCCAGCTCTCTCATCTTTTTCTTCATAGGAGAGGTTCCAGTCCACTGATAATTTTCATGGCCTTCCTCTGGATGCACACTAACAGGTCTACATCTTTCTTATTCTGGGGGCCCCAGAGCTGAATGCAGTACTCCAGGTGGGGTCTCAGGAGAGTGGAGTAGAGAGGGACAATCACCTCCCTTGACCTGCTGGCCACACTTCTTCTCCTACAGCCAAAGATACAATTGACTTTCTGGGCTACAAGCATACACTGACAGCTCATGTCAAGTTTTTCATCTACCCCTCCCAAGTCCTTCTCCATAGGGCTTCTTTCAATACAAATGTCTTGAAATCCCCCAGTCAGTACTGATGTTTGCCCCATCCCAGGTACAGCACTTTGCACTTGGTCTTGTTGAACTTCATGAGTTTCATGTGGGCCCACTTCTCAAGACTGTACAGGTCCCTCTGGATGACATCCTTTCCTTCTATCATGTTAGCTCCACCACTCAGCTTGGTGTTGTCTGTGAACTTGCTGAGGGTGCACTCGATCCCAGCATCTATGTCATTAATTGATGTTAAATGTTAAACAATTCCAGTCACAATACATACCTCTGAGGGGCACCACTCATCACTGATATCCACCTGGACACTGGAACTGCAACTGTCTGGATGCAGCCATCCAGGCAATTCCTTACCTATCAAGTAGTTCATCCATCAAATCCATATCTCTCCAATTTTGAGACAAGGATGTTGCATGGGACCATGTCAAAGGCCTTACAGAAGTCCAGGTAGATGATGTCAGTTGCTCTTCCCTTGTCCGCTGATATAGTCACTCCATCATAGAAAGCCACTAGTTTGAGCAGGCACGATTTGCCCTTGGCAAAGCTATTTTGGCTTCAGTTCTTCATTCTGGCCTCTCTGTTCACTGAACAAAATAGCTTAGTATTGTTAGTAAACTTTGTCATCTCATTCTTAACCTCTTTTTCATATCATGTCTGAATAGGTTAAACATCATTGCTCCCAGAACATATCACATAAGAATCTTGCTGCTGATGGAATCACAAAATCATTTAGCTTGGAAAAGACCTTTAAGATCATCAAGTCCAACCATCCACCTAACACTACAAGTCCACAACTAAACCATGTCCCTAAGCACCAAATCTACATGTTTCTTAAACACTTCCAGGGATGGTGACTCCACCACCTCGCTGGGCAGCCTGTTCCAATGCCTAACCACCCTTTCCACAAAGAATATCTTCCTGCTATCCAATCTAAACCTTCCCTGGCACAACTTGAGGCTGCTGCCTTGCATCTTACAACTTGTCAGCTGAGGTAAGAGACTGACACCCTCACTGCAACCTCCTTTCAGGTAGTTATAGAGAGCAATATCTTTCCACCCTAAAAATGACCATGTACATCTACTTTAATTTTAAGAAAATCTTATTTATTTATGCAAAGTTATTCCATAACATCTTCAAAAATCTTCGGTGATGGACCTCACTAAAAGGTTTTCAAAAATCCAATTAGTCTGTCAATAGGGTTCATTCATACTCTTATTAATTCATTAGAAGAAAAATTTACCCACAGTTGGCCCTGTCAGACTTACTAGAATTGAACTTGGCTCAATATCTGCACTTATGCAATTCAGGATAACTTTCTACTTTGAAGACTGATTATTTAAATATAATCCACTAGCTTTAACAGCTCACACTCTATTTGAAGCAATCCTAGCACTAGCACCAGCTTGGAATTTCTTCCAAATGTAAATGGGTGTAATTCCCAGCTGCTACTAGTGCTAAATATAAATCATTCACAGTTTATGTTGATAAATGTGGCCAAATATACAACTCACAGCTTCATGCCATAATTATTACACAGTGCCAGTTTTCAAAGCCAATAGATCAAACGTCTCTGAGTTCAGCAAAGACTAGATGATTTTCATATAATTTATGCAAAGTCACTTTTCAAATTATTACAATGTAGAAAGGCCTTTACAAAAGAATTTTTAGAGGAAGAAAGTTGGACAAATTATCTTTTTTGGATACCTTGGATACTCAATGGTAAATGGATTTAGGGAGAAACATATGCAGTTTAAAATAAATTAATTTTAAAGGCTGAAACTAAACACAAAAGCTTTTAGGATCACATAGTACTGGAATTCAGTTATTCAAACTAAATAGGAGGCTGAAAACAGAAGAGGCACCCGAATCTGAAATACAGTTTCTGTTTATACCGCTCGTCTTATAATGTTTACAACGTAATGAGAACAGAACATTAATTGTTCTGTGTTTGCATGTTGCAAAGACAATTTTCTCACTAAAGAGAAATTTGGGCTTCTCTTTAGTATACACTATCTTTGTTGCTGTTGTTGTTGTTACTGTTTTCTTTTTTAGATAAAATATCATCTTTATTGTCTTACATTCCTCAAATAACTTTGATTCTTACCCAGAAGGATTTTTCATATGTACTATTAATTCTGAAAGGTATTTCATCAAAAGATTATACAGTCAGGTAGGTCATAAAATAACTTTATGCCAATCTTTGACTCCTGACATTTTCATACTTTTCCAACTTTCCTATTTTGGACTGTCATTACAGTTTGAAATACAGAGATCTCTTTTCCTATAACAGAGTACTCACATGATATATTCATTTTTATTAGCTATCCAGTAAAACAAAGTGTGCAATACTTTTCACATAGATAGTTTTCCATCTGAATTTTTCCTTGAACTCATCACAGTTTGTCAGCTAGGGAAATGCTTACGAGATCACATTCAGGAAGTTATGCATAACTGTTAGATTTCATGTTTTGAAATGGAAAAGGTACAGTTTAGTTCAACAACATACTGAACCAAATTCCAATGTTCTTTTTAATTTCCTTTTCGTGTATGTAACAAAATGGATGCCTTCATTTATGATACCTTCCAGAGTAATTTTTTTGGTTATTCTAATCTTAAATACACATATTAAATTGACATGAGATTTCTACTTTTGGATCAAAAGAGAGCAGATGCTGGAGGAACTCTCTTTCTGGTTTCCCCTGACAGAAGTGTGTGCTCTAATTTAAACCTTGGATTTGGAAAGAACTTTGGGCCCTCGCGAGACTTCAAGTAGTTCAGCCTTGAAAAATTCAAGCAGTTCAGACTCCCTGCGAGAAGACAAGTCCATGTGAGACTTTTCCATTCATCTGATCCTAGAATAAATTTCCTGGAGCAAGAACTAGCAACACTGCTCATGTGATCAATGTTTCTTTGGGCTGTTGAGCCCTTACAGCAGGACAACAACACCTCGAGAGGTAGAAAATGAAAAGAAAAAAGCTTCAACAACATATTTTTTTTTGCTTAGAAGTGTGCATTCATTGAAGAAATGTCAAGGTTTAATGTGAATCAAAGGACTCTTCTCTGTAAGTATGATAACATTCACACTATTTTTTGTAAAAGTACGTATAATATTGCAGCCAACAGACATTTTTGCTGCTGAGGGGGGAAGAGGTTGAGGGGTCAGGGATGGTGAGGTGAGGTTGGGCCTGGGAAGACAGAGGGGAGGAAAGACATTGTGTAAAGTTTGTCTTTTTGCTTCCCACTACCTGAAAATATTTAAACTGGCAATAAATTAATTTTCCCCAATATAGTCTCTTTTGTCTATGGTGGTAAGCAATCTCCCTGTCTTTATCTCAACACTCGATCTTTGTTGTTCTCGCTTTTCCTGTTTTCTCCCCTTGTCCTGCTAAAGGTGGCTCACTCCCCAGATTTGGGAGCGTGGCTGTTGACCAAGTTTAATCCATCACACCTTATTCTTCTGAACTAGCTATATTTTCTTTCAGTTAGCATGGTTTTGCAGTGAAGATTCCTTTTAATAATAATTTTCACTGCAATGATGGAATTTGTGCAATGGGGATCCTGATGAGGACATGCAAACCAAAATTAGAAGGTGACAGTTAACATCTGCTAGCTGTGTACTTTGCACTGTCTAGGAAGAGTAAGAGCAAAGAGATTGGCAGAAACCAGAAAGCCTTCTGCAGGTAGAAGAGGAAGTAGCAGAAGGAAGCAAACAACAATTTTCATACAAAAGACTAAAGAACTACAGCTCACAGTAAATTATTCAGAGTATTCATTCAATACGACTGGTAGGATATCCTGTTGCCACCACGACCTCCACCAATAACTAGAAGTAATACAGGAGTATAGTACATGGAGTTATTATTTGTCTAATTATCCACTTAATGGATTCTCTTATTAACCTTCTCTCAAAGTGTGCTAGTTGTAAATCAAAAAAAAAAAAAAAGGCTGAAAAGAAGAGTTAAGTTCACAATGTTAAAGAATAAATACATAAAATACAGACCAAGAAGTATAAATAAAACACAAAGAAATCAGCAATGGGCAGGAGCATTCAACTAGCAAGCATCATTTTCTTTTATTTGTAAATAATCTTACACAACAATCATAGTGAAAAGAGTGGGATTAAAATGTAGTAGGAAGAAAATACCAACCTTTGAGTACTATTCTAGCTTTCTATAAGAGAAAAAAAAAAAAGACAATACTTGCTAATAATACTTTTATGTTTCTAGCAACAGAAATAAACAGTAAGAATTTGAGCTGAGAGGTAATGGACTGTCTGTCATTGCTTGGATTGACAGAACTATATTTAAAAAAGAAGCTAATTGGACAAGTTCTGTCATAGACAGGAAAACGTAGATCAACTGCAGGAGAAAGACTCAGATTTTCTGGAAATTGAATCTAAAGGCACAGCTGATACAAATTAATTCTCACTATTTCATTGTAATTGTGTTTGCACAGGTTAATTTTTTTTTTGCCATGATACATAGATAGGCAGAAACAGAAACCTCATTTTATTTTAAGAGGTTTTATACTCCATTAAACATAAATTTTGAAATTGCCCCACAATATCATTCAGTGATAATGCATAAAGAAAGAAACCTCATAAAAGTTCTGGGGACTGTGTGGTGGTTTAACACTGATAGGTAGCTCAGCTCCAGCACAACCACTCCCTTACTCCCACTCCTCAAAAATTCAGAGGGAGAAAATATGATGAAAAAAGGCTCATGGGCTGAGATAAGGAAAGGGAAATCACTAACCAATTACTGTCACAGGCAAAACAGACTAAGCATAAGAGAGATTAATGGAATTTCTTGCCAACTACTTGAGCAGTGAGGAAGTAAAAACAAACTAAAAACACCTTCCACTCCATCCAACCTCTTCTACTTCCTTCCTCCAAGCAGCACAGGGGAAAGAGAAATGGGGGTCATGATCAGACTATAACATTTCATCTCTGCCGCTCCTTTTTCCTCACTTTCTTCCCCTGCTCCAGCGTGGGGTCCCTCCCATGGGATGCCGTCCTGCGTGGGCTTCCCACAACCTGAAATCTTCAAGAACAGCTCCAAATATGGGTCCATACCACAGGGTCCATCCGTCAGGACCAAACTGCTCCAGCATGGCTCCCCCACGGGCGGCAGCTCCCTCCAGATCCCCTGCTCCTGCGTGGGCTCCTCTCCACGGGCTGCAGCTCCGGCCCAGGGCCTGCTCCTGCGGGGGCTCCCATGGGCCGCAGCCTCCTTCAGGCCACATCCACCTGCTCCATGGGGGCTCCTCCATGGCTGCAGCGTGGAGATCTGCTCCGTGTGGTACCCATGGGCTGCAGGGGGACGGCCTGCTCCACCATGGGCCTCTCCACGGGCCACAGGGGAACTTCTGCTGCGGCGCCTGGAGCCCCTCCTGCCCTCTTTCTGCACTGACCTTGGTTTCTGCAGGGCTGTTTTTCTCACATGTTCTCACTCCTCTCTCCCACTGCTCAACACTGCTGTTGTACAGTGTTTGGTTTTTTTTTTTTTCTTAAATATGCACTCACAGAGGTGCAACCAACGTCACTTAGTTTTGGCCAGTGGTGGGTCCCTTTTGGAGCTGGCTGACATTAGCTATTATCTAACATGGGGCAGCTTCTGGACTTCACATAGGCCACCCCTGCAGACCCTTTGCTACCAAAACCTTGCCAAGAAAGCCCAATACCGACTGTCAGGCTTGACACTTGTGTCTGTTTGCTTAAGGACTTACTTTAGGATTGCTCACAACAATGTGTGAATCTTTTGGGATGGGCTTTGTTGTCACTGTCATCTGTGTATATGTGTATATGCAAATATATACACACACTCGTGTATATATGCATTTTAAGTGACCAAAAGTCTTTGGCTTTCAAAAATGGTCATTCTCCAGAAAGTGTTTACACTGACTTCAAATGTCTCTATTTTTGTTTCCAGTCTTCAAGTTAGGCCGTCTTACTGTGCATCCCACATAACTTCAAGCTGAGATTTGGATGATGTATTAAATGAAGCCTGCCTAAACTTTCTGTTTGCATTTTTTTTTTTAACTTTTTCTTTTTAACAAGTTGTTCTCAGGGAAAATATAAAATATAAAACCCATAGAAGAACTTCTATATTTATAAAAAGTTATGCTTATGACAACATTTATTTTCTGGTTCACTTAAAATTATGGACAACTAACTACCTTAAATGAAAGATGAGAGTCATAAAAAGCCATGAATTTACTAGTTTTGTGGATCATGTAGCTTTCTTTTTACCTTGTGATTAGGTAATAATTATCCAGTAAAAGTGCAAGTTGATTTGTACACTGAAGTATAAATTCTCCATTATGAACTTCGATGTGACAAATATTGAGAGCACTTTAGTTTAAAATAGGTATTTTGCAACAGTTCAGAGTAATATAGCTTATCCTCTATAATGTGAAGAAAAAGACATTTGAAGCCATAGTGAATAGTCTCTAAAACCACTAAGGGAATCGTCCTTGTGCAGTCACAGCTGTTCAAATATAAGGATCACGTGTCAGAAGAAATGAAAGATGACATTTGACTGATGAAGGGCAAAGGCAGGAGCTTGAACTTCAAAGGTTTTGCAGGATTGAGGAAAGTGGAATCTGACATCTGATTAGGAAAAAAAAAATGGCTCCAAAGGGATGCACTATTATCTTCAAAGCATTGACAAACCAATATCTGAGAATAGTCAAGTCTCACTGATCAAGAGACTGAAGCAGTTTCTATGATTTCTACTATTTCAGACTTCTAATGTTAAAAACATAGGACATAGTTATGCAGGAGAAAGTAAAAATAATCTGGAAATTAATTCAATTGATCTCTGTATAGGAATCCATCTTGCAGCTCAACATTATTTAAATATATTGATCAGTATTTGGCAATATGGAAATGCAGCTGGATCTTATATTTGTTATTGGAACTTACACTAAGAACAGCCACATACAATGCAGTGTCAATCTTATTCCTCCTTTGTCTTATTATATTACAGCAGGCAAAAAGAATGATGAGTGATGTGATATAATGTGATATTCCATCAGTTGAGGTTGCAAAACTATCTTTGTCTTAGGTGGGGAGAGATATAAGTAAATAACGAATAGCAGCCAGAAGCAATTATGTAAAACTGAACAAGAGTGAAAGATATCCACATTTTCCTGTTTAGTTCCATTATGTGTGTTCATTTCAAATCCAGACCCTTTCCAATACAAACAGAAACTCAATTTTGTTCAAACAATATTCCCGCGTAACACTTCATGTGGCAAGTGAGAAAAGAAGTACAAAAACTAACAAATTAAACAGGTCTTTAGGAACAATGTAAATGTTATTAATTAGTCCCAGTAATTGGAGTTTTCCTAATTCACTGCATGACTATGGTCTATTTTTGCAAAGAATAAGGTGTTTGTTTCTACTTTTAATCTAGAAATCTTGTTTATATACAAAAAGATTCTGCAAACTCATGAATGTCAAATAACTATTATAAGTACCGTCTTTGTTAAGTGATTTTACAAAGAGTTATTTAGGCTTTACTTAACAGGGAAAAGATGGGAGCAGGGGATTCCATCATATGCAGCCCCGCTGAGATGAACTGGTATACCCATTGTATTCATCTTATGGGATCAAAAGGAGGTCTGTCCTCAGCCAGTAACATCTGGAACATATATACGCACACACTTTTCACCCTCCTACTGCAAAGTGACTGGTGGATGAATCCCTACTTGATTCATGATGTAATGTCCTGACTGACCACAGCAGGAAAGGAATTGAACTGAGAAGGAATATTTACCTAGAGCATTAAAATTTTCTTTGTCGGTATATTTTGTTATGTTTATGATTTAGTAAAGAGAACAAACAATAAACTCTTGAAGGAGTCATCAGCTGAGGGGGTAGAATTGCAAGGAACAAGGAGAAAGATGGTATGACAAGATGACTTTTCAGAAAAAGTTGACAGACCACACACTTTGAGCTTGATATCGGGGATTTCTTTTATAAACTAGAATGTTCCACTGGAAACCAAGGAAGGGAAAGACCAGGAGTGTTAAGTAACCTAAATGCAAGCCATCAATACAATGCATTCCTGAAAATGTAAATGTGATTATGATCCTTAAGTATATCAGAAGTTTAAAGACATATACATAGTTATTAATGTGAAAAATATAAGGCATTACTATGACCCTAAAGTGAACTCTGAGCACAATTTTGGTAATCAAGTCCAAGAAGATGAATTTAAACAGGAGCTGAGGATCAGACAACAGCTATCAGCATGATTACGAGAATGGAAGGTTAAGTTTATGGAAGGAAATGAGAAAATTTCGAATTATTCATCCTAGCAAAATAAAGCTAAGAGGGAATACTCCTCTGCCTAGACACAGCAGAAGGTAACAACTGGAAAGGAAAACAGATATTGAAATACAAGAACAATATTGACATGAGGAAGAATGGGAGAAGTTCAAGAAAGGTTTCAAAGCAACAAGGTTTTGGAGCAGTCTGCCTGTATGAGTAATGCAGGCGAAAGAGCTGTTTGATTCTAAAAGACAACAATGATTAGATTATTAAGTTTCTAGGTTTGTTAAGAGAATTATAGCATATGGTTGTCTGCAATATTAAAGGACAGATCCCTATGATCCAGTTTTAGGTTCAAATGTTTCCAGGAGTGATTCCTGCCAAATTAAGTGATGATACATCACAATGACACAAATAGAACAGACCTCTGCAAATGTTTTGTTACAGCAAGAGAATCACCTCTTAAACCACCCTCATCCCCCACCTGTGCTCACCTGTTAACCAGACTGATGCTGATAGTCTTCCCAGTCTCCTCCCTGCCCACATCTAGTGTCTTCAAGGTTTTAAATTGATCCTAGATTCAGCCCTATAACAAGTCAACCTAGATCATCCATCTGTGTGAAGGCAGAAAGTGCATTCACCAATTAATAGTTCTCCACTCTGTCTCTTTAAGGCTTAATATCACCATCATTATTTCTTTTTAGTTAGTTTTCAATAGACAAACTCCTTTGATTTAACACTAGGCATCCAGGTGGGATAATATTACACAGATTAAAAAAGGCACATAAAATATTAGTGAAAAATAAATACAACATCCTCATTTCTCTGTGGTTGGGTATGACAATGCCTAAAGAAAAACATTTTATACATGCACACAATGATATTTTGTGCATTAACAATTAATTATACTTTGTTCAGAAATCTCTCTCCATCTCTCTCTTTCTGTATATGTAACCTATAACATTGCTGATCCAATTATAAGGACAACTAAAATTCTCCATGTTTTCTACTGATGTGTACAGACAATAAATACATCAGCTCAAAGTTTTAATGTGATTTTCCTGTAGTTATAATATTGACTCTCCAGTTCAGCAAGTAACATGATTAAGTGTGGTTTGTTGCTTAAATCATTATTTTTCTCAGCCAAAGCTGCTGACAGTTGTTTTAATCAATTTTATTTAAACAAGTTGAAAGTACACTAGAAAAGCAGAAAATGAATTATACAGAATTTAGAAAAATATGAGATCCTTTTTTTCCAATGAAAGAATATATGTTTTTCTTACAATTAATTGGATTTGGATTTCAATCTTTACTACTGCACAAATGAACAGTGACAATGCTATAATAATAAAAATAAATCACTAAGATGATTTTAAAATTACAGATGATTTTTAAATTACATAAAACTTCAACAATTACGTCTTCATGGAACCACTTCTAAAGAGTGAAGGCTGGCTTACTTACTTTGCAACTTTATGATACATGCTTAGACAACGCAAGTGCTTCCAGTAATAGGCTCACTTACTCAAAGATTCTTTGCGGACTCTTCTTTGTATCTACATCCATACCACAAGCTGTTAAAGGAAAGCGACTTAAACACAAAAACAACTGTCTGCAACACAGAGTCCTGTCCTATAATTCAAAGAATTTTTCTTGTAGCAACTCAAGGCACATTCTTCCCCTTTTCTCCAGTAGTTATCACCTTCTTGAAGTTATACCATGAAAGAAAAAGAAAGTAAAAAGGAAAAGGAAAGGAAAAGGAAGGAAAAGGAAAGGAAAAGGAAAAACAAAACTATCCCAGAGAAAGTTCTAAGTAGTATTGACATTTTCTTTTGTGAAAAGACTGATCTATCCAACAGGCCATCTCAGCTGACTACATACAAGCCGGCTCCAAACCCTAAATCAATACAGGGTGATAAGGCAAAGTTCACTCCCTTGCGCCTCAGCAACTTACACAGTGGCACAGGATACCGTCTGGAACAGCTGGACATCTGTGAGACACGTGTAGTAGTGGTGCATATTTTCATGGATATTCACATGTTATTTAAGATTCTACTCCCAGTTCCAAATTAAAAAAGCCTGAAGAGTAAATATAAAAAATCCCATCATGACCCAGAAATATCAGTTTCTGCTGAATGCTTAGTTAGTTTCTGCCCTCCTATATCTGATTGTGTCTTAAAATGAATAAACGTTTTCCTAAAAATTATTAAAAAGAATATATTTTGTGAGTGAGTTTAGGCCACAAACAGAACTGTATATTGCGAATGTACTACCAATTTCCTATATATATTCAGTATGAAATATGACACTGAAGTGGACTAAATTAAGATCCTTCACTGAAGATGAGTAAATTCAATTATTTTAGAGGGTGCATTTTAATCAAAATAAAGTCACTTCAACAAATTGCTGAAGTTTCAATTATCAAAAAAATAAATGCACACTAGTTAGATAAACTCAAATGTAAATATAATTCCTTAATACTTATTAGATAATTTCAGCAAAAACTTTAGTCAATATTCTAGTCTGACACCATGGGATTCACTTCTCTGTTTTTATTTTAAAATACCACATTATAGATGCCTATGAATAATAATGATGGAAGACTTACAATTACTTGAACTTCCTTTTATTTCAGTACTCATAAGATTTTGCATATAATTGGCTATCTTTTCACCTAAAATTTAATTATGAAAACCCAAAACCAGAAAGGTCATTTTCACTGAAAAAGTAATTTATATGGCATGATCATAAACATAAAATGAGTCATCAGGTCTACTTATGCGAGTAGGTCAACAAACTTACATCCATAATTACTAATGTACTGTGAATAAGAGTTGCCTGTCTTGTCTGGGAGTTACATAAGGATATGTGTTTGTGCTTAAAGAAGAAGGAAAGCTACAGACATGTGGAAGAACATAAGATCACAGCATTTGATTATTCCTACATTTAAATATTTTTATATTTAAAAATAGGAAACCTGGTTTGTGAAATAAATTGTAAGTGCTTCAGGGAAAATCTAGTAAAGATTCAGACATGGCTTCTGTAGCTCATCACAAACTCTGAAGATGAATGTCCTGGGGTGTCCCGTGACAGTGGATGTAGTGGAACTGGGTCAGAAATGGCCAATAACTACAGCTTCTGCAGGGAATTTGAGCAAAGATGGAATGTTTTTTGGAAGTGGATTGATTGAGACAGGGAGTCTAACATCTGCAGATCCACAGATGCTATGAACACCCAACATTTCTGCTGTGGTAGGAGCAGTACTGTACTTACAAAGCACCAACGTGGTCACATTCTGCATATGAAGAATGATTATAATTATCTTGATCCTCAAAAAGCTCTCTGTAGAGCACAATCTAAGACTGTTTTATTTCAACATATTTTCAGGGATATGAATCATGATTTCTATGATACATTGCTGTAAAAATAGCAAGAAAAAGGGTTATTAGATTTTATCTATACTCTCATTTGAACAACCCTTTCAAATTCAATTCTTCACTGAATATCATTCAGATCTATTTTGTATTCTTGCGATACTTCATGAGATTTAAATTAAATTAAGAAAAGTATATGTATTTTAATTATAGAATGGTTGAGGTGGAAGGGTCGTCTGGAGGTCATTTAGTCCAACTCCCACCCACTCAAGCAAGGTCACCTAGAGCAGGTTACCCAGAACCATGTCCAGACAGCTTTTGTAGATCTCCAAGGATGGAGACTCCACAGCCTTTCTGGGTGGCCTGTGCCACTGCTCGGTCACCTGCACAATAAACAATTGTTTCCTGATATTCAGAGGGAACCTGTCTTTCAGTTTGTGCCCATTGTTTCTTGTCCCATCAATGGGCATCATGGAAAAAAAAACTGGCTCTGTCCTCTCTGCACCCACCCTTCAGGGTTTTATACACATTGATTAGATTCCCCCTGAGACTTCTCCTCTCCAGACTAAACAGTCCCAGCCTTCTCAGCCTTTCCTCGTAGACAGATGCTTCAGTCCCTTAATCACCTTTGTGGCCCTTCATTGGAATCCCTCTGGTACGTCAATGTCACTCTTGTAGTACTGGGAGCACAGAACAGGACACAGTACTCAAAGTGTGATCTCAGAAGTGTTGATTAGAGGGGAAGGATCACTCCCCTTCACCTGCTGGCAAAATTCCCCCTAATGAAGAGGAGAATACCATTAGCCCTCTTTGCAGCAAGGGCACATTGATGGTTTATGTTCAACCTGGTGTCCACCAGGACCTTCTTTGCAAAGTTGCTTTCCAGCCGGGCAGCACTCAGCATGTACTGGTGCCTCCCCAGGTGCAGGACTTTGCACTTCCTGTTCAATTTCATGAGGTTCCTGTCAGCCCATTCCTCCAGCCTCTCCAGGTCCCTCTGCATGACATCATGACCTTCTGGTGCATCATCCACCCCTCCTATTATTGTCATCAGCAAACTTTCTGAGGGTATAATCTGCCGCATCATCAAGATCATTTTAAAGATGTCGAACAAGAATGGACCCAGTATTGACCCCTGTGATATACTACTAGTTACTGACCTCCAAGGATACTTTGTGTCACCACTCTCTGAGCCTGGATGTTCAGCCAGCTGTCAATCCACCCCAGCGTCTTCTCATCCAGCCTATACTTCTCAGCTTCTCTATGGGGATCTTAATGGACACTGTGTTGGAAGCCTTACTGAAGTCAAGGTAGACAATATCCTCTGCTCTCCCCTCATTTACCAAGGCAGTCATTTCATCATAGAAGTTGTGCAAGCATGACTTCTCCTTGATAATCCATGCTGACTATTCCTGATGACATTCTTGTCCTTCCTGTGCCTAGAAATGATTTCCAGGATTAGCTGCTCCATCACCTTCCCAAGGATCAAGGCTATTAGGTTTATTTACTTAGTTCATTTAAATAATTCTATAAATATACATTTTTAATATAGACATATATTTGTTTTATTTAAAAATCTGCTATATTTATTTAAATATGACTATCATATGATCAATATTTTCTGCATAAATATTCAGTTAAATTAAAAATAGGTAATATTTTTATATATACATATACATTATATATATTTGTGACAGGTTAACCTTGCCTGGTTGCCATGTGCCCTCCAAGCTGTTCTCTCACTCTCTATCCTCGACAAGACAGGGGGAGAAAATACAATGATAACAGTCAAGATAAGGACAGGGAGATTGCTCTGTGATTATTGTCATTGGCTAAACAGACTTGAATTGTGGAAGATTAATTTAATTTATTGCCATTTAATAACAGAATAAGATAATGAGAAATAAAATTTAAAACATCATCCTCCACCTCCCTTTCTTCCCAGTCCCAACATAATTCCCCACTCCTCTACATCCTCTCTCCCAAGAGGTGCAGGGGGGCAGGGAATGGGGGTTGTGATCAGTCCAGAACACTTCATCTCTGCCACTCCTTCCTCCTCTTGCTGTTCCGCTGCTCCAGCATGGGTCCTTTCCACAGGATACAGTTCTTCATGAACCACCAGCATGGGTCTGTACCACAGAATGCAGTCCTTCAGGAACAGACTGCTCCAGTGTGGGCCCCCCATGGGTTACAGATCCTGCCAGAAAACATGCTCCAGCATGGGCTTTTCTCCGCAGGCTGTGATTCTGGCCTCCTTGGGGGGCTCCCATGGGCCGCAGCCTCCTTCAGGCCAACATCCACCTGCTCCATGTGGGCTCCTCCATGGCTGCAGCGTGGAGATCTGCTCCGTGTGGTACCCATGGGCTGCAGGGGGACGGCCTGCTCCACCATGGGCCTCTGCACGGGCCGCAGGGGAACTTCTGCTGCGGCGCCTGGAGCCCCTCCTGCCCTCCTTCTGCACTGCCCTGGGTGCCTGCAGGGCTGGTT
>VXAA01002474.1:150877-162633 GCA_013399115.1 Anseranas semipalmata
AAGATGTCGAACAAGAATGGACCCAGTATTGACCCCTGTGATATACTACTAGTTACTGACCTCCAAGGATACTTTGTGTCACCACTCTCTGAGCCTGGATGTTCAGCCAGCTGTCAATCCACCCCAGCATCTTCTCATCCAGCCTATACTTCTCAGCTTCTCTATGGGGATCTTAATGGACACTGTGTTGGAAGCCTTACTGAAGTCAAGGTAGACAATATCCTCTGCTCTCCCCTCATTTACCAAGGCAGTCATTTCATCATAGAAGTTGTGCAAGCATGACTTCTCCTTGATAATCCATGCTGACTATTCCTGATGACATTCTTGTCCTTCCTGTGCCTAGAAATGATTTCCAGGATTAGCTGCTCCATCACCTTCCCAAGGATCAAGGCTATTAGGTTTATTTACTTAGTTCATTTAAATAATTCTATAAATATACATTTTTAATATAGACATATATTTGTTTTATTTAAAAATCTGCTATATTTATTTAAATATGACTATCATATGATCAATATTTTCTGCATAAATATTCAGTTAAATTAAAAATAGGTAATATTTTTATATATACATATACATTATATATATTTGTGACAGGTTAACCTTGCCTGGTTGCCATGTGCCCTCCAAGCTGTTCTCTCACTCTCTATCCTCGACAAGACAGGGGGAGAAAATACAATGATAACAGTCAAGATAAGGACAGGGAGATTGCTCTGTGATTATTGTCATTGGCTAAACAGACTTGAATTGTGGAAGATTAATTTAATTTATTGCCATTTAATAACAGAATAAGATAATGAGAAATAAAATTTAAAACATCATCCTCCACCTCCCTTTCTTCCCAGTCCCAACATAATTCCCCACTCCTCTACATCCTCTCTCCCAAGAGGTGCAGGGGGGCAGGGAATGGGGGTTGTGATCAGTCCAGAACACTTCATCTCTGCCACTCCTTCCTCCTCTTGCTGTTCCGCTGCTCCAGCATGGGTCCTTTCCACAGGATACAGTTCTTCATGAACCACCAGCATGGGTCTGTACCACAGAATGCAGTCCTTCAGGAACAGACTGCTCCAGTGTGGGCCCCCCATGGGTTACAGATCCTGCCAGAAAACATGCTCCAGCATGGGCTTTTCTCCGCAGGCTGTGATTCTGGCCTCCTTGGGGGGCTCCCATGGGCCGCAGCCTCCTTCAGGCCAACATCCACCTGCTCCATGTGGGCTCCTCCATGGCTGCAGCGTGGAGATCTGCTCCGTGTGGTACCCATGGGCTGCAGGGGGACGGCCTGCTCCACCATGGGCCTCTGCACGGGCCGCAGGGGAACTTCTGCTGCGGCACCTGGAGCCCCTCCTGCTCTCCTTCTGCACTGCCCTGGGTGCCTGCAGGGCTGGTTCTCACTCCTCTCTCCCAGCTGCTGTGGCACAGCAGTTTGTTCCCTTCCTTAGCTCTGCTCTCCCAGAGGCCCAACCAGCGTCGCTCCCTGGCTCGGCTCTGGCCAGCGGCGGGTCCCTTTTGGAGCCAGCTGGAGCTGGCTCTGACCTGACATGGGGCAGCTGCTGGGCTCTGCTCACAGAGGCCACCCCTGCAGCCCCCCCTGCTGCCAAACCCTTGCCATGTAAACCCAATGCAACAAAATATGTATTTGTATATATATATATATATATATAATATATATATACACACACACACATTATATATATTATATAACTTATATACATTATATATACATTGATCTAACGCCATCCCTCCCATTGAGTTTTCTTTATACACTACTGTTGAATAAAACTTTGCAGCAACATTTATGGTACAAAGTAGAAAAATAAGTGGTAACCTAACAGATTTTGCTGAAACAGAATATATATGTGAAAGTGAAGGTGAGCATAAGTCCAATCCTTCTTAACTTTCTTAACATATCTTGTAGGGGAAAGTGTTTAAAAACATCTGAAATTGCAGAATTTGTCTGACAGCATTCATTATCTGCATCTCTAAAGTGCCAGACAGAAACAGCGTACAGGAAGCTCTCTGCTGTCCAGACAGTCCCTAAGACACTGTATGTAGCATCCATAGTGTCCTTTGCTGGCAATTTGAATTAATCTTGTGTGCTGCCTCCTTACAAATTTCTTACACCTCTGCAGCAGCCAGTGTCAAAAACAGTACCTTAAAAAGTGTCTTAACCTGCACATTGTCATGGCAAGGGCAGAGGGGAAAGCTGCAGGCTGCATAAATTTTTCTGCACCTCCAAAAGAGTTAAATTCATGCTATTATATCAGTTCATACATAGGTCATACCTGTGTGTCCCTGGATTTTCACCAAGGGCACTGCTGCAAGCAATACTATGACCGGTAGATAATTTGACCGTGAACCTTGTCTATAGACCCACTCTAACAGCAGTGCACAGGTAGTTCTTGATTCTGCCCTTGGCCTGGACCTCTGGGATCAGTTGTTTAGAAGAATCAGATTTAAGAACTGCATTTTTTTTGGAGAAAAATCATCTCAGGTTTACTTTTTTAATGTTATCTCTACAGCTTAGCTCTTAGAAAGGGAGTGAAAACCTTGGCTACGTTCGGTTGGGGTTGAGTTCTTAAGGCTATAAAATAAAAAATAATAAATAAATAAGTAATAAATAAATAAGAACAATTCTGGATTGTAGAATTTCTTTTCAACTAAGCTCTGATCAAGAAAGATGAGAAAGATAAGTAACAACTGCATGATATTAATGTGTTACCTCTCAGGATACAGTAGTAATCAGTTACAAAGCAATTCCTTGAAAAAAAAATATAATTCACTTACCTCTCAAGCTAATAAACTGGGAGGAAAGCCAGTATACCTTTAAGGTACTTTAAAGTATGTTTTCCTATACTGAATTTGGGCCTATGCATCAGGAATTGTATCCAGAGAAATTACAAAAAAAAAAAAAAAAAAGATAATTATGTGTACTAAAAATGAATGAAATGTTATATTTCTTCTGACCTCAGCTAGTGTTGCTCTGCTCAAAAGTTTCTGGCTGCTATACAGGAAAGCTCTTGCCTCCGTGGCAGGGAGAAATCACATTTCAAATAGATGGATGCAAAGAAATGCTCAGATACAAGGTTGACTTGCATAATCCCTACCATGACCAAGACCAAGCATAAACTTTTAAAAGCATGTCCATGCAGACATCTATTTCTTCTTAAATTCAACTCCTACCTAAAACCTGACAATTTTTATTTGAGCTCAGTGAACTATACAGTATTTATAGTAGCCTGCTCATCTAGCCTAGTCAGAGCTTTATCACATTATAGCATTGCTTTTGAATTAATGAGATGTGTGGTAATGTGTCTAGAAATTGGTAAATAAAGCAGAAATTAACTAAATATGCATTTCAAGATCTCTTTGGGTGCTTTAGAAGCTGTCACAGTGCTGATCTGCCATGAGGGTCCCTGTTGGTCCATACGTGCTTTACTTACAGAGTGGAGTTTCTATGCAGATAGACGTGAAGAAAAAANTCAACAAGTATCTCTATCTCCCTTTGGGAGATTTTCAGCTCATGAAGATAACAGTGATCGGTTCATTTGTCAGACTTTACGAGAACTGTGTTCTGTGTCCTGTGCTGACTTTTGAGCTTAGCAAGAGCTTCTTAAAAGCATTTATAAAGTTACCATGGTGTCCTTCTTCAAGACACTCATTAAAGATCTCTTTTGCCATGGAGCATACAAAAACACTTAACAGCAGTTAGATTGACAAGATAATATAATTGCTTTTTATCATGCAGACTAATGTTGTCTCTTTGGACTCATCTATCAACGTCTATTCAGGGTCCACCCATTTTCTCTTCCATTAAAAGAGAAGTGAAGGCCTTTAAAGCAGGGATTTTCTGATCCACTAGAATAAAGCCTGATCAATGGCCTTCAGTGGCCACCTGCCAGTGGGTCTCTAGTTACATTCTTCAGGGAAAACACAGTAGGAAAAGACAACACAAAGGAAGCCCATCATACTGTAGAAATCAATCAATAATTTGATAGTTCAGTGACTGTGGCTTATGCAAACCTGCCTGTGTTTGCATTATAACTTGCTAGTACATTGCTGACAGTCTGTCTGAAATGGTCTGAATATTTACTCAGACTCTTGGTGGATTTGCAGCTCTATTGAGTTACTCGAAAACCCATGCTAGTAAGCCAATAGAGTAAAAAAGAGTTACAGAAGAAACTGGTCTGCATATATTCTCTTTGTGATAGTTTCTTGACATTTTATTTTTCTAATTAGAGTCACAAATTGTGTATTAATTCATAAATACACAGCAAGAGAGAATTTCTGTAATGAAATAATCAATATTTCTGTTTTCTTACATCTCTAGTATTTTGTGACAGAAAAATATAAACATGATATATAATATGATATTTGCAACCAAAGAGTTTAAAAAAAATTCCCAAGTTGCAGAAGAAAACCATTCAAAATACAAGTTTCCATGTAACTTCATGCTGGTGTCACTCATGAATAAACATTTTTAGAAAATTCATGCAACTACTCTTTTCTTGCAAGAAGTGGCAAAAACTACACTTTCTCATCAAGCTGATGTGATTTTTCTTTGCCTTGAAATAATTATAAGGCAATATAGGATGACCTAATATTTAATTTCACTTCATATTACAGTATATATGAAATATATTAGATTTGTTTCACCATTGCAGGTGAAATGTTTTCTTAACACTATCAGTAACTGGTTTATTTACATATGTATATCTAATTGCCATGAATATTTGGACATCATTACTCTCTCACTGATTCCTTTGGGCTATTTGTCATAATAGTTGCTATTAATCAATGTACAATCAGACTGCACATGAGTAGTTTGCTTCTGATGAGCTCTGACTGTACACTGTTATCCATTGTTCAATGAAGCATGTTAGACTAAAAAATGCAACAAATTCCTGAGAGAAATCAATCAATCCGCAGTTCCATACACCTTATGGTGACCCCCAGTCCATTAATTCCAGTATCTATGGCACAATAATTTAAAAGCTGGCAGAAGGGAAGAGACAGTAGACAAAACACTACACTGAAAGTCGTGAAACATGAGCTCCAACGCCTGTCTCTGGCATTTTGTTTAAATCTGACTAGTCACTTAATTTCTTTATCATTTTATTTCTAATGTAGCATGTAATCAAAGCATTTTGTATCTGTGTCTGCAGTAGAAATCAAAATGGATGTGAAAAAAAACCTATGTGTTGCATTTACCCTTTCAGTCTGAGTTTGGACAGTGCCTATTACAATGGATTCTAGAGATTGATTGGTCTTACAAAAATAAGTGTAATAGAGAAAATGATATCTTTATTCTGCTACCTGCTTTCAAATTTGCCAGAAGTCCTTTAAACTAGTATAGCAACTGGGGAGAGAAAGCTTCAGTTTTTACAGGTGAGGACTTGGCACTCAGGTGGCTTTGAACTGCACCTTGATACAACAAGAGATTCTGGGATTTTTGCTGTTTTAACAGCAAAAATTTTTGCTCAGTTGCCACTTAGGCAACTGGTAAGGGCAATTTTAACTTCAGGCACTGGGAAGTCGCTGATGACAAAGCAGGTCTGAGTGGTTAAATGAAAAAAGAGATTTGCAACCTGGCTGGTATTCAGCTGTCTCTCATTGTCTAATTTCTCTTTTCCTCACTGGACATGCTGCATTTCTCCTTCCAGGTGATCAATGCAAACTCACACAGATCATTAGCACAGATGAAAAATAGTTTGTCAAGCAATGAAATACTTCTAGTGATATGACAACAGCCTATTTGTGCATGCTGAGCCTGAAAATATACAGGCAGGACAGAAGTGCTGAAGGAAAATGATTCAGCCAGTGATGCTCTCTACTTGTAGAAAGTTGTCAACTTGATCCATATAGAACAGCTGAGTTCTGAAAGTAAGTGTCATGTAAGCAAAGGTAATCCTTCACTTAACAGTTGAAAGAATCACAGAGGAAATTTTTTCAATAGATCCATCCCTGGCAGTTATTAATTTGCTTGCTGCGCTTGCCTGCCACAAAGGTTTTACGTCAACTCTGCAGCTCTTAAAGGGCATATTAAATGAACTAGACCAGACAACCACGTATCAGTAGGGCCAATATCACAGTGTGGAATAAGTAGTTGTCAGCATAGCATTGAGCTCAATTTCTTAATTTGCTCGACTTGTGAACATCTTTCCAAGTTGGCATATGTTTGGAGGAGATATATGATAGTCCACACTGACTTATGTGGGCAGATCCCAAACTACGGGGAAGCATGGTAGCAACACAATATGCTTCGAAACTTCTACAGAAAATAGGATTCTTCAATTCTCTTGGATTATAAGGTAAGGTGATGGCAGTAAAAGGGTTTATTTTTGCAAGAAAAGGAATCTATTCTGAATTGTGTTATAGAAATTTTCTACCCTGATTAAAGGGAATATTGTTCTGGAACTTATTGTACATGCACATTGCCTGAGATAGCAGGGGATATTGCTTATACTCGCTATTATGTGTAAAAAAGCTTTTGATGTGTAGGTTCTTTTTAAGGCATCAGACTTCGCTAGCATCTGCATCATGTTTCAAATGTGAAAAGCTTTTTCACACTTGACTTCATATATGACCAAAGAAGGCACATAATTTTATCTATAAATACAGAGATAAATGTAACAGCAGAGCCATTAATAACCCACATGGACCACAAAGTTATTTTCATTCTAAGACAAATGCTTTGTGAAAAGGTTGCAGTGGGAAGCTAGAAGGACAAGTGAGTTCTGCAAATAGAATCAGCCAGAATCTGCTTTATAGTAAACCATTAGTGGTAAAATAGGAAATGGGAGGAATGGAGCAGTGGTTTAAGCACACAGCCTAAGTGAATATCTTTGTTTTACCATGGGCTCACTAACATCTCCCCCGCAGTTTACTCCTCATAGGTACTGTTTCCATGTGTCACTTGACTGTTACAAGGTGCCATTCACAATTGCTCTTTACATCCCTTAACAACTGAAATAGGATACACTGGCTTCTAAGAGACACCTTGTCTAAATGGGTTATATAAATTTTCTCAAAAACCAATGGAGACAGATGGGCTCTGTCAGGACACAAGTTTTCCTTTCCAAATACAGAAAGGAAAGGAGCAGCCTCCCAGGAGATCCAGCTTTTATGCTAGTAGGACCCGGAAGACAAAGGTATACAGAAATTGGATGTAGAAAATCAGATACCCCAGCATGATTGTGGGCTCCCTTGCACTGCTGCTATCAGTACTATGACCAATATATGATGGGGGAACTCCTGCTGAACAGCCTGGTGAGAATCCACACCATTTCTTTACAGTTTCTGGCATCCCTGATTTTACAATTTGTTCTTTTCTTCACCATGAACAATCACAGAATACAAATAAAAAAACAAACAAACAGTAAAAGTAGAAAACAAGTAATGGTCATGCCAAGAATTCAGATGTTTTTCTTTCTGCTTTTTCTATCTGGGGTTAGAAGGGCTCTCCACAGTCATTAAGGAATGCTAGAGTTCAGCATTAAGATAAAATTCTAAGGGACTCCTCTAGTAACTTCCTTTCTTTTGAGCTTTTTCTCTTTTTACATACATTATTCTAATTTCAATCCATGTGATCATTTTTGCAGTTCTTGTACTATTCTCCACATTATTATTTTTAAATTTATTACTTAAAATGTAGCACCAACTCGTATGTTTTACTCAGGCCTTCATATAGTCATCCTTTATTTTAAAAACACTTGTTCATCTTAAAGAAAAGTGACAAGTTAGTTTTGGCATGATTCATAACACTATTTCATTTTATTCTGCTTCCAATATCCATTTCCATGAAGTGTTAATTTTGTGCTAGAGCCACACTTGCACGTTTTATCTTTATTCTGCCTTACTTCATCCCATGTTCTCATTTTATTTCTGTGCTAGTTTTTTTAATGATTTTTCTGGATCTAATCCCTTGACTTCTGTTATTTATTGCTTTTAAGTAAAAACACACAAACAAAAATCTCTATGCTGATTAGTCTTTTTCTTTCCTTATATAATTCTAGTTGCTGGTAACCTCACTTTCCTGTGGAGACCTCCGATGCTATGTTAGCATGACCTTAGAGACCTGTATGAGGCTCTAACCACTATCCAAATAGAACCATGTACTCTCAAAATAAGTTTGGTCAAAACAGACTCCATGTTACTCAGATTATTTTATTTGTATTACATCTGTTTAGCCACATGCAATGTTATCCCATCAAGTTAACCTTTCTGTTTTCATTCTGTCAGGGCCATGGATACATAACCATATGTCTGTTTTGGTCGCAGTTCTTATTTTAGCATATTTTTATTATCTTTGTATTGGCTTTCTCATTCTGTACCTCTCCAAGCTCTTCTATTGTGTTGTGTAGGATTAACGTACATAGCAGTAGTATATAAATATTTTAGCTATTTTACCACTGCATGAATAAAGTTCACTTCATTAATAACATTTCACTTTTTCTTTTCTGTCATTTTTCTTAACCTTGGTTACTTTGCGCTTTGCCGCAGTCTTCACTGGTGGTCAAGTCTCCTATGTCTGTCAGGACCCTGAAACTCGAGGAGAGGGTGAAAGGAGAGGACTCCATCCCACTGTGATGGTGGAACAAGTCCGGGACCGCCGAATGAAGCTGGATGTTTATAAGTCTGTGGGGCCAGACGGTATACATCCCAGGGTGCTGAGAGAGATGGCTGATGTGGTTGCCGAACCGCTCTCCATCATATTTGAAAAATCATGGCTGTCGGTTGAAGTCCCCGGTGACTGGAAAAAAGGAAACATTACTCCCATTTTTAAGAAACGGAGAAAGGAAGACCCGGGGAACTACAGGCCAGTTAGCCTCACCTCTGTGCCTGGGAAGATCATGGAACAGATCCTCCTGGAAGACATGCTAAGGCATGTACGGGATAAAGAGGTGATCCGGGACAGCCAGCACGGCTTCGCCAGAGGCAGATCTTGCCTAACCAATCTGGTGGCCTTCTATGATGGAGTGACGGCATCGGTGGACAAAGGAAGGGCGACGGACATCATCTACCTCGACTTGAGCAAAGCCTTTGATATGGTCCCTCACCACATTCTTCTCTCTAAATTGGAGAGGTATGGATTTGAAGGATGGACTGTTAGGTGGATTAAGAATTGGTTGGCTGGTCGCAGCCAAAGGGTTGTCGTCAATGGTTCTATGTCTGGGTGGAGGCCGGTCACAAGCGGTGTCCCTCAGGGGTCGGTCTTGGGACCGGTGCTCTTCAACATTTTTATTAATGACATAGACGACGGAATCGAGTGCACCCTCAGCAAGTTTGCGGACGACACCAAGCTGAGCGGTGCAGTTGATACCATAGAGGGAAGGGATGCCATCCAGAGGGACCTGGACAGGCTGGAGAAGTGGGCCCAAGAGAACCTAATGAGGTTCAACAAGGCCAAGTGCAAGGTGATGCACTTGGGCTGGGGCAATCCCAGGTACTTATACAGACTGGGAGAAGAAGAACTCGAGAGCAGCCCTGCGGAGAAGGACTTGGGGGTCCTGCTGGACGAGAAGCTGGACATGAGCCGGCAGTGCGCGCTTGCGGCCCGGAAGGCCAACTATGTCCTGGGCTGCATTAAAAAAGGGGTGGCCAGCAGGGAGAGGGAGGTGATTGTCCCCCTCTACTCTGCTCTGGTGAGACCCCACCTGGAATACTGCGTGCAGGCCTGGGGCCCCCAGCACAAGAAGGATGTGGAGCTCTTGGAACGGGTCCAGAGGAGGGCCACTAAGATGATCAGAGGGCTGGAACACCTCTCCTATGAGGAAAGGTTGAGGGAACTGGGCTTGTTTAGCTTGGAGAAGAGAAGGCTCCGGGGAGACCTCATTGCGGCCTTCCAGTACTTGAAGGGAGCGTATAAACAGGAGGGGGAACGCCTGTTTACACATGTTGATAGTGATAGGACAAGGGAGAATGGTTTCAAACTAAGACAGGGGAGATTTAGGTTGGATATTAGGAGGAAGTTTTTCACTCAGAGGGTGGTGAGGCACTGGAACAGGTTGCCCAGAGAGGTTGTGGATGCCCCATCCCTGGAGTCATTCAAGGCCAGGCTGGATGTGGCACTGGGCAGCCTGCTCTAGTAGTTGGCAACCCTGCCCAGAGCAGGGGGGTTGAAACTAGATGATCTTTAAGGTCCTTTTCAACCCAGGCCATTCTATGATTCTATGATACTTCTTTTACCTATAAGCATAATCTCAATTATCTGAATTTTCTTTTTCTAGTGCACTTAAACTGTATAGAGAATATAAATTTATTTTCTGATTATTTCACTGTTCTTCATTTCTTTTTTTTTCTACATAATGTTTTGACCTGGGACTCACTAAACAAAATACTTCATAATCTCTTTTGAAATAAGTTAAATATGCATTTCAGGGGGCATACAAATTTACTTTAATCTGCTGTAGTGGTGTCTGTCTAAAAATGACTATTGCTTCTATTTTCAGTTTCTTAAGTTTCTTGAATCTTCCTTAAACATTTAAGTATTGAATGGTAAAATAATTCATATTTGGTAGATTAAACAAATACTGAGGCTCTAATAGGAACAATGTATTTCTTCTATCATTGAAATGACAGCAACAGCTATGGTTTTTAAATTATTTATTTATTTTTAATCAGCTTGGCTGGCTGCTTCTTCATCGGAAGAATGTATCGCACATAACTACTACAGCATACAATCTGATAGATGCTCCAGACAGCTATTTCAGCTTAGAAATTAACACAAAATAATGTGGCATTAACTGTTGGAGCTCAGTTACATGTTTTTGCTAATTAAAGATTGAGGGGAATGCCATACAAGCGACAGTGATATTTGTTAACAGGAAAACACTAATGGTTTGGTTGTTCCCATTGACCTCTGAAAAGGTTAAACTACTAGAGTTGTAGGATGAATTAGTAAATATGCCAAATATGGGTTATTCTTTATCTTGTTTAAAAGAAGAAACCATATCTCATCTCACTGACTTCTATGAAGATAAAATAATTGATTACTCAGTATATTTCATAATATTAAACAGAATTTTCATGCATTGTAATCCTTGTTCTTCTATTTGACAGCCTAGGTTAATAGATTTCATTTCTTTGTATGTGTCTGTGTTACTACGTGCCTCCTTCTAATAATTTTTGAAAGTTTGCTGAAACAATGTTAACCAATTTGACAGAAGAGCAGCAGTCTCAAGATTATTACATTTTCTGAGAAGTACCATATACTGTGTAATGATATATTTTGCATAAATCAATTACAAGCTTTGTATATAATGAGATTGTGACTTCTTTCTAAAGAAGTACAGACACAATATAAGATTGAAAATATTTACTAAATAAAGTTTTCCTGTCTTTTTTTTTTTTTTTTTATCAATTGGAGTTATAGTCATTATTTGCTTAAAATCATTCCATTTAACTAGTATGTCCTTGGAATTGCTGTCTCATTTAGTCCACGTGATCAAATAAGTAACCATCTTCCCTTCCTACAGCTCCACTAAATGTCATTTAAATTTTATCTAAAGGCTTAAAATACCTATTTAAAGCTCAGCAATATTGAAAAAAACATCAACCACAAACTGCAGAATAGCTATGTCATCATAAAACAAGCAATGGTTAAAAAATAATTTTCTTGTGATTCTGAACACTACCTTGCACACATGATAAATATTAAAATAATGATTATTTGCTTAGCATGACCTTGTTCTTGATACTATAACCTACAAATATTCTGGCTGGACAGTCTTAAGAATAGACTTTTTTTTTTTTTTTTT